>CM059878.1:10873500-11473500 GCA_030490815.1 Acer saccharum
CCTGTGGGCACACCGAACAACTGCAAGGTCGTCCACAGGGGAGACCCCTTTTGCCCTAGCATTTGGAACAAAAGCCGTCATTCTAACAGAAACAACTTTCACCTCTCCCAAGGTTCAGTTGTACAATCCTGAGCACAATGTCAACATACTGCTACAGAACTTAGATGACCTGGAAGAAGTCAAAGACAGAGTACAAGTAAGAAACGCAGCATACCAGCAAAAGGCTGCAAGGTATTACAACTCTCACGTTCGCGTGCGTAGATTCCAGATCGGGGATTTGGTACTGAGAAGAGTGTCCCCGAACACCAAGGACAAGTTAGCAGGATCCCTCGCCGATAAATGGGAGGGACCATACATCATTAAAGGAATCGCAGGACATGGAGCCTACATGATAGCCCGACCAGAGGGTAGCTTAGTACCTCGACCATGCAACGCTCAATACCTTAAGATATTTTATCCCTAATTCCCTAAGGAATCCCTTTAATTTAAATGCTCTAAATATTTCAAGTTTTTTGCAGTTTTACATTTTATGTCCCAGATTTTAGTTTTTGGATATTCAAATTCTAATAAATGAATGTTTATTTGCTGAAAGTCATGATCAATCCAGTTACGTAAAAATCAAAGATTCACTGGCAAATACCTCTCCTGAGAATAAGGTGGTCAGTAGAAAAGAATCCGAAAGCATTAAAGAAACTCGGGCACCATGAAACCGCGAAAGAGCGGGTGGATAGTGCCCGAAGGGGCGAAAAAGATGAAATAGCATGCCCGCCTAGTTAGGATGGCGTAAACACGTCACCTGGTAAAAAGGCCAGCCCGAGGCACCAGGAAACTGGAAAATTGCTCCGGGCACCGCTAGAAAGGCTGGTGAGATGCGCAGCTGTGTTGGCCAGTATAAACTACCCCAACTATTCGGTAAACCCCTTCACAGACAAAACCAGGAGATGTCCTTGGTGACTTATGTAGGGACCCTAGTGTATGGTCGTGGCGAGCCTCGACGTAACACCAGGGTAAAGAGAAAAATAGACCTAAACGCCAGTTCATAAGATACTCGGCTAAAAAAAGTTACTCCATTCGAGCAAAAATAATAAATCGTCGGTCCATAAGATACCTGGTAAATATGAAGATGGTAAAAATGAAAAATACTCCACTCAAGATATCTCCAAACAAAATGGAAACCCGGTCGAATACGGGCTGCCAATTAAATGAACCGCGAGTACAGGTTAAGGTTCTGCTCACCCCTCTTATGATAATTATCATCGTTTTTTATTGTCATGCAGGAAAGAGTCTAAAAATCAATCAGCAAAGGTAGTAGAATAAAATATCAAAGTACTGGACAAATGATGTATATATATACGTATATACAGAGTTCATTACAAAAAACATGTACACAAAATTCACTACAAAAGATAGTATAAAATCAAAAATCAAGAAAATGGCGTTGGGGGCTACGAACTATTACCGTCGACGCTCAGATCAGGCTCCATCATGTACTCACTCAAGAGGCTATCATCAAAGGGCCATAAGATCTCGTCCTCCTCGTCATCCATCCAGGCGCTGTAATCTTTTCCAGGCACGGGTCCAACATCAGGATCCTCACCATTAATCCCTGCCTTCTGACAAGCATGGAAAGTAGAGAAGGCACTGGCAGTAGGGACCTCTAGGTGCATGGGATGTGGCACATTCCCCTTGCTCCGACAATATGTGCGCCACTCCTTCATCTGGATCCGAAGAGATTCCAGAGATGTATCCACATGCTTCTTAATTGAAAGGCTCCAGTTGGCCCTAGCCCGATCAGTCGCCCTATTTTTCATCTTGAAGAACTCTCCAGCCGAGACCATCGCTCGTTGAAATTCTTGGAGAAGCAAGGCATCATAAGCCGGGGACCTCTTAAAGCAATCCACGCCCTGTATTTCCAACTCCAGCCTAGCCTCCCTTGATAGGGATTCGACGGTCAAAGCCTGGTGTTCCAAATCCTTGATCTTGCGCTCATAGGATGACTTAACCTCCTCCGCTTTCTACTCAGCCTGGAGCATCGACTTCTGAGTAGAAGATAGCAAGTCCTTCAAGTGTTTGACCTCATCAACAGCAAGGGAAGCCTTTTACTCAATCTCCAGTTGACTCACCAAACACCGGTCCATGAACTCTTGATTTGCTCTAATCTTCCTCTGGCAAGCCGACTCGATCCGAACACGGCGATCTTCGTTTTTTTTCAATTGGGCTTCCAAGCGCCTTATTTTATCCGCCTGGGCGCTGCTAGCTTGATGGGCTTCTGATATCTCAGCCACCATCTGCAACCAATTTAACATAGAAACAGTGAAATGGCGAAGAATAAAAAATGACAAGAAATTTGATCAGATATTACTATAGGAAGCACTATTGAAGAAGTTATGCAGGAGGTCGGACGAAGAACCGGCCCTGAAACAGCTCCAACTATCCTACCCTTTATAAGCATGGCTCGAAGCCATAGCCTTCAACATGGCCTGGGGGGTAGGCACGCTAGGCTGGACCGATGGACCCGAACCATCAACCTCAGTTTCAGGTAATCTGGTAGCTGATGTTGCCCGAGGAGAGCCAATGAAGTCCCCAACATTAATCCCGACTTGATCTCGCGGGGGGGTTCGAATCACTGCTTCTTTAACCCCAGCACCCGTCTCATCACCAGAAGAAAAGTCAACATATGTAACCACCCGGGAAATTTTCGAGGCAGGACAGCCGGGTGAAAATGAAGCCTTCATCTTCCCAGGTTGCCTCCCGCGTGTGTCCAGGTCGACAGCGGGATCTTCCATGTCATGGTCAGGATCCCTCATCCCAGCATCAACCCTGACAGTCAGAGAAGGAATAAGGGTTGGCTCAACAGGGGTTGGAAATTTAGAAGCCACGACATTAAAAGGCTTCTGAACCCTTTCATCGCCCTGGGGCATGGCAGTTGATTCATCTGCAGCAGAACCCCCAGCTTCATTCCGCTCATTAGCTAAGACTTGTGTCCCAGAAGGCTCCCTAATTTTTTCCTTGCCTTTTGCCCTCAAGGAACTTCCAGAATCCCCCATCTGGGCAGCTGCCTCGTCTGCAGCAAGATCACCCGAGTCAGGTACGTCCTCTGCCAAGTTCATTTCCTCGTCAAGACCCCGAGTCTCCTAGGGCACATATTCAGGAACGCCTTCATCAACTCCCTCAAGAGGGTCTTCGGGCGAGCTCTCGTCAGAGTCACCCTGTGGATGAGCTATCCCGACCTCCTTTTGGAGCAAAACCTCTTTTCGGCTTGCCTCAACCACGACCTCCATCTTGTGCGCTTGGACGTCACATACAATATCTACATCGAACACTAAGGAAAAGCTAGCACACGTTAGTAAGCTGACCAAACAATAAAAAGAAAAAGGGGAATAAACGGAAGAGAAAACTCATGGCGTCGTCAGCAAAAAGAGATCTGAGGAAAAAGGCAAGCCTTTATCATCTTATCTGCGTTGAAGAGATACGGCTTGCCTCTCTTCTCTAAAGGTCGTACGGCCGCCCAAGCTAGGTTTACAAGCTCACCATCGGTAAAAGAGGGGGTCGTGTGATTCCATGTCTCAGGTGAACAAAAGTATCGAGGAACCTTGCGCCTCACCCGAGTACCATCAAGGTCAAAAGAGACCGATTGACCCCAACGACCGCCGACAAAGAACCAGCTGTTCTTCCAAAATTTATTCTAAGAAGGGAAGCCCCAGACGAACCCCTTCATCTTTTCATCAGTACTCAGCTCGATCTGCCCATAGACCTCCACGTCCTTTGGTATCCAGTACTCGGGCTGGGTCAAGAGGAGAAAATAAATACCAATCTTCCCCATCTGCATCAACGAGTAAAAATGCCTAATCTCGTGAGGGGTCGGGGGTGGCCGCTTCATCCTATGCCACATGTGCCACATGCACATTAAAATCCTATAACTATTCGAAGTCAATTGAGCCGGGGCAAGCTTAACCTCGGCCAGAAACAGAGCAATAAAGGTTTGAAGCGGTAAAGTTACACCGCAAGAGAGCATCGCCCCATAAACCGCTACCATCCCCGGTGGGGGGTTCCATGCAACACGACCATCGGTAGAGCTCAAAGTAACGAGGTCATTTTCCAAATCAAAATGTTCGTTATATTTATAGATTTCCTCGGGACCGACCACGTTCAGTTCAATATCATAGGCACATACCCGCTCAAAAGAAAAAACGATGCGAGCTGCTCTGTGCTCTTTCTCCATATCGCTCTTGAGTAGTCTTTAAGGGCCAATACGACTCTCTTGGGAGTGGGAATCCTTATACACCTTGGGCTTGCTCAGTAACTTCCCCATTCATTTCCACGACCGAGTACCACTACGAGCGGAAATAGAAGAATCGGACTGAACCTCAGGTTGGTAAGATTCAGGGTCTGAAGAATCAGGAGAAATAGAAGGAACTTCAAAAGCAGGAGGAACTTCAGAAGTAACAGGAACTTCATGGAAAAGCCCCGAAATGTCGATGTTTAAAAAGCAAGGTTGATCGAGAGGAGGGTCTCCTAGTAACCTATGAACAACCGTAGCAGTAAGAGTATCATTTTGCTCAATAGTAGCCATTCCAACAGTAAAAAGACGATGTCTAGCTTCAAAATCCATGAGAACTAACCTTGGGATGTCAAAGAACTGAAGATACACGAACCGTAGAAGAGAGACCTTCAACCATGGATCTGGGGGTTGAGATTGAGCACACCAGCGAAGCAAGACCAAGAGACGTTCAAACTTGAAGCGAACTAAGGAACTAAGTTCAGAGTTTCGATGGATTTCCCTAGAAAATCTATAGCAGAAACAAATGAATATTTCTCTCGAAGGAAGAAGAAAATGGCAGAAAAAGAATAAGTGAAAACCCTCACAGACATAAAGATTATATAGGTACGATATCAGGTTCAAAAATCGAAACCCTAGAGTAGGTATACAGAGAAGCAAGAAAACAGAGAGATGTAGGTTGTGACGTGGGTCTTACATAAGCGAACAGAAGGGTCGTGTCCCATAAATGTTATGTATCATGACCAAGCGGAAGAAGACAAGTGGCAATCAAAGAGAATTTCAAGCCGTCAGAAAGCCAAGATGTCGCCATCAGAAGATTTCTAATGAATAGGCAAATCGGAGGCATGCGGACACAATTAAGACACGTCATTTAATACTTTGAATTGAACGAGGATGGTGAAACCCTACATTTATGTGGAAAACGACAAACAAAGAACAGACTATCAGTAAGGGAGCAAGTGAAGATTAAATATTCGTTCCGAGTAGACCTGATTCGGCACATTCGGCTTAAATATTTAAGGGGGTATTGTTATAAGTAAAAATCGTCATAAAAGACACGTCATCACAGTAAGAGGCCAAGTAAGCAGAAAGAGAGAAATTAACTTGGGGAGCAGAATCTCCAATAAAGCGGACCTACTCGGCATCAACTAAAGCCACCCCGACCATAACTAAATGAATCGACTCGGGCAACAAAGCCTACACGGGAATACTCGGTATTTAACAAGGGAGATAGAATGCAAAGCATCCTCTTTTGGGGGACAGAGATAGAATCCGCGACTGGCAACTCCAAAGTAACTACTGTGAAGCTGCCCAAAGTCCGAAAAGGAAACAAACAAATTCGCAACGCATAAGGAAGCTAGAATCCTATCAAGATTCGGACTTAGCCGAATTAGAGAACGTGGCAAAAACCAAAGAGGAAAACGAATCCTTTTAGGACTTGGTAGCCACCCGGTACTTGGGGACCACGATATCAAACCCTAGTGATACCTGAAAACCCTAGGAGCACCATGTATAAATACCCCTGTAAAACACCAATAGGGGGTACGTGAGAATTGAAGAGAGAAATCTGAGTGTGTATTTCACAATATTCATAGTGGATTTGACTACGTTGCCAAGGCAACAATCTATGGATGTTTCTCTGATCTTAGGAGTTTTACCACGTATTCTTTTCTTTTATTATTATTCTTTTCATTCGTATTATTTTTATTCATAATTACAGGTTTTCTTTGAAACAAATCGTTGACTGATTGACCACGAAAAATCACCATCAACAGTAATAATATTATTATTAATAAATTTTAATAATAATAATATAATAATGATAACATTATTATTATTATTATTAGTATTATTATTATTATTATTATTATTATTATTATTATTAAATTGAATAATAATAATAATATTAATAAATTTTAAAAATAATAATATATGAGAAATGCTAAACTTTGTGAATCCCCACTTTCAAACAAGTGTTCGGAGGCTGAAGCATCAACCACCATCACACACGATGATGGTAAACGAGCATGGACATTAATAGATATATATATATATATATATATCATTTTAAGATAAAATTATATAAAATAATATTTATATTGATCCAGTTCAGTTTGATATTTTTTGTGTTATTTGTCAAGTTTTTAATTAATTAAATAAATTGTAATATGATTATCTTTTATCTGTGTATGTGCAGATTAATCAATATGGAAACTTTGTGTGTTGATATATGTTATAAAAGCCTACTTCACAATGTCGTTGAAGAACTAAAAATAGGCAAATACAGCTATGGATACCAAGTTGATGGTCCAGAACTGTTTAAAGCGTACGTTAAGATCAATCTCAGTATTGACTCCGAATTCAATATTGAAGGGTTTTGGGGTAAAATTTCAAAGCATAAAAAATGAGTCTGAGCAAGATGCCGTTAAAGAAACAGTTGATTATTTGCAAAAAAACATTACAAGTTTAAAGTTTGTGATGTCAACTTCTCGAACTACTAAGAATCAGTGGAGGATACAATAAGGCACTTAAAGAGAATAAAGCTTTGAATGCCAAAATTAAAAAAATACAAAGCTATTTTAAAACGAAAATCTGATGATGATTGTGTATCATCTACCGTTGATAATTTGTAACGTTGTTATTATTATTAGTATTATTATTAATATTATGTAGTAAATAATAAGATGTAGTTGCTATTGTGTCTATACATTGACATTACAATGTAAATTCCTCTTGAATATATTTTGTAAGAGTTATACCTATAATGTTAGCTACATAGCTTGAACTTTTCTTTGTGACTATATAGATCTGTTTTTATACCGTGCTTTATGTTTATAATGTGGAGGATTTGGGTAAGGGGACTTACCTACAAATGACTTACAATTGAGTACCATGAGGAAATCATATGAGGAAATATTGTAATCATATATAGTATATGACTAATTGCCTTCTTTTTTTTCCTACTTTTGATGTGGTAGCGACACGTGGCAATCATAAATGTTATTATTATTATTTTTATTTAATTGCATATATAATATAATTGAGTAATGCTAGACTTCCTAAATTTCTTACCAAATGGTGTTCGTCAGTGATGTATCAACATCTTATAAATAATAAGATTATATGGTGAGTGTGGTAGCAAAAAATAGCACAGCCCAAATAGTAACCAGACTATTATTGATTTGGGCTGCTGACAAGCCCAAATACTTTATATGAATAAAGCCCAATCATAGGCCCAAGAGCAAGTGTAAACCTTGGCTAAGTCTACAAAGACCAAGTCTGTGTGTAGACTAAGTCTGTGATGTTGCTCAACTGTTAACAAATTCAAAGATATTCAGATATCTCAGCTAAGATAAATGGGATAACACGATCTCTTTGTGAAAGACAATCTCATTTTTTCTATAAATAAAGGCATCTGGTCATTGGCAAGGTAGCAGGAAAAAACAAAACAAAATAAGAGACACGATTTTCTATGCTCTCCTACTCACAAAAAGACAGAAAAGCAAGTGAACAAATGGGGTCCACTTCAATTTGTTTATTATTTTGGTTCAACTTGTTTAAGATATCAACTGATCCATAATAAACACCCTCACTACAAAACCACTCGACCATCACCCATTCTACAAGTCCATTCAACTTGGCATCACCTCCAATACTTCAACAAACCACTCGACCAATACCCTTGTTCTTGAAGACCATTCGACTAACATCCATATTTTCTACATCATATAAAACTCATTCAACAACGGTCTTGCCTCATCTCCTCCTAGCAATTTAATTTGCTAAAACGCTCAGTCCAAGCGTACATAAGGCTCTCCAAACGATACCACCAAGGATTCGACAGTTTTGTTTACGGTTCGATTTATATTTTATTAATTTTTATTGTTGATTCGAAATTATTTTATTTGTTTATAAATTGTCTAACTTGGGTGTCGAGTAGGTTCCGACAAGACCCCCCTTCCTATTGTTTTGTTCTACAGGGAATCCAAAACATACGACAAAGCATTATTCATAGATTGCCGGTGCCCTGAATACTACAATTTTGATCGAATTTTGACCGTAGGATTTTCTGGTTCTACAGTGAGTGATGAGATGTTGACACGTCACTTGTAAACACCATTTAGTAAGAAATTTGGGATGCCATACTTCTAATGTGGGACTATGGGAGCAATACATGGCGATCATAAATGTTGTTGTTCATTTTTTTAATATATAATAATAAAGTAACTTTAATAGACACATGTCTAAATAGGAACTCCAAATTCATTGCAACAGTAGAAGTACTAGCAATTTTAGCTTATAAATATGTTTTAAATAAGTTTGTATTCATATATATAATATATATATATATATATATACACAGAAATTCTATTATCAGTTCGAACTGACAAAAGTTATATCAGTTCCTTACATGTGGGCCACTGGATTTAAATACTTTGACTTGGCTGTATGCACTTGTCAGTCAAAGTATTTAAATCCAGTGGCCCATATACAAGGAACTGATATAACTTTTGTCAGTTCGAACTGATAATAGAAAGACTGTATATACATATATATCATATTTATGGTTCAATACTACAAATTTAGCACACATTGCACGTGACCCTCCCACTAGTGTATATACATGAGTAATGTTAGACATCCCAATTTTTTTTTTCCAAATTCTGTCTCAAATGATGTGGCACGTGAGGTGTCAACATCGCATCAGTCACTACATAATCTCATGATTTATAAGATGCTAACACCTCACGTGCCATATCATTTAGGACAAAATTTGGAAAAAAAAAAAAAAAATAGCCCTTTAAGAAATGGTTGCCTGGTTTTGATATTAAGGAAAAAATCTTCCATGAGTCAGTCTCACTATTGATGCTGGTGAGATGGACCAATTAAAGAGTGTCATGTGGCACGAACAATAAAAAAGGGAATTTTTTTAATTTTGACTTTATTTCCCCTTCTTTTTACCTTATTTCCAAAGTATTGTTCTGTTCATCTTTCTTTACCTTATGAGATTTTCATCTCCACAAATTAGTTTTCATTCCTTTAAATCTTACCGGATGATGTACAATCGGCGTTGATATTGGTTACTACATTTCTAAATCTAGTAGATTTACAAATGATCATATTTTAAGAGATTTTTAAAGTATGTTAAGAGTTGAGTTGTGAAACATTTCTCTGAATAAAAAAAGTTATTAATGAATATGCAGCGAGAAATGGAGGTAAAAGAACAAAATAGGGAGCAGATGAAGTTATTTAAGTTGCTGACATTGCAAGTCAACAACATCATCAATCAGATCGAAAAGAAGACCAAGAACATAGATAAAAATCCCTTCATCATCCACACCACTCTGTAGCCAATGCACATTTGCCAAAGCAGCTCAGTATGCTGCCAGTGCGGCCCAAACGAGTACCAAAGCAGTCCAATTTTTTGCCGATATGATGAGGAATGGTAATTTTCTTCTTATGATTATTTCTTTTGTTAATAATTTATGTTACTTTCTTTTCTTTTTTTTTAATAATATATGCATGTTTGAAAGTTTGCTTTTGTTGTTCTTGGGAGATAGAATGGAAAATAGTTGTTTTTTTTTTTTTTTTTAAATAATATATGCATGTTTAAAGGTCTGCTTTTGTTGTTCTTGGGAGACGAAATGGAAAATATTTGCTATTTTTTTTTAATCCTTAGGTTTTGATTCCTTTATGGTTATTTTCAATCTTCATTCCTTGTTTTATACATCCTTAGTTGCTATGTAAAATTCTGTTTAGTTTATGCATGCTAATTTTTTTTTTCTTTTACTAATAATTTATGTTATTGTTTTTTTTTTTTTTTTTTTTTGTTTAATATTGTATGCATGTTTGAAGGTCTGCTTTTGTTGTTCTTAGGAGACAGAATGCATCCTTAGTTGCCGTGTAAAATTCTGTTTTGTTTATACATGCTAAACTATTTTTTTTTCTTCTGTTAATAATTTATGTTACTGTTTTTTTTTTAAATAATATATGCAGGTTTGAAGGTCTCTTGTTTAAAATTCTATTTTGTTTAAGCATGCTAAACTTTTTTTTTTTTTAGCTTTACAGCCGGTTTGTCTTTGCCTAGCTCTCCCTAGTTCTTCCTTGCCTCTGCCCAACGCAACTCTTGCTCAGCCTTTGACCAGCATTTTTTTTATAATTTCTATTAGTTTGCAAGATATTTATGCTTTGATTAACTATGATGTTGGTATTAGTTTGTAAGATATTTATGCTTTGACTAACTGTGATGTTGGTCTATAATGGATAATTTTATTTATGTATTCGACTTATATATTATTATCGTCTAGTTTCAAACATGTTTTCGGAAAATTGGTTTTTTAATTCTCTCTTCTTGTTCTCACCCTCCACCCTTCTTTTCCCTATCGTTCCAATATTATCCTATATATATGTTAGTATATATTGGGTACACCCAATATGGGTCCAAACCCAATTCCATGGCACTGACCCATGAAGCCCAACCCAATACATAGGTTGATAACTGCTGTAGTAGTTATACTTCCTGCTTTCCGGTCGATTACAAGACCTCTCGGATAAAGCGTTCTCCTCTCGCTATCGATGGTCGAGTGGTTGGGTCGGGAGGAGAGAGATTGAAGACAGACCAGGATGCCCATTTAATGCTAGACTTTTCTAAAGTGGAATTCCAGAGGAAAGGCGCAATCAATGAATCAATCAGTGAATCGCTTTCAGTATCTCTTGCTTCTTTGGCTAGCTCAGTTCGTGAGTCTAGTTCTGGAGTGCCGGATCTCCCATCGGGAAAGGTCCTTTCTCCGAGATGTCGTGTTCGATCAATAGTTATATGCTTTACACATGCGAGTTGGTGAACTGCACCACTGCTTCGAAGGAACAAGGGACTATCAATGACTACCAAGTCCTACTGTGGAATGGATCGCTCGCTAAAGCCCTTCGGTCACCTGTAGATAACTGTCTGTGCAGTTTTTCTATAGACACCACTTATGCAGTATATGAGTTAATGTAGGACTCTGATATACAATATGCTGAAAGTGTGTAAGTGAACATTTTGTATTACGTGAAATACTAAAAGAGAGAGTAACAGTAACGAGAAAGATTCTTATACTGTGACTTGAGTTTTAGTTCATTTTTGGTGACTTTTTTTTTACCTGTGAAATATTCTGTAGACGATTCAGAACCGAAGAAAGATACACATTCTGGATACTTTATTCTTATGTTTTATACATTGAATATTCACAATAGAGGTTAAAAAATTTGGACTATCATCTGGTATTATTGATTTTTATTTAATTTTATAATATAACAAACTTTAAAGAAATATTTGGTGTTTATTTCAACTACATGCTTATTTCATAAATTAGGAGAGCAATTTTTATAAGTATTTATGACAAATCAAACTGCAAAATGAAACACTTTTTTTCTACTCTGATAGCTTCTCTTTCTCCATCAATCTAATTAATCTCCACCAAACAATATATATTAATATACGCATAACTAAATAAAACTAAACTTGCAGTGAAATGGTTAAGTCACGCAACCTCTTTACTAACCCTGCTAGCAAGGCTGCCTGTATTGCCACCTCTGGTGGAAATGAACATAATTTAATCGAATATTTTCAATTTTACATAGTGTGCATTAATTTCATATTTATACAATTTATATACTTGTTAGATATTATGTCTTCGAAACAAATGTGTTTAATTTTTTGTTATATTATTGATTATTTTAACATTTTTAAAAGTTTCATTAAAAAATTTAATGTTTTTAATGTACTTTCTATAAATTTACGTCAATATTTACCAATATTGATATATTTATTGATATTTCCACCAAATTGTAGTACCAATATATCTGTTGATATGAATATTTTCATCCTTGGAGAGAGATGGATGTGTGACTCCTCCTCCCGAAAAGAGGAGGTCGAGATACCTCCTTTACATGGAGAAGACATCATGCCTCCACCTCTTTTTTTTTTGTTTTTTTTGTTTTTTTTTTGTTTTTTTACAAGGGTGTTTGGGCCAGCTTTCGCACACCTCAACTAATCCCTTGGGTCGGTACTCGGTACAGGGCTGCTTCCAAGCCTCCACCTTTCAAATAGAGGAAAAGAGTGTTGAGGTGAATGTTTACTTTCATAAATATTTGGGTAAAATTGTTATTTTAATATCACGCCATGTTAGCCCTTGACTAAAATGAGGAGCATTTTTTACTTTTCACGCCGTATCGTTAGTCAATCTCAATAGTAATGTGTAATGATTATGGCGGTTCAACATTTTCTAAAGGAGGTTTGTACAATTTAAGCAAAATATTAAATATGCATGACAATTTCGTCTAAATTTAGGGCTGTTTATACAATTAACCCAATTGTAATTTTTTTACAAAACCAAATTTGGATAAAGTAAATTCACATAATATATTTGTCTAATGTTTTTGAACATGTAAATTCACATAATATAATTTCAAAAAAAAAAAAAGAAAAAAAAAGAAAAAGAAAAAGGATGATGCTGACACACTTGTTGATAAAAGATATGATATGAAATTAGAGGATCATGTAATTTATGAGTAAAGAACAAAAACCCAGAGTGGTAATTGTATCTGGGTTTTGTGTGTAATTGTGTTCAAGTATTGAACAAAAATGGCGAATAGTATGTTTATGTTGTGTTATCCTTCTTGTCTAGCTCCCAAAATTCTTCATCATGATAATGAATTCCTCAAATTCTCATCTTTCTCTACTAAACCCACCAAACCCTCTTCTCATTCTCGTCTTATAACTATGAATTTGCCTATGCAAACTCCGTACAACGTCTTGATCACTGGTTCAACCAAAGGTTTCAACTTCTTCTTCCTTCTTCATTTTGTTTTTGTTTTTTCAATGATTTATGCTTCAATTTTCATTGTTTTCTCTTAATTCAGGAATTGGGTATGCTCTGGCTAAACAATTTCTAAAAGCAGGAGACAACATCATAATCTCATCAAGATCAGAAGAGAGAGTGGAATCTGCTCTCAATAACCTCAGACAAGATTTTGGGGAGCACCGTGTGTGGGTACTGGGTACAACCCCCTTAATTACTTGTGTTTTCATGTGTTTGGTTGGTTGGGGAATGAGAGCATTTTTATTTTATTTTATTTTTTTAATTAATTTTGTATTTGTTTACAGGGTACTAAATGTGATGTTAAAAAAGGGCAAGATGTGAAAGATTTAGTTGCATTTGCACAGAAAAATCTCAACTACATTGATATTTGGGTATTTTATTTATATCACATCTTTTATCTTCTATATTCTACATTGATGAATTATGTGATTGGAGTTGATTTGGATGATTAGTTGGAGATGTTTGGTTAAGAACTCAGTTCTTAAATTGGTCAGACTTCAGAGTATATGTGATTATGTGTTCTTATCGATCGACTAAACTTGTTGAAATGAACTTATAGTTGAGTGTTAGTGGGTTTTACTTCATATGAAATCTAGTGGTGCCTTTAGTTATATTAATTTTTATGCTTAAAGATGGAAAAACAGATTATTTGTCAAAAAATGAATTTGCACTGAGCAATATTTTAATGATATTGGGATATCTTTCAATTAATCGCAAAGAGTTTAGTTCTGGTTTAATATTTAATCATGAATGATTTGATTTTGCACTCTATTTTTTGGACCCTAACAAATATGGAAGATCCAATACTTCACGAGCCTACACTAATCTGGGAAATTTCTGCAGTATATTCTTTTTTCATATATAACTCTAGATCATAGTTGAAGTCTTATCGTTTGATGTGCTAAATGGACAATGAGAAATCATTCTAGTATTACAAATTTCTTTTGATGATTAAGTTGATGCTAGGATTATACAGTTCTTCCATACACAGTATTCTTTCTAGGCTTTGTATGTTATGTCTACAGATATGACCAACACAAACATGTATGTGAGCATGCAGACACTCTTACACACACTTTATGTGGAAATATTCTGAATGATTATTATTTTTGGTTTAATAAACCTGTGATCTGTTCAGTGCCAGCATCTTCAGTTCTGCTATTCTGCTCTTACCCTATTTTGAGAACGATGCAGATTAATAATGCAGGATCAAATGCATATAGTTTTAAACCCCTGGCAGAAGCTTCAGATGAAGATCTGATGTATGCATCCAAACAGTTCTCTTTTGCCTTTTTCGCGTTAGTTTTTTTTTAAATGCTTTACCATCTTTTACTCTTTGCACTTGTTATGCAGTGAAGTTGTCACTACAAACACCCTTGGTTTGATGATTTGTTGTCGAGAGGTACAAAATATTATTTCTTATTTTGTGGATTTTTTGTTTTTGCATATTCTTATGATTAACTGTTGATTAGGCAATTAAAATGATGCGGAACCAACCTCAAGGAGGACATGTTTTTAACATCGATGGAGCTGGTTCAGATGGAAGACCAACCCCCAGGTACTGATTTACAGTTCACTTCAATTTAACACATTAATTGGCTATAGCTTTTGTTTTCTATGGTATTACATCAATTATAATAAAATTTATATGGTAATATGTTATATGACAATATCACATGTGCTAACAATCTTTATTCCATCGCTGCTGCTTGCGATGGGTTCTTTGAGGAATTCTCATATGTTTTGCCCTACTGAAAATTACTATATGTGCTGCTATAAATTTATTCTAAATCTGAGACATTGTATAATAGTTCTTCAATATAGCACTTGATTTGGGGTATCAATCCAACCTGATCCCTACCACAGTTGATCCGATTGCCAAGTTCATTGGCAAAAAATGATATGAAGCTCTATTGATTTTGTTGTTCATGCAGTATCATCAAATATAGTTTACTTTACAATTCACGATGAGCTTGATTAAGTACTCTGTTTCTTGTTTACTTGTTAGGTGACATGATTAAACTGTCAGCACCCAGTTCTTGGGATATATGACTTGATAACTCTCTTTCGTTTTTCTTTTTCATTTTTACAATAGATTCGCTGCATATGGTGCAACCAAACGCAGTGTGGTGCATTTAACAAAATCATTGCAGGTACATCTTCATCTTGTTTTACAAAGATAAGAGTGGTATCAAATTACCATAGAAAAGAAATTGTTGCAACTGCTAATTATTTCAGTTATTGCCTCTACTCCTTGATGTTATTAATAAGTTTACGGAATTTATTTGATGTAATCTACCTAGGTCTTATACCAAGATAATAATCAATACAGTAGTATCCGTTTGTAATGCATATTATTAGGAAATGAGCATGAAGTCTACTTGTAAAGCAAGGAGACAAATACTTGTTAACCTGGTTTTATTGTTTGACCACTAGGAAAAGGTACTAGCTTTTCCTGCTCTTGCATGGAATATAATACAAACCATATCCCAACATCATAATGTTTGTGTTGCGAATTGTTCATGCATGCTCTCTGTACCATCAATTTGAGGGTTATTTTTAAATTCAACAATATGCAAAATACTTAACAGATTTGCTGCCAGAATCATCCTAGATGTTTACTGACATCGACTTTTAACAGTTATATGGTGGTAGTTTCACAATTTTATGAGATATGGAAGTAGAGAAGACGGTTAGAAGGGATGAGATTTCCTCTAGATGCAAATTGTCAACCCATGGTAGTATGGGAATGTGAATTTATCTTTTTATATAATAAATATGTTACCATATTTAGGAATTTTAGCTCTAACATGAATTAGAATGGAAAAGCTATTATAAGCAGTGTGAATAAATATTTATTTAACATGCTAGAATTGGACATGCGGAGGTTCATTGCAACTTAATAAAAATGTTTCACAGCTGGACCTTGTTACACTAGTGTGTCAAGTTCAGAAGACAGTGAAGTGACCGATTATGAGGTCTCATAGTGTACTAGTCTCTAAAAATTAATTTTAGTTGTAAGGTTAGGTTTAATTTTATCATTATTGTATTATAGCGCTCCTTCTAACATGAATACGTGGATCTGCCACTGCTCATCAGGGTTACTTATAGGACTTTTCATCATACTATATACAGGTGGCAGAACTGGGGTCGGGTGGGGGGGTAGGGTGGGGTTTGAATTACGACCAAAGTGACTTTTTTTTTTCCTTTCAGAAAGCACCTTAAATTTGATTTTATCTTCTTCCAAATGTGGCTATATTTTTTTTCAAATGTCTTTATTTGTAATTTTTTTTTTTCTATTAGACATATTATATGTAATGCTGAATGTGTTGATTTTCTTCTTCTGTACAGGCAGAATTGCAAATGCAGGATGTTAAAAATGTTGTGGTGCATAATTTGTCGGTAAACTTTCTTGTGGTCAATTAGTTCAGATGATAATTGACTTTTAGATAGGTTATATTCATTCAACTTCACAGCTATATCTTTTTTATATTTTCCATCCTTGCTTCATTGATGAGTTTGTATTACCAAATATGAGAGAAAAAGAACTTAGGAGAAAGAGGAGAGACAATCAAACAGAAATGGAACACAAACACAACACTAATTTAGATTAAATCTTCTTCATATACCTAACATATTTGTTTAGCTCCTTAGAATATTCTAGATCATTAAAATTTTGCCGGATTGTATTATAAAAATGAACAATTAAGGCCGACTCCTTTTAATAGTCTAATAAATAAGAATTTTTTTTTATTTAAAAAAAAAACAAAATTTGTGGCCACCCTTGTCTAACTTGGCTCTGCCACGGTTTTCTGACATCTGTTTAGTGCTCTTTGATGAAATTGGTTGGTGTGTTGCATTCCTTCATATTTGTAGCTTATCCTTACTCATCCTCTGAAATTTATTCTAATGTTCTTAGAATGATGTAAATCAGTAATTCATCTTTTTGTATCTCAAGAATATATCTTTTCTACTAATGAGTATATATTATTACATATTTATTACCCTTTAAATTTAGATTTATAGTTACATTATCTTTTATTTTATTTTATTTTAATAGATATTAATTTTGATGAAATTGGAGAAATTAAATCTTACTCTTGGAAACCTGGTTTGGTGGGTTCAAGCCAGACAAGCTATAAAGGGTTCAAGCCAGACAAGCTATAAAAATAAAAGGACACGGACTTAGTTTAAAACTAAACCATCAACCCGCTATTTTCTTCATGGAGAGTGTTTTATTGAAATAAAACACTCTCCATGAAGAAAATACACATCCAAGTTAGCTAGACTTATGCAAAAGTCTCCATTATCAAACTACTTCATTTACTAGATTGTTGCGGAAAGTCTTAAAACGAATTTCTGAAACTTAATTATGATAGCAATTAAGACCACCTTCTTGGACATCTTAAGAATTCTGGCATATGATCATATCTAGCTACCTTATCCTTTTATGTAGGTCTATATATACTTGAAATTTGGATTCTTATCCATATTCTGATCACATAAGAAACTGTGGGTTTACAGAGAGTAAAAGGAGTGCTATCCTTAATATTTTCATGAGTTGATCAGTTTTGTGATTCTAAGGTTATTCTGTTGGATGTCCCTTGCCGTGAGCGTCTCACATTTATTTTTTGTTTGTTTCTTTTACCCTCTTTTACCTTCTGTATTGGTTTGCACAGCCGGGAATGGTGACAACTGATCTTCTCATGTCTGGTGCTACTACAAAGCAGGTTTAATATTTTGGTTCCAATCCTTGTCATTGTTGTGTCACCGTTCCTCTTAATTTCTGATCTAAAATAAAAACATTTGGTTTGTGCAGGCCAAGTTTTTCATTAATGTTTTAGCAGAACCAGCTGAAGTGGTAATATTTTCTTCACCACCTTAAAATATATATATAGAGATACAAGCATGTTTTCATGACAATATAATTGTGTTTCACACAAGCCATATCCATGTGACCATGTTTAGTGCTTATCATAATCAATTAATTATGCACATATGACTAATCTATATCAACATAGGTTCCGTAGAGTAATGAGAATTCTTCGCTTTTTTATCATGTTTTTATCTCTTCTTGTATGTTGTTTTTCCTTATACTGTTGAATGGTGGGTCATAGGTTGCCGAGTATCTTGTCCCCAAAATCAGATCCATCCCTGCCAATGGATCAACAAAGCCGACTTACCTTCGTTTTCTCACCGGAATAAAAGCCTATTCACAGATATTCTCGGTGAGTGAAAAACTTAAACTCCTTTGTTTTGGTTGTAAATTATTTTTGTGACCTCAACTATGAACAACAATCAAATTTGGTGTGGTTGGTCTTTATATTTTCACTTTCCATAATTATTATGCAGAGACTTGCTTTTGGTGCAAGGAGAAACAGACATGTGCTTGAAGATTGAATAACATTCAACATGGGATGAGTATATCTGAATTTCATTTTTCTTTATATTAAAAGACCGAAATACTAATATATTTCAGAATTCTACATAATTTATTTATTAGTGTTCGGTCTTCAGTAGAGAAATAACTATTTCATTTACATGTAGAAAATATGCACGTATGGAGGTCTCTTCAAAACCGTATCAGCTTTTTGCCATAATGTAAAATTTTTTGCCAATAGATAACAACAATCAGATTAATCACCTAATTCTTTGCAGAAAATGTCATCTTCATTGTCATTAAAGCACACCTATGTTTATTCCACCAAGGACCAACTTCTCACATGCAGAAATTTTTAATGTACGAGTCTATAACAGGGAAAGCAGTACAATATTACTGAAAATGTAATGTTGGATAGAGAGTTGACAGACCAGCAGTTGCCAAGCATACCAAGAACTGTGAAGTGTGAACACAACTCCTATGTATTGCCCAAATGCCCAATCTTTCTATTTCAACATTTTGGGCACCATGAAAAGCAGGGTCGGCCCATGGGGGCAGCAAACCTAGCATTTTGTTAGGGTCCCTAGAAAGTCCAATCTATTTCTTCATCTTTTATAAAATTAGGGGCCTCAGATCCAATCTATTTAAGTTTAAAAATGACCAAATTTTAAACATTTCTTAAGTAAAAATAAACATCAAAGCCCAATTGAATTCTAACATATCAAACTTAGTTTGACATCGTCCGAGTCTAATTAATTTTTTTTTTCTTTTGAAAGAGAGTACAATTAGTAACCTTGATGGTAGTAGTATAATTAGTAAATTTACACTTCAAAAAGCAAGAAAAATAAAAATGTAAACAATGTTTTGTTTGTATGTTTTTAGATACGATTAATTTTTTTTGTTTTAATTTATGTGGATTACATTGTATTTAGTAAATGAAGAATTATTTATTTTATTTTTTTATTTTTTATGTTAATGGTAATAATAGGGCCCAAATTTTTGTTAATATCATAAAATCGCTCGGGCCCCAAAATGTATGGAGACAGCCCTGAAGAAAAGCAATAGCCAAGTAGATGCAATTAAGAAAATTAGTTATAACCAATGGGTTATAGGTTGAAAAATATAAATATTCAACGATATGAACAAATGTTACTAGGAAAAGGCATATCAAGAACAAATTTCTCCACATGCTCTGCTTTGATGGATGATAGACTATCATAATACTGATGAGAAGCAGTTAGTGGGGTGTGGGAGGTAGAGTGGTAATATAATCATAAATAAAATAACATGACACCAAGAGAAAAGGTTGAGAAACATACGTAACCAGCAAAACTAACCCTCATGGCTTGTTGAACCAAGAAAGCTACTCTCTCCATAGAAACATCCTCATATGATAATTTTGACAATTTTGTAATTGTAACTAAATACACCATTGAAATACTCTCAAAGCTTGAATCAAATCAACAAACATGAAAGAAGATATAAAATTCGACCTTCAAAAAATTATTCGACGACAACGCATGATCTGCATTGCAACGTACACGCATAATAGAGAGAACGTACTTGAAGAATAAAAAATCCCTAAATTAGTGGTGGTCGTACAAAAGAAAAAACGACGATGTTCTTCTGCAAAATGTAAAATGTAAATTGTTGTAAAATCTCTAGTGTTATGATGAAAAGATAGACACATAGCAAAACCAATCATGCACGCGTAAGCCAGTTAGAGAACGCACCGTTTCATTAAAATAAAGGAAATGCACCATTTCATATTTAGGGTTTTTGTCATGCCCATGACAATTTTAATTAGATTTTTGATGTGTTTTTGATTTTGCAGGTTTCCGGAGATAATGTGGAAGAACAGATTGAGAAATGAAAAAGAAATCGTGAAGATAGAAGCAAATCAGAAATTGAGAAGAGAGAGATCGAGAGAAATATAATAGATAATTAAGATAAGGTTGAGAGAATTTGAGAGAAATATGCAGGCTTTCCATAGCACCAACTGCAACCAGGAATGGCAATGGGGCGGGTTCGAGCGAGTTTGGCAAAATCCAAACCCAAACCCGTGAAATTTTGTGTCTACCAAACCCGCCCGCGAACCCGCGAAAATAAACGGGTTTGGGTTCGGGTTTTACCTGCGGGTTTAGGGGACACCTAAACCTGCCCACAAACCAGTGACGCCAATTTTTTTTTCTTGAAAATTATTTCTATATTATTTAAATATATGAAATATTATAATTTTAACGAATAAAAACACTTAATAGATTGAAATGTTTACATTTTATTCTCTATATAATTAAAAAGTTTTTATTAGAGTTTAAATTTATAATATTTTAAATAATTAAATATTATATAATTTTTATTATTCGCGGGTACACGGGTTTGGGTAAGGATTTTTTTCCAAATCCATACCTGAACCCGAACCCAAACCCAAACCCATGATGGGTACAATTTTCAAACCCAAACCCACCCACAGGTACACTTATCCCAACCCAAACCCTCTTTAAGCTGGTTGGGTTTGGACGGGTCCCACGGGTTCGGGTTTAATTGCCATCCCTAACTGCAACTTTGCACAACACCAACTGTTTTTCTGCAACACCAATTGTAACTCTGTACAACACCAACTATGCTTCTACACCAACTACAACAAAACACAGCATCAATCGTGCTCTGATACCAATGTTACATGAAAGAAAACCCCCTATGCAGTTTTCCTCCATGCCGGCGCCAAACACCCTTGTCTAGCCAACCTAACTCAGTAACAGTTGCGGAATACATGTTGCCTACCAAGTGTTCAATGAAATGCTAGTTGCATCCCATACTGTAACTGCATAGTGGCACCAACCACAAGCCAACAAACACATCCTTACACACTCCACCCAAAGTGTGCACACACACTCGCTCACAAGTGTGCCCAACTCATGCACGATCCACACCTAGCAACACCTACTGCTAAGCAACACAAGAGTATAACAACAAGGCTTTGCCTAGTAACAAGCTCTCCTAGCAAGTCACAATCTCATTCAACCCAATACACACAGAAAGGTAGAGGAGAGACAAACACATAAAACCTTACGGGAGATCATCTCCCAACCTGATTACTTTTATTGCTCATAGCAACTAGGAAACAATAGGATCAACACATTTTGTTGTCTTTGCCATATACATTCCCGAATGTATATATAACCTTATCATGCACTCACACACACTAAGATAATAGCTCCTGCTGCCTTTTTAAATTCGAAGGATCACCACACCCTAGCACTTTTGCTAGTTGGTGTCTCAACAAGTAGACAACCCCTACTATCTACATTTTCCCAAATTTCCTTCTCCTTAATATGCTAACACCCATCAGCATATTTATATACAGCAATATGCAATTGACAGACCCAACTGTTAGCATTTATGGCACATGCATAATCAGAACATGCAGTAAGTGCCTGGTAACTACCTCACATGTTTGTTGCCACATCTGCCTTTGACGTGGTCTTCCCTGAATGCCATCGGCAACTATCCCACATAGTGTTGTAAAAGTGGAGTGGTCCGGCCCACATACGACTGGCCCGTCTGGACCGTTTTCGAAAAACGGGCCGGACCAGGTCCGCGCCACACATTTGGCGGACCGGACTAGGTCCGGTCCGTTTTTCGGACCGTCGGTCCGGCATGGCACGTGGCCCGTTTCCGACGGACTGCTCAGGCGGACCGGATCGAACCGGTCCGGCGGGCCGGACCGGAATCCCTTTTTTTTTTTTTTTTTTTTTTTTTTTAATTATTTATTTGTTTTATTAATATTTCTTTTTCATTTTGGGTTCTAGTGAAAAATAGAATACATAATTAAAAATTAAAATGCTTAATATCAATTTAACAATTGAATTATGTAAATGTAGTTAGATAGAATTATTATTTTTGGTAAAAAAATAATTCAAACAATGAATAAAGATAAAATAGTAAAAAAAATATAAAATACATGATGTTATGAAAATATGAAATGAAGAAGTATTTATTTATTTCTTACTTATGGAATTCAGTATTGCCTCGTTAAAAACCTTACCAAGAAAAACCCAGTGGGATAAAAACTTGGTAAGGGAAAAAGAGTGCAATCGCATTACAAATTACAAGTAAATGTATCAGTATAACCTAGTTCTGGAACTGGTTACTACCGGAACCGGAAGCCTCATCAACATATAGATTGTTGAAATTTTGAATAAGTTCATTATCTATAGTTTGGTTTTGCAACCTCTTTTTAGCATGCTCCCAATCCCGAAGGCTTGTTAATACCTCTACCATGTCCGGAGTCAAACAGCTTCTTCTTGGTTCAATTATGCGTCCACTGGTGCTGAATGCTTGTTCTGAAGACACCGTGGACACGGGGATAACTAGTAGGTCACGTGCTAGTTGTGACAAAACCGGATATCTGTGGGTATAAGACTTCCAAAATAACAACAAATCTAATTCTTTCTTGTCTTCGACAGCATCGAACTGGGCTTCAAGGTACCTATTCAGTTCGGCACAAGAAGATGGGCCAGATCTTTGGGTTGAAGAAGTACTTGCTGATTTGTCCTTTTTTCGGCGTTTGAGAATGGCCCAACTTGTTTGCTCCGACTGTGTCTCCAGTTCTGTTGATGGTTGGGTTTCAATGCCACCAAACCTGCGCTCATAAATACGAAAAACTTCGAACAACTTGTTTCGAATGTCAGTAACCTGTGCTGAATAATGTATTTCCAAATTAGTACCAATAACCTCAAGGAAAACTTCTAAACCAGATAATTTAATCCTAGGATCTATTACAATACTCAAGGCATAAAGTAAAGGAATGGTACTCCAATATTTTTTCAACTTTGCCTCCATGGCAACAACTGCAATGCCTAAATGTTCATCTGCCCTATAATTGTTTATAGCTTCAGACATTTCCACTATTCGATGGATTGGCTCACAAGATGTGGGGTAATAGAC
Organism: Acer saccharum; assembly: GCA_030490815.1. NCBI lineage: Eukaryota > Viridiplantae > Streptophyta > Magnoliopsida > Sapindales > Sapindaceae > Acer > Acer saccharum. The sequence continues at coordinate 10,896,971 of CM059878.1, forward strand.
CCCGGAAAGAGTTACAGTGGCATCGTAAAAAATCTTTAAAAATTCAACAAATACCTTTGCCACATACCAATCGTCTGGTGTAAGTGCTTCTGATTGTGGACGGCCAAGTTCGGCCAACTTCATGTTATAAAAACCTGAAATAGTTGTATCATATGGCAAACAATTTTCCAGCATTAAGTAAGTAGAGTTCCACCTTACTGGCATATCAGTTTGGAATCGTCGGGGGCGTAGATTGTTTAATGTACAATGTCTACGGAATTCTTGGAATCTAGGATTAGAGCTGCCAATCCAAGAAATGGCATCTCTGATGCGATCTACACGGTCGCTTACTTTCTTCAAACCAGCCTGTACCACTAAATTTATAATATGACATGCACACCGTTGATGGAAGAAATAACCTCCATCTTGCGGGATATTTCTGTCAACAAACAATGCAATAGAACTAGTGTTTGCAGATGCATTATCTAATGTAATATAAAGGATCCGATTTGTGATTTCATATGTTTCTAAAACAGAAAGAATGACATTAAAAATATTTTCAGCGGTGTGTGCATAATCCATAGGACGAAAACCAAGAATTCTTTTTGTTAACTTCCAATCAGAATTTAAGTAGTGTCCAGTGACACATAAGTAGTCCTGTTTCGAACATGCGTTCCAAATATCAGAGGTTAATGCAACAGAGACATTTAAACTGTGTAATTCAGCATTCAAGTCATCTCTAGCTGATCCAAACAATCTTATCAAATCATTTCTAGTGGTAGTTCTAGAAACAGGTTGAAATTGGGGGCAAAATGCAGATGTGATCAACTCTTGAAAAAAAACATTGTCAGCAAAATTGATTGGTTGATCAGTTTGTGCAATGAATAGTGCCAAGCAATTTCTAGCGTGTTCGGGATCGTACCGCCACGTAGTAATGGACCCATCTGGGTGCCGTTATAGTTGTGTTTGGGTTATAGTGTCTACCTGTCCATGTGCAGGCATGCATTTCAGCATATGCCTTCTCAAATGACCGGTTCCATTCCTACTACTGGAATAGTCCTTAGGACAAAACTTACATTTAGCTCTGGGGCCTATCGATCCGTCTGGGAGTCTCATTTGTACTATTTGAAAACACTGCCAAACATCTGATGTCAATCTTTTGGGACGTGATGTTGGTGTACCAGTACCGGTAGAACAGGAAGCTCCCGCTTGGGGTTCCGTTTGTTCTGAAAGATCAAGATCATCATTCAGCATGTTAAAACCATCTGGGAAAAAAGGATCCATTTCCTGAAATATAAATATGAACTTATTAGTAACAAAATATATTAAAATAAAGTACTAAACTTAAAAATCATATATTGACTAACTTAAAAATGTTAAAATTAACTACTACACATATAATAAGATAATTTACTAACAAAATATATTAAAATAAACTACTAAACTTAAAAATCATAAATTTACTAACTTAAAAATGTTAAAATTAACTACTACACATATATTAAGATAATTTACTAACAAAATATATTAAAATAAACTACTAAACTTAAAAATCATATATTTACTAACATAAAAATGTTAAATTTAACTACTACACATATATTAAGATAATTTACTAACAAAATATATTAAAATAAACTACTAAACTTAAAAATCATATATTTACTAACTTAAAAATGTTAAATTTAACAACTACACATAAAAATCATAATTTACTAACAAAATATATTAAAATAAACTACTAAACTTAAAAATGTTAAAATTAACTACTACACATATATTAAGATAATTTACTAACAAAATATATTAAAATAAACTACTAAACTTAAAAATCATATATTTACTAACATAAAAATGTTAAATTTAACTACTACACATATATTAAGATAATTTACTAACAAAATATATTAAAATAAACTACTAAACTTAAAAATCATATATTTACTAACTTAAAAATGTTAAATTTAACAACTACACATAAAAATCATAATTTACTAACAAAATATATTAAAATAAACTACTAAACTTAAAAATCATAAATTTACTAACTTAAAAATGTTAAAATTAACTACTACACATATATTAAGATAATTTACTAACAAAATATATTAAAATAAACTACTAAACTTAAAAATCATATATTTACTAACATAAAAATGTTAAATTTAACAACTACACATAAAAATCATAATTTACTAACAAAATATATTAAAATAAACTACTAAACTTAAAAATCATAAATTTACTAACTTAAAAATGTTAAAATTAACTACTACACATATATTAAGATAATTTACTAACAAAATATATTAAAATAAACTACTAAACTTAAAAATCATATATTTACTAACATAAAAATGTTAAATTTAACAACTACATATAAAAATCATAATTTACTAACAAAATATATTAAAATAAACTACTAAACTTAAAAATCATATATTTGCTAACATAAAAATGTTAAATTTAACTACTACACATATATTAAGATAATTTACTAACAAAATATATTAAAATAAACTACTAAACTTAAAAATCATATATTTACTAACTTAAAAATGTTAAATTTAACAACTACACATAAAAATCATAATTTACTAACAAAATATATTAAAATAAACTACTAAACTTAAAATAATTTAAAAATTTTTTCTAAATAAACAAAAATATTTAAAAATTTAGCTAAAGTGTTTACATAACATTATAAATTTACTCACATAAAGAAATAATAACATTTAAAGAAAAATGTACCTTCAAAGTTTTGTGTGTTGGTGGAAAATGTGGAGAGAGAGAGAGAGAGAGAAACAATGAAATTGAATGAAAATGTGTAGAGATTTGGAGAATGGAGAGAAATTGAGAGAATGAGAGAATGAGAGAAAGTGATTGAAAAATGGAATGGATGGGGTATTTATAGAAAAATTGAAATTGTGGGTGAAAATATAAAATAGAAGAATTGAGGGGGTTTTTTGTAATTTTATTTGGCTGTAACGGTTGGATTTCCGTTGGCTGACGTCATGGCTGACGTCAGCCAACGGTTGGATTTTGAAATCCAACCGTTACAGCTGACAACAATTAATTTTTTTATTTTATTTTTTTTTTTTACAACAGCCGGACTATTTGGGCCGGCCTGCCGGACCGGTCCGGATTCCAGTCCACCTGCTATGATCCGACGGATCCACGTGCCGTGGCGGGCCGGTCCGGCGGACCGGCACCCTTTAGCACGCTTCGCGGCCCGCCTTCGTGCCGGACTTGGTCCGCACCGTGTCCTCCGTGGACCGGACCTGATCCGGCCCAGCTTCCTTGGCAGGCCATACGGACCAGCCCTCTTGGGCCTGGTCCATTTTTACACCACTAATCCCACACGAGCACCACTCACATGTGCACCTAATGTGCCCTCACATGTGCACATTTCTGCAACCTACTCCAACAGCCCATACACAACAATCAACCGACTGCCTTGCCTTGCCTTCGCATACTGCCTATTGCCTTACTTGTATACATTCCACTACTTGCCCTTGCACACAACCTATTGTTTTGCTTACTTTTAGTCTACTGCCTTGCCTTTGCATGTACAACCTACTGCCTTATTTGTGCACCACCACTACACACTGCCCACATGACTTGCCCACTAAGTTACATAGCACTCAATCAATCTTGCCATCATAATATTAGCCCACCCAAGCTAACAACACAGCCCAAGGCCACCTAACCTTGTGCCTTGCTTGATACCTCCCAACCAAGCCCACATATGAGCAATACATTGCCCACACATAACACGCAGCACAATAACACTGCTCATCACAAAGCCAGCAAACATTGTTTCCTGCACGCCAGGCTTGTTTTCCTGCACAACACACACCAACATTGCATGCCAAGCTTGTTTCTCACACACAGCGCACAAACACTACATGTCAAACTTGTTTTCCTACACAACGCGCACCAACATTGTACATCAAGCTTGTTTCTCACACACAACGTCCTAATCTTGTTTTTCCATCCAAGCCATGCCATCTAACATGACTTGCCTAAGTCCATGCCACCAACATGCCTTGTTCTAAGCCTGATGCTTACCTACCAAGCCCACCATAAGCGTCGCTGCCTATACTCGTTTTATAGGGTGTAAGAGTAAAACCATATGGGAAATGATTCCATAAACCAAGACACACACTAAGTAACTAAAGACCACATCTAGTCACTAAATCAAGGATGTCGTTTTGGCAACTGAAAGGCTACCACAAAATAGTGCCATTCTGGAACCTAAGAAGCCCTAATTCAAACGCAGCGTTTTGAGTTGTGTCTGATCCTATGAAGCATCTCTTCCTCCTCACGCAACTCATCTGAAGCTTAATACCAAAATCCCAAAATCTTCACTGAAATACCTAATCTTTTTTCTTCAATAAAACCCTAAATCAATTCCTCTGAATCCCTAATCAAACCCTTCCTTCTTCGATTCATCCTTAAATCCCTAATCCTTACATAATGTATATATATAAGTATAAAACGATTGTCTCTTCTTTTATCGCCATTACAGAGAGAGAAAGAAAGACTACTGCATAAAAATGGATTTACTCACAGCTATAGTTTATTTCATGCAATCTGACCAACAACTGGTTCAAAGTCGTATTGCTTCATCTCAATATGGTATCCAATTTGATGATGCCCTAAGAGGACTAGAACCATTCAACGTCACTAGGGAACAGTATGACTATATCAAGGTATGTTGGATTCTTCAAAAACTTCTCCAATTTGGTCATGTACGTGAAGTGAATATACTCCTTCAACAATCAGCCCACTGCATTGCCTTACCTTGCCTTCGTATACAGCGTACTGCCTTGCCTTTACATGCACAGCCTACTGCCTTGTTTGTGCACCACCATTGTACACTGCCTACACGACTCGCCCGCTAAGTTACATAGTACTCAACCAAGCTTGCCATCATATTATTAGCCCAACCAAGCTAACAACATAACCCAAGACCACCCAGCCTTGTGCCTTGCTTGATGCCTCCCCACCAAACCCACGTATAAGCAACACACTACCCACATATAACACACAGCGCACCAACACTGCCCATCATAGCCAACGCTGTTTCTTGCACGCCAAGCTTATTTTCTTGCACAACACGCACCAACACTGCATGCCAAGCTTGTTTCTCACACACAGCGCACCAACACTGCATGCCAAGCTTCTTATCCTGCACAACGCACACCAACACTGTACGCTAAGCTTGTTTCTCACACACAATGCCCCAACCTTGTTTTTCTATCCAAGCCATGCCACCCAACATGACTTGCCTAAGGCCATACCACCAATATACCTTGTTCTAGGCCTGATTCTTATTCACCAAACCCGCCATAGGCCTTGCTGCATATACTCCTTTTTAGGGGTGTAACAGTAAGACCATATGGGAAATGATTCCCTACATCAAGACACATGCTAATCAACTATAGACCATATTTGGTCACTAAATTAAGGACACCAAACAGTGTCGTTTTGGCAACTGAAAGGTTAACACAAAACGGTACCATTCTAAAACTCGAGAAGCCCTAACTCGAACGTAACGTTTCGAGTTGTGTTTGATGCTATAAAGCATCTCTTCCTTTTCACGTAGCTCATCTGAAGTTTAACACCAAAATCCCCAAATATTCACTGAAATCTCTAATTCTTTTTCTTCAATAAAATCTTAAATCAATTCTATTGAATTCTTAATCAAACCTTTCTTTCTTCGATTCATCCTCAAATCCCCAATCCTTACATAGTGTATATATACAAATATAAAACGAGTGCCTCTTATTTTATGGCCATTAGAGAGAGAGAGAAAGAAAGACAACTGCGTAAAAATGGATCTGCTCACAGTTATAGCTTATTTCATGCATTTTGACCAACAACTGGTTCAAGGCCGTATTACTTCATCTTAGCATGATATCCAATTTGATGATGCCCTAAAAGGACTAGAACCGTTCAACATCACTAGGGAATAGTATGACTACATTAGGGTAGGTTGGATTCTTCAAAAATTTCTTCATTTTGGGCATATGCATGAAATGAATATACACCTTCAACAATCAGCCCACTACCTTGCCTTGCCTTCGCATACAGCCTACTTCTTTGCTTGCATACAGCCCACTGCTTGCCCTTGCACACAGTATACCGCCTTGTTTACTTTCAGCCTACTACCTTACTTATGCACCACCATTGCACACTGCCCACACAACTTACCCGTTAAGTTATATAGCACTCAACCAAGCTTGCCATCATAATATTAGCCCACCCAAGCTAACAACACAGTCCAAGGCCCTTGCTTGATGCCTCCCCACTAAGCCCATGTATGACTGTATGAGCAACACACTACCCACACATAACACGCAGTGCACCAACACTGCCAATCACAAAGATAGCATAATTTATATCTTAATTTAATTTTTCTTTATATTAAAAGACCGAAATACTATTATAGTTTAGAATTCTACATAATTTATTTAGTCTTCAGCAGAGAAATAACTATTTCATTTACATTTAAAGATAGCATTTGAGAAGATATTGGCATTAAATTACATCAGTCACTATAATATAAGAGCATCTCCAATACTGTACCAAATTCTTGTGTCAATGCTAAAATTTAGCACATGGTGCAAAAACTATCCTCCAATGCAGTGCCAAATGATGTGCCAAATTTGGCACACAATATAGCATATGCCAAATTTGACACATCAATAAATGCTCCTTTTTTAATTACAAAAATGTCATTTTATATATATTTTAAATGAAATAATAAATGCATTAATGGTAAGTGTTTACTTTTATAATTTTAATTAATAAAATAATAAAAATAGCATTTTAAATAGAATTGCGCATTAGAACACAATGCTAAATTGGTGTGCCAAATATAACATATTACTCTTTTTTGTGCCAAATTTGGCATTGACATATGCATTGAAGATGGTCTAAGGTTTGGCAAAAGAAACTTGGTAATAGAAGTTAATCGGTTAATCATTTGTGGGTTCTCAATCATTTAACAACTATGGGGAGTTTTTTTCCCGTATTGTGGGAATAGATATTTAGGTTATCTCAGTAGGTCTCGACATACCCTTACACTGACCGCTTATGTAATGTTTGATCTCGGTAGATCCTTACACTGATCGTACATGTAGTGCTTGATTTTGGCGAATTGGTTGGTGTTAGATTTATAAAAAAGAAGACGGTTTCTTAAAATAAAAGCATTTCATATGAAAATACTTGAAACACATCAATAATTGATGATAAAATTTAGTGATAATATTATATAATAGAATATGGACACACATCAAAATAAGTTATAAAAGTCACTGTATTACTTTTTTTTCTTCAGCTTCTGCTTTCTCGTGAAACACTGTAAACTCACATTCTTTTGTTTTTATTTGTGTCCTATTATAATTTATATACACATTGCTTTTACGCGTCCTTTTCTTGAAAAAGAAATTAAATTTGATCCTTTTATCTACTTTTTGTTATAATCCTATATTTGATTAGACAAAAATTGAGATTGTTACGTGATAATTCCCTCACACACGTTATATCCTTATGTTGAAGTTGTTGGTTCAAGTTATCTTCAAATCCCAATCAAGTTAACAAAGTTATTATAATATGAGGCTATTTTGGTGTCATATCCCTCACACCTAAACCAATAAATATGTGAATTCAAGTTATATTACCCTCATAAAATTTCGAATTAAATGTAATAGTTTGAAGAAACAAAAAATTTTCATATAAAAAGTTCATATAATTACAGGCACTTAATTAAAATTAATAATAATATAGAATGATAAAAATGTTGCCAATAGGGGCGTAACTCAACTGATAGATGGATGAGCTTGAGACGTGGGTAAATGACTCCAATTTCAACAGCTCGAATCCTACTGATGACGAAAACTTTAAAATAAAAAAAAAAATACTTGATCTAGAGCTAATAGATATTGTAAAATAAAATAAAAAAAGTTTTTAAAAAAAAATTTGATAAAAATGTTATAGATTACCGAGAAAAGTAGACAGCTTTTGGAATTACGTTGGAGTTTTGATGTAATGACAGATACATATCTGACGCTTCTCTTTATTTGTGCATTGTGTCTTCTACTTCTAAATCAAAACAATTTAACTTTAGTCCCTGTATTTTTACAATTTGTCACTAATTTATCAATCTTTATCTTTTTAATTCATTAGGCTCCTAAAAGTTTTTGAAAACATAACAGAAAATGTAAATAAACGTGTTACATTAATTGAGTTAAAATGATGTTTTTACTTTATAACATTTTTAAAAAATGACATTTGTACATGAAAACGGAAAGACACAAATGTCTATATATATTCGATTTCTAATCTGAGCGATTAGGTTTATCTTACATAAGATGAGCAGAGGAGGCATGACCCCTTCCCTAAGTTATTCGATGAAGCTTGCTAGCTCCGTGATGGAGACTGTAATTTTTTGGTTATTTCATAGCAGCGATTCGCATTTGGGTAATTGTCAGGTTGAATAAGCGTCTTTTACTTCCAAACCACATTTGTTGTTGATCATATAACATTTTTTAAAGGGTGTTATGATTTAACTATAGAAACCAAATTAATATAGTTTAATAGATAAGATGATGTTGACCAAGTGGTATGCCTCTCACGCTGTGAGGTCGTGGGTTCGAGTCTCTCTCCCCTCACCCAAAAACCCCAAATTATTATAATAATAATCTAGGGACTCAGTGAACTATAAAACTAATGATTGTTTAAAAAAGTGATAAATTGTGAAAAAAAAAAGGGTGAGCAAAATGAAATTTCCCCTCATGTTAAGCTTGAAGTCTCTATTTTTGATTGGAGATTCTGCTTTGCTTGGGTAATGCCGTAATGGCAATGCCATGTGGGCTGACAACTTCTGTACATTATTTGTTTTCTTTTCCACCTCTTGAACTTGGAATTGGTCTCTGAACCCTCTTTAAAGCCATCACAAATTCATATGAAAACTATATTTTTGTTATTGAGTTTTTCATGGCAAAACCAAAGCATCATCTTCTTGTATTAGTTCTTCTTCTTCTTTCATTATTCCATTCTTCAAAGCAGCTACAACCATCTCAATATGAGACCCTTTTGAAAATCCAGAAGCTGCTCAACCATCCACCATTTCTAAGCAGCTTCAACAACTCAACATCAACATCAACAGACTTGTGCAACATTGAACCAACCCCATCTCTAACTATAGTCTGTTATGAAGATAACTTAACTCAGCTTCACATTCTAGGCAACAACAACAACAACAACAATGGTGGTGGTACTAATGGGATTCAACAAAATGTCTCCTCTGACTCTTTCTTTAACACTCTTGGAGTTTTACCAAGCTTGAAAGTTCTATCTTTGGTTTCTCTAGCTTTATGGGGTTCACTTCCTGCAAGCATTGGTCAGTTATCTTCTCTTGAAATTCTTAATCTTACGTCAAACTACTTGAGTGGCACCATTCCTGTTCAACTCTCACTTTTGACCAACTTACAAACACTTGTGATTGACCACAACAATTTCACTGGTAGCATTCCTGGTTGGCTAAGCTCTCTCCAAAATTTGTCTGTTTTGAGTTTGAAGAACAATTCACTAAGTGGGGTTCTACCAAATTCTTTAAAATATTTACAAACTCTTAGAGTTGTCTCACTCTCATCAAATCAATTGTCTGGTGAAGTACCTGATCTTCAAAACTTGACAAACCTTCAAGTTCTTGATTTACAAGACAATTACTTTGGACCTCACTTTCCTAGTTTTCAATTGCATAACAAGTTGGTCACTCTTGTACTAAAAAACAACAGGTTTCAGTTCGGAATTCCTAATGAACTGGGATCCTATCATCAGCTTCAAAAGCTAGACATTTCTTTAAATGGATTTGTAGGGCCATTTTTACCATCACTATTATCATTACCTTCAATTACTCATCTTGATATTCATGGGAACAAACTCAGTGGAATGCTCTTCAAGAACATGTCTTGTAGTAGTACTACTACACTTGATTATGTAGATTTATCTTCCAATCTCTTGACTGGAGATTTACCTACTTGTCTACTACAAAGGGTTGTTTTGTATTCAAGAAATTGTTTATCCAATCAAGAACAAGTCCAGAATCCTTCAAAATTCTGTCACAATGAAGCTCTAGCTGTGAAAATTACACCTCATGACAAGCAGAAGAGCAGCAAGACACCTTGTCCTAAATCAGTTCTTGCATCAAGCATGGTTGGAGGAACTGTGGGAGGCATTGCATTTCTTGGAATTGGTCTGTTGGTTGTCAGGAAATTCCATGACAAGACTAGAGTAAAAGCTCCTTCAACAAGGTGGACAATGGAGAATGTGTCAACTTTTAACACAGTCAAGCTGCTTTCGGATGCTAGTAACTTCTTCTTTTCCTCTGCTTTGTTTTATAAATTTCTTTGAAGAATATGGAATTGCAGCAAAATGACAAATTCTTTTTTGTTTTCTGTGTGTTTTTCATTTTGTTTACATGACATATGTTGGTTTGTGATATTCTTGCAGGGTATATATCACAAACGATGAAACTGGGAGCTAACCTTCCTGTTTATCGAACGTTTGCTTTGGAAGAACTTAAGGAGGCTACAAATAACTTTGATGCTTCAAGTTTGATGAGTGAAGGTTCACATGGTCAGGTATATATGCACTTCACAAAGTTTACTTGTGATGATTTTCCAATTACAAATTAGTAGTAATAACTTGCTACTTAAATGGCAGATGTATAGAGGAAAGCTCACCGATGGCACTCTTGTTGCTATTAGAAGCTTGAGAATGAGAAAAGGACACAATTCTCAGATCTATACACACCATATTGAGCTGATATCAAAGCTTAGACATAGCCATTTGGTTAGTGCTCTTGGACACTGCCTTTCATACGACACGGATGCTTCAAGCGTCAGCAATATTTATCTCATCTTTGAGTTTGTCCCGTATGGAACGCTAAGAAGCTCTAAAGGTGATAAAAGTCATTTCTCACTTGGCAATTGGCATTATAATTTTTGGATCTTTCAGCCACCTTTTGTTTAACATTTAATCTGGCCAAAGGATTTTCAGGTCCAAAGCTTACATGGATACAAAGAATAGCAGCTGCAATAGGAGTCGCAAAGGGCATCCAGTTCCTGCATACGGGTATTGTCCCGGGAGTATTTTCGAATAATATCAAGATAACAGATGTTCTGTTAGATCAGAACCTCCATGTAAAGCTCAGCACTTATAACCTTCCTCTTTTAGCTGACTCTATGGGAATGGTAAGGAAAAAAAAAAATTGTATGTATTTCTTTGTTCATAGACAGTGTCCATAAAATCAGTATACTTACGGGTAACGTGCTCTTTGAAATTTCAGGGCAATGCCGTAGTTTCTTTTCCTGGAAGAAAAGCAAATTTTTTGACAAGGTGCATATTTCTTTTATCAATATGCAATCTGTAAATTAACAATTAACACTGCAACTTTCTGTATATTTGCAGGATGCAAAATGAGGATAAAAGTGATGTGTATGACATAGGAGTAATCTTACTTGAAATCATTGTAGGAAGACCAATCATGTCTCAAAATGAAGTCTTTGTAGCTAAGGATCTGGTGAGTATTAATCAGAATTTGGCAGTAAAGCTTGTTTACGAATACTTGGATTCTCCGGATAGTTATCAAGTTAAGGATTCGGAGTTACAAATAATGTCATGTATAGTGAAGCTTGTGGTTTTCGTTTTATGCAGCTGCAAGCAAGCATAACAAAGGACGATGCAGCTAGGAAGAGCATTGTCGATCCAGAAATTAAGAACGAGTGTTCGGATGAATCGTTGAAGAGGATGATGGAGCTGTGTGTAATGTGTCTTTCCAATCAACCAACTCATAGGCCTTCTATTGAAGATATCCTTTGGAATTTGCACTTTGCCACACAGGTCCAAAATTCTACACACAACAACAATCAGGAACTAGTTTAACTACCGATTCATTTTCTTCCATTTTGTAATATATGTATACTATTGTTAAGCTCTTTAGTCTTTCCTATCAGACTATCAGCTTAAGCTCTTTTTGGAGTTTGTTAATGAGCTGTGTTATACTATAATTGATTTAGGGTTTGTTAATTGTATTCATATTATTCAATAATTTTGATGGGGATGGTATGGAGTAAGAAACCGTCTCCCTCTCTATTTAGAGTTTAGAGAGTTTGTTAATGAGCTGTGTTATACTATAATTGATTTAGAGTTTGTTAATTGTTACCGGTTTTGTATTATAATTTTCATATTATTCAATAATTTTGATATGATCTCTATAAAAATAAATAAATTAATGGGATGGATATGGTATGGGGCAAGAAACCGATCCTCTAATGGGAAATCCCTATACCCGCACCATTTCTTTGGATAGTATTTCTCATATAAATTGGGATTAAGGATGGTAATGGAAAACCCGTCCAAAACCCGTACCATTGACAACCCTAACTACAAGCCTATGATACAAACACTGAAACACGAAACACTATCCTTCGGATAGCAACTAATGAACGAAAATCGGCTAATCGAGAAAAGTTCTCTGTAGAAGCCTAATGAATATATATATATATATATTATGTTACAACAATACAAAAAGGATACAAAACGAATAAAAATTACGTTTTCATGTCCGTGGGGGGTCAAATATCGGATTCATTTCTATTTCTACTGCTCCAAACTCCCCCAGTTGTCCCGACTTCTCAACTTCTCTAGCAATTTGAACATCACAAGGATAATAGTACTGATAAAGAACTTTTACAACAAAACGTGGAATGAGTGCTGCTACAACAATAGCCAACAAGCACAACCAAAACAATCCCGTATTCGCAACATTGAAGATGGCCCTGTCAAATTGTCCAGGAATTGCAAACTTTAGAAGTTACATACAAGAATAATGAGAAAGTGAAAAGTTGACGACATAAATAGGTGGAGGTTTTATATTAGACTACTAATGCACCAAAAGAACTTGGTAATAACATCAACTTCTCAAATTTCCTTGTCTAAATCAAAATTATTTTCCTCCTTCCAATAAAGTCTGCTTCTTCTTTAATACCGACACATGCACACAAACCAAACAGCTCTTAACGCACACAAAAAATGGAAGCACGATACAAAATTTAGTAGGTATTCCATACTGGCAACCCGAAAAAGCATACATGCAGTTTGAAAGATGGATCTAAAGTGTAATACAATAATAAGAAAGGGAACAGAACGTACCAGTAACCAGGCAATACAGGTATAGCATCTACGACAACAACACAGATGATAGTTGCAATGATAGATCCCCAAATGGATGCATGAGTAACCCAATTCCACCGAATGATGTCCATAGCTAAGTGTATATTAACCAAAATAACCAGAGCAAGTGTCCAAAGATCGCCGATACTTGACACGTCAATGGTGCTACCCCAATATGCAAAGAGGGGGATAAAAAAGACTACTGCACTCTGCCAAAATGTGTCAAACATTGTTAGCCAAAACAATTTGGTGTTGTAGCACTCTTGTCTGAGCCCAGCCCCATAGAGTTGAGGATACTTAAGAAGAGTCGTTCTACTTAAGTCCTTGTCAAGAACAGCAACAACAACTGTGGGAAATGAAGTGTAGATCATAGAATATAACACGCTACTCCACTCATTAATTGCAGTAGTCAAACTGAAACAGGTAAATAGCACATACCTACACATCAAATGATAATATATCAGCAGTCATGAAATTTTTTACTGCAATCTGCATTCTTGTCATAATATATATAGAATACAGCATTAAAGGGGATGTAGTTTTACTCACCAAAATAAAACAAGAACAAGCACTGCATTCCGGTAAAAGTTATATAATATCATGTAGCCCATCCGTTGATAATTCCAATGCCCGTGCACTAATAAAAGTGGAACTAAGAATCTAAATTGTCCCATTGCGAAATCTGATGCCATTACAGCTTGCCAGCCCTCTTGGCCACTGATGCCAACTCCCACATCAGCCATTTGGATCATTGAAACATCATTAGCACCTGTCAAGCATGCAATAGACTTACTCATATCAGCCAAAACCACTAATAAAAGTGGACAAATTTCTTATACTTTCTGGGAATTATAATGATCTAAAAGTAAACCAAGGGTATGTGGTTACCGTCCCCAATGGCAAGTGTCATTTCAGGAGTCCTGTTCTTTAAGAGAGCAACAATTCCAGCTTTTTGCAAAGGAGCAACTCGGCAGCACAGTACCACAGAGCAGTTTCTGGATAATTGGAAAAGCTGCAACTCAATATGATTAATCTACATCAGCATATGAGACATCACTGAGAAACATGAAATAAGAGAAAGGACGGATTGACAAAGCTTACCAGTTCTTCAAGTTCACTATCAAGAATATATACAAGGCTGGTTCCACCAATAATCAAGGCCACTGGTGTCACACTATCCCCAGAACCTCCTCCAACATTGTGAGAAATCCCAGACACAGTCATCAGCTTCTTAGACATAGCAATGGCTTCCTCTAAACTCTTCCTACATGACTCCTTAGAGTTTTCGTTAATTGTAATCTTTGTCATATTACTTGTTAGGAGCTTCGACGAGTAGCCAATTGATATTGCAGTTTCCTGCTTGTCACCGGTCAAAACCCATACTTTAATCCCGGCTGTTCGTAGTGACTCAATAGCTTCTGGAACCCCTTTTTGCAATTTATCTTCAATAGCAGAAGCACCCAGTAGGCAGAGATTGTTCTCCACATCCATGGCAACCTTGCGAAGTGACGCAACCCTACCGATTATAGCAGTACTAGCAACCTCGAACGAAGACTGCCACTGCTCAAATTCTGAAGCATTCAGTTCCCGCATGCCAACAACAAGCGTTCTTAAACCCAGTGAGGAGTAAGCATGAAGATGAGCTTCAGTCTCATGTATTATTTTCTTGTTCGAAGCTTCATCTATCACAGGAAACATAGATGTGTCAGCTCCTTTTACAAAGAGTCTCACAGTCTTGTCAGGGTACCCCAGTATAACAGACATCCTCTTCCGGTCACTATCAAACTCGTGCAAACCCAAAACATTGAACCTGCACTGCCCATGAAGGGCAAGTCAACAGAAAACAGAAACAATCAGACTTGTATTTCTTGAATGGAATTTATAATTACAAATAGAAAAAGTAATTAATTATAACTACACGTGGGTAACAGGCAGTTTAGCAAATAAAGTCTATTGTCACTATACTATAGGCCTTGGGATCAATCCCACTTCCAACAGGGCTTGTGGCATAGGACTTAAGGATTTGAAACATATATTACATATTTTAGAAGGATTTCGACCGAAAAAGCAAATATTTGTTTTCATTTATCAGTCTTCTCTTAAAAGATGAAAACTTCTCACAATTATATATCGAAGGATCGATTTTTTTTTTCTCTTCAAAATGAAACCTATATTTCTTCTAATACCAATTGCAAAGCTGCTGCTACCATTTAGTTACATGTTCTGAAGCATGCAGTCTATGTTCATTCCATGCATTTTATAATGTTAGTGGTGGTGACGGTGAAGTAACAACAAAGTGGAAAACAGTATATTAAATTACCTCTTCCTTTCTCCTTGGACATCAATAACTATATGGCCAGAAGTTCTTTCTATTAGCATAAAACCATATGTAGCAGCAGCATAAACCAATGCTTGTTCGTCTGGAGACTCCCCTTGGTAATCTATTAACTTAATATTAGGATCAGATGTGTCAATAAGAAGAGGCACGATTGTATTGCAAGCAGCCAATGCAAGGAAGAAATCATGGACATGCTTGCCTTCCTTTGAGTCCTTTCCACTTGTTGATAATCGTAATAGGTTCTGGTCAACCTTCACCTTCATCTTTGGTCTCAAAATCCTTCCATCTACTAAATATTAAATAACAAAAACACGAAAATCATAATAAGCATGTGTAAAACAAAAAAACAAAAAAAAAAACAGAAGTTTGAGCTGCCAACATATTGTCGAAAACTAAGTTGCATTACCTTGTACAGTATATCCAGCTTGCTCATTTTCCGAACTAGCTTTGCCATCGCTGTAATCAACTCCCCAGATACTTGCACATTGAAATTCCATCTTGTTCTCTGTTAGAGTGCCGGTTTTATCAGAGAATATATACTTTATTTGTCCTAAATCTTCATTTATATTTAGAGCCCGGCACTGAAATCTTGAATTTGAGGCTTCATCATACATTTGGCTGTCTTGAATCATGAAGTAAGCTTGGCCAGCCCGGACAAGCTCCATGGAAATGTACAAAGAGATAGGGATCATGACTTGAAACACGATAACTGCCATGAGGAAGGTGAAAACAATCTCTAATCCCCATCCATAATAGTTATAGTTCTTTTTTTCACCCCCCTCAGAGAAGTCCTTTCTCCTGTAAAAAGGCAAGAAATCTAATTCATCCTTGTGGCGTTTCAACCAAATAGCTGCACAGACAGAGACAACTGTACACAAAGCAATGAGGAAGAAAGAGAGCTTGATAATCTCTGAGTTCATATGTGTCTCCAGCCAGCTCCTCTTAGATGGGCATCCGGAGCTGTTAAGCATCGCTTTTGTCTCACGGCCAGTATAAACCGCTACCCCAATTACCCAAGTAGTATTTTTTAGCTCACAACCTCGGAGAATAATATTTGAAGGTCCAAGAGACAACCGTTTCCCATCAACTTCAATGTTAGCTTGAAAGCCATAAATATTCCTGTTTGGTTTCTCACACTTAATCATACCATTGATCTTCTCCTTTTCAGGAAGCTTCAAAAGAGTCTCTTGCCTTGCATATCGAGTCTTCAAATTCGACTCCCCATCCAAATTAATAGTCTGCACATATGCAACCCCAGTAGGGTCACTAGTGGAGAGCAGCACCATATCACAAGGAAGAGTGTCATTGGCATAAATTTTGATGATTTCACCAACTTGAATATCTTTCCATTTCTTCTGTTGAAACTGATCATTCAACAAAACCCAAGCTAATCTATTGTTCTCGATTTTATCTGACCGGTGCCTTCTATAATCCTCATATGCATCCTTAACTGCTGTAACCAGCAGAACAAGGGACAAGGGCAAAATGGAAGCTCCGCGGCCAAAGACCGCTAGCTGAGGGATCTGATTAAGCACAGCAATCACAAGAAAATATATGTATGCAACTCTATGAAACTGTTCAAACAAATTCTTAGGCAAGAATGTGAAAAATGAATACTTTCCAGTCCGAATAGAATTTCCAGAAAACTCAAATGTCTTATTTGTTTTGATGGGATCATTTACGTAAACCAACCTAGCATCATCTTCATTGATCTCTCTCTGGGAAACACTATGCGCCTCAGAATCGGGACCGTTTGATACATGTCTCACAGGCTTGGATGATCCCAAATCACCACCAACACTACTCACTTCCCTGATAGAATTTCCAAGAGATGCCTTTGATTGAACAGAAGAGGAAATGCTTCTTCGCGAAGAGGAAATGAAATTGTTCTCGATATTCGTTGAATTATCAATGGGACTAGTAGAATCCATAAGAGAAAATCGATCTAGATTTGCAACAAACAAGGGTATGGCATCAAAAGACGATAATCAATAAATTCAAGACATACCCACATAATCAATCAATCAATCAATCAACAACAAAGAATGTTCAAACCCACTAGCAATCAATGTATTCTATAGACAAAAGAACAACAACAACAAGCTATAAAAAAAGGGTTGTGAATTGTTAGAAAAAACTTACTTGCGTGCAAAGCGGGGAGCGTAGAGAGAGATTATTCATACATAAAGGCATAGATGGCACTGGCAGTCATGGATAGAGGCTTAGGGGGTCGGCATAAAAGTGTGAATCGAACCGAACCGAATTTATGTGTTTCGTTCGGTTCAAACACATAAATTTAAAACCGAACCGAACCGTTAAAACCTTCGTATAAATTATAAATAAATAAATAAATAAATAAACAAAAAAAAAAAAAACTTGATTTTTCTCTAACATATGAATGAAAATCTTGCTGCCTTACTTCTTGTAATCAATGTAGAAAAGAATTATTGATCACCTGCAAAATTTGTTATTTTATTGTGTGTTATAGTCTTTGATCTTGCTGATTACATACCTTTTTTTTTTTTTACTGTTTTTTTTTTTTGGTTCTATTAATTTACTGTTTTTTGGTAATTAAAGTTGTTTAATTTTCTGTTTTTGTTGTTCTGTTTACCGTTTTTTCAAAGAATGGTGATTGACCCTAAATTAACCCATTCATCATAGGAGAATTCAGGTTCGCAATCTGATGATGAATTTGGTAGCTATTTAGGAGCTATTTTTGATTGATTTGAACCGTATTTAGTCTATTTATATGTGTTTTGATTACGTAAACAAAAATTTATTCTATTTAGATATGATTGGATTATATAAATAGGAATTTAGTATATTTGATTATGCATGTAAAAGGGATATGTATACAGCCCAACATCAGCTGCCCAAGCCCAAATAAATAAAAAATTTAAAAATTTAAAAATTTAAAAAATTTTTTTAAAAAAATAGCTGTTAAAAGATCTAAAAAAATGAAATAAAATAAAATTAAAAAAAAAAAAAAAACCTCAAGGTCCAATAGGTCCAAAACCTAATTGAACCGATTCGAACTGAGATAAAGGTGTTCGATTCAATTCGGTTTTATGGTCTAATACGGTTCAAACCAGTTCAAATGTTTAAAAACCGAAAATATAATAGTTCAATATGGTTTTGGTCAAAATCGAACCGAACTGCGCACACCCTTATATAGGGATTCAAAAAATCCCTATGGGTGCGTTTGGTATGTAGGACAGACGGATCAACGTGGAACAACTTCCTTTTGTCCCATGTTTTGCCCGTTTTAAATGAGGGACGAGACGGAATAACATGGGACAAAAAACACCAAAAGTTGTCCCACCCATAACCCTCGACCAGACTTGTCCTATGCATGGGACAAGTCTCAAAAAGACGTTTTTACCTCTTAATATTTCCAAAAATTACACATCTCTCTCTCTCTCTCTCTCTCTCTCTCTCTCTCTCTCGTTAAATTGATGAAGATGAGGATGAGTGTTGTTTAGAGCATCTCCGATGTAAAAGTGGTTTGTATACCAAAAATTATTGACATGGCAACAATATCAAGAGACTTGCTTCCTATATGGTATAAATATAGACTTGATAAACAATCAACTCAAAATTTGGTATCCAATGTTTCCGTTTAAAACACATTTATATTTAATGACGTGTCCAATTTTTTGTCTTTTTTCTTTTTTATTTTATTTCCTTACCAAGAATAGATGAAAAATTAATGTCAATTTTAAATACTTATTGAGTCAACCGAAAAAATAGTTGTGCAACAAGCTGTTTGAAAGTAAACAGTCATATTGACAATGTCTAATATTTTGTTTTGCCACATCAGTATGAGGTTGAATATACACAGCTGCATTGGTGATATATATTTTTAATAGACTATCTATTTATTCTACATGACATTTTTTTTTTTTCATAAGCCACTATTGCATCGGAGATGCTTTTACATTTGATTTATTGCAGATGGGTGAAGAAGTTAATTTTTATATATATTTTTTTTTGTTATTTTTGTTTGAAAGAGATTTTTTGTTTATGATTTAGAGATTGTGATGATCAATGATTTTGGAGATGTTGTTAGATGTATTTTTTTTTTTTTTTCCAGATGGGTGAATAAGATTTAGGTTTGGGTTTGATTAGTATGAAATTTGTATTTGAGTGAAAATTTTAGTATGAAAAGGAGGAACATCCTCCTCTATTTTTGTGGCAGCGGAATCAATGGAGGCTTATTTCAATATACATATATATATATATCAATGGAGGCCCACTTGAAGGAGGCTTCCACCGGAATCAATGGAGGTCAGTGTTGGTAAACTTTAGCCACCATCGTGGAGGCCATCTGGAAAAAGTAAAATAAAATGACTACAATACCCCATATTTTTATTTTGTTGAAGGTTTTTGTTATTATAAAAAGATGAAAATATGGGGTATTGTAGTCATTTTTCACATTTGACCATTGACCTTTAGGATTTAACGGTATAAAATTAACAATAGGGATGTTAGTATTTATATCATATTTTTGTAAATATGATATATAAATACATTTATTTAATAAAATCAAATAAATACTGATTTGTCCTGTCCCGTTTGTCATTATTATATGGTAACAAACATTAGACAGGACAATATGGACACTCTAGTCATTTGAACCTTTTGTCCCATCATGTCCTAGTCATACCAAACGTATAATAGTACAGTTAACAGTTCTGTTCCAAACATTCCAAAGAACAACTGTCTTGTCCTAACCCGTCCCATTCCACATTGTCTTATCCCGTCCCGTACCAAACGCACCCTGTATGTGCAGGTGACAGCTAAGCTGTCATCGAATGTTTGACTTGTGGCAGCCGAACAGTATAGCAATAAGAGTTCCCTACATCTTAATAAAATATTATAAATTTTTTAATTATAAAATTTATAAAATAAAAAAAAAACTTTAAAAAATATGTTAAATAATAAAAAACTATATTACAAAATTATATAATTATATTTAATTAAAATATATTAAATAATTATATTTGTTCACATAATTTTAAAATTTTGACTTGTAACCATTTATACGGTTTCGGTAACTATTTTTATGTCTTATGTAATTACTTTTACGGTTTTGGTAACCATTAAACCATTTCTTCAAAATTTACCTTATAACTACTTTCATGGGTTTGGGAACCACTTTTACAGCTCCGGTAACCATTTTGATGGCTTTGGTAACCATTTTTCAATTTTTGAAAATTCAAAAATAACCATTTTCACGGCTCTGGCAACCATTTTTACAGCTTTGGTAACCATTTTACGATTTTTGACATTTTGACTTGCAACCACTTTCATGGCTTTGGTAACTACCTTTACGACTTTAGTAACCATTTTTACAGCTTCGGTAACAATTTTTCAATTTTGAAGATTTTGACTTGTAACCACTTTCACGGCCTTTGTAACCATCTTTACGGCTTCGGTAACCATTTTTCAATTTTTGAAATATTGACTTGTAACAACTTTCACGGTCTTGGTAACTATCTTTACAATTTTAGTAACCATTTTTATGGCTTCGGTAACCATTTTTCAATTTTTAAAATTTTAACTTGTAACAATTTTCACAGCTTTAGGAACCATTTTACGATTTTTGAAATTTTGACTTGTAACTATTTTCACGGCTACATAATTTATATTTCAGAATTCTCCATAATTTATTTAGTCCTTAGTAGATAAATAATTATTTCATTTACATTTATCGATAGCATTTGAGAAGATACTGACATTACATTATATCAGTCACTATAATATTATAATATAATATAAGGCTTGGCAAAAGGAACTTGGTAATACAAGTTTAATCCTTTGTGGGTTCTCAATCTTAACACCTATGTGAGTATTCTCCGCGTGTTGTGGGAGTAAATATTTAGGCTGTCTCATTAGGTCTTGATATACCTTCACACCGACCACTTATGTAGTGGTTGATCTTGGTAGACCCTTATATTGACCGTACATATAGTGTTTGATTTTGACGGACCCCTGACTTGTTTGGTGTTAGATTTATAAAAAAGAAAACGGTTTCTTAAAATAAAAGCATTTCATATGAAAATACTTTTTTTTTTTAGGTATTACAAAAACTATTACAATAGGATTACCGGGACCAACCGAGATCAAACAATACATGTGTTGTACGGATATCTACTCCCATAACGGGAGATGGTAACTACTCCCATAACCCGGGAAGAAAACTTCCCACACATACTTGTAAAATATGTATGAGGGGGATTTAAACCCCTTACCACTTAGGTGAAAGAGAGTGCACTACCCACTCTACTAAACGGTGATGTGAGTTGATGTGTGTTCATATGAAAATACTTGAAACACATCAATAATTGATGATAAAATTGAGTGATAATATGGACACCCATCAAAATAAGTTATATAACTATGTAAGTCACTGTATTGCTCTTTTTCTTCAGCCTCTGCTTTCACGTGAAACACTGTGAACTCACATTCTTTTGTTTTTATTTGTGTCCTATTATAATTTATTTACACATTGCTTTAATGCGTCCTTTACTTGGAAAAGAAATTAAATTTGATCCTTTTAGCTACTTTTTGTTATAATCCTATATTTGATTAGACAAAAATTGAGATTGTAACGTGACAATCCCCTCACACGTTACATCCTTATGTTGAAGTTGTTGATTCAAGTTATCTTCAAATCTCAATCAAGTTAACAAAGTTATTATAATATGAGGTTATTCCAGTATTATATCCCTCACACCTAGATCAATAAATATGTGAATTCGAATTATATTACCCTTATAAAATTTCGAATTAAACCTTAAGTTTGATTTTATATATATATAAAGTTCGTATAAAAATATATATTCATTTTCATGTATTGAATGTCACAAAAAAAAAAAAAAAAATGTATCCCTAGGGCTAGGGATGGCAATGGATCGGATCGGGGATGGATACCCCATTATCCATCCCCGTATCCGTTTAAGGTATGTATATCCATCCCCGCATCCGTTTAAGATATGTACATCCATCCCCTTTTCGAAATGAGCGGGGCGGATTCGGATAATCCGCGAATTTAGATAACGATATCCATCCCCGCTCCGTCTATATCCATATCCATATCCAATGAAAAAATATATAAATTGTTGTAGTTTATAAGAGAAAAATATAACTAACGTGTATAATAGTACCTTTAATCCTATTTAAAAAGGAGAAACAAATACATTCAATCCTCAAATAACATAAATTCAACAAACCAAAAAAAAAAAAAACAAAAACAAAAACCCCACAACTTCAAGATACAAACAAAATTAAATATAGAGTTTTAAATCAGTATTCACTTACAAAGAAACTCAGCAGCAAATCAGCAACAACCAACAACCAACAAGCAAATGTAGTCACAACTCTCCAGTCTTTCGGTCGCTTACTTTAGAAAAATAGATTTTAGGGTTTTGATGATAAAAAAATTAATAATAACTTATATAATTAAAATTAATAATTATATAATATTTTTTATATTTTTAAAATATTAAAATATTTAACGGATCCGGATGGGGATGGATATCTATAGACGATATCCATCCCCATATCCGAAAATTAAACGGATATTAGGATCGTATCCATCCCCGCTCCATCTCCGAAATAATAGTATCCATCCCCATTATGAATGGAGCGGATTCTTATGGATATCCATGTCCGTGGATAATTTTGCCATCCCTACCTAGGGCTGTGCTAGTAGAGTCCAATTCTCGTAGGGTCTCGACAGATGTTGTAATATCAAAAAATAAAAAATAAAATAAATGTATCCCTAGATCAGGGGGACTGAAGCAATAGATAATAATTAGCTAATTACTTTAATTTAGGCACTTAATTAAAATAATAATAATAATATAGAATGATAAAAATGTTATAATACCGAAAAAGTGGACAGCTTTTGGAATTACGTTGGAGTTTTGATGTGACGACAAATACATATCTGAGTCTCTGACTCTTCTCTTTATTTGTGCATTGTCTCTTCTACACCTCTGCATCAAAACAATTTAAATTTAGTCCCTATATTTTTACAATTTATCACTATTTTATCAATCACTCCTAAAAGTTTTTGAAAGATCAAACGTAACAGAAAATGCAAATGAACGTTTTACATTAATTGAGTTAAAATCATGTTTTTACTTTCTAATATTTAAAAAAAAATTGACATTTGTACTTGGAAACAGAAAGACACACACACACATATATACATATATATATATATATATATAGAGTAATTTTCCAATGAGGATTTTTTACAATGCACACTTTAAGCACCTTTAATGAAATTGTATGGAATATATTGAATCTTGATTTGATTTTTTGTATGGATGGTTAAAACATTAAAATACATTTATGGGAAAAAAAAAATTAAAAAAAATCGAGTGCAAGAACTAATTTTTTTTCGATTTTTTTGAATATAAAACATTTAAAAATAGGGAAATATAAGAAAAAATAGTTCTCAAATCCAAAAAATTTCAAAATTTTTATCAAATGTGTATTTTAATTTTCTTAGGATACATACAAAAAATCTCATCGAAAAAATTTTTATTACATGCAATTTCATCAAAAAGGTGCTTAAATATATATATATATATATATATATATACAATCTTTCTATTATCAGTTCGAACTTATATAAAATATATCAGTTCCTTACATGTGGACCATTAGATTTAAAAGATGCTTTGACAAGTGCATACAACCAAGTCAAAGTATTTAAATCTAATGGCTCACAGACAAGGAACTGATATATCTTTTGTCAGTTCGAACTGACAATAGAAAAATTGTATATATATATATATATATATATATATATATATATTAAATATGAGGAGGTATGGCCCCTTCCCTATTCAGGGACATAACTATACATTAAAAAATAAATTAAAATATTAAAAATTGTTATGTAAATTTACCAAAAATATGCTTATAAATTTATCAAAAATACAATTTATATATTTTTTTTCACCAAAGATACTAACTAATAGATTTGTTCATATGTTGTCCCTGTTATATTTCGTCCGTTTTTTTATAAAAAAGAATAAAAGAAACTTTTATACCAATTTTCTCCCCCATTCTCCAAAATTGATTCAGCTTCTTTCTCAATTTTTTTTTTTTTTAAATTGTCTTTGGACTAATTTTTTTAATTTATAAAATACATGCATTTGATTATTTTATTTCATTTTGAAATATTATATTAATATAATTTTAGTTTATGCACTTAATTAGTGTACTTTGATTGTATTTGCATTCCATTTTTTTTTTTATAAAAATAAGAAAATGTATTTCTTTAGAATATGCATTTTACAAGGTACTCACTATGTCTCCTTAGTAGGTGTATCTAGAGGTGGCCATGGTTTCGGTTAAATCGTCGGTTTTGTTTGCGGTTTAATCGAAACCATACGGTCAAAACCGTAACCGAAATCGTGACCAAAACGGGTTAACCCACGATTCGGTTACGGTTTAGGGTTCAAAAAAACTGCCTAAAATCAACGGTTAAACCGTAAACAGATGGTTTAACCGTTGATTTTCTAAAAAAAAATATATTAGACGAATCAGAAGCTGCCACGTGGCATATTTTTTTTTTTTTTTTTTTTTTTGAAAAACTGCCTGAAACCGAAACCAAACTGAAACCGTGACCAAAATCGATGGTTTCTTAACCGAAACCGTAACCACCAAACCGGTGGTTACAAACCGTGCACCAAACCGGTTGGCTAGTTATGATTTTGGTCTCCCAAAAACCGAAACCGTAATCGTGGTCACCTCTAGGTGTATCTTTGTTTTTTAATCAATAAATTTTTCTTGTATCGTAGAAGTTTACACAAAAAAATTTATTCAAACCCACCTTGTTATTGAATCCTGGTTACGTCCCTGTCCCTAAGTTATTCGATGAAGGTTGCTAGCTCCGCGATGGAGACTCCATTTTTTTATTATTTCATGGCGGCAATTTGAATTTGGGTAATTGTCAGGTCGAATAAGCGTCTCTTACTTCTAAGCCACATTTGCCAATGTCACATTACATTTTTGAAAGGTATTATGATTTAACTAGAGGAACCAAATTAATGTAGTTTAATAAATAAGATAAGGTTGATCCGATGATATGTCCTTCATCGCCACGCAGTCATGGGTACAGGTCTCTCCCCTCCTAAAAAACCCCTATATTATTGTAATATTTCAAAAAAAAAAAAAAAAAAAAGTTGTTTAATAATTCAGGGAGTCAGTGAACTATAAAAATAATAATTGTTTAAAAAAGTGATACACCAATGGTCTATTGCCTTGGTGGTTGGAGTCTCCCAAAGAGTGCTCCACCACCAAAGTTCAAACCTTGGTCTTGGTATGTATATATATATTATTTGTTCCACCTTGAGTATGGGTGCTCTCTCCCCGATAGTGGGAGCAGTGTTCCGGGCCGTGCTTTAGAGTCTAATCTCGTTGGTACCGGCAGTTGTTGTAAAAATAAAATAAATAAATAAAAGTGATACATTGTGAAAAAAAGGGTGGGCAAATGAAATTTCCCCTTATGTTAAGCTTGAAGTCTCAATTTATGGTTGGAGATCCTGCTTTGCCTGGGTAATGCCGTATGTGCTGACAACTTCTGTGCATTATTTGTTTTCTTTTCTCACCCTCTTGAACTTGGAATTGCTCTCTGAACCCTATTTAAAGCCATCACAAATTCATATGAAAACCATATTTTTGTAGTTGAGTTTTTCATGGCAAAACCAAAGCATCATCTTCTTGTATTGATTCTTCTTCTTCTTCTTTCATTATTCCATTCTTCAAAGCAGCTACAACCATCTCAATATGAGACCCTTTTGAAAATCCA
This sequence comes from Acer saccharum, assembly GCA_030490815.1. Taxonomy (NCBI): domain Eukaryota; kingdom Viridiplantae; phylum Streptophyta; class Magnoliopsida; order Sapindales; family Sapindaceae; genus Acer; species Acer saccharum. The sequence goes on from CM059878.1 coordinate 10,923,370, forward strand.
GAAGCTGCTCAACCATCCACCATTTCTAAGCAGCTTCAACAACTCAACATCAACAGACTTGTGCAACACTGAACCAACCCCATCTTTAACTATAGTCTGTTATGAAGATAAATTAACTCAGCTTCACATTCTAGGCAACAACAACAACAACAATGGTGGTGGTACTAATGGGATTCAACAAAATGTCTCCTCTGACTCTTTCTTTAACACTCTTGGAGTTTTACCAAGCTTGAAAGTTCTATCTTTGGTTTCTCTAGCTTTATGGGGTTCACTTCCTGCAAGCATCGGTGAGTTATCTTCACTTGAAATTCTTAATCTTACTTCAAACTACTTGAGTGGCACCATTCCTGTTCAACTCTCACTTTTGACCAACTTACAAACACTTGTGATTGACCGCAACAATTTCACTGGTAGCATTCCTGGTTGGCTAAGCTCTCTCCAAAATTTGTCTGTTTTGAGTTTGAAGAACAATTCACTAAGTGGGGTTCTACCAAATTCTTTAAAATATTTACAAACTCTTAGAGTTGTCTCACTCTCATCAAATCAATTGTCTGGTGAAGTGCCTGATCTTCAAAACTTGACAAACCTTCAAGTTCTTGATTTACAAGACAATTACTTCGGACCTTATTTTCCTAGTTTTCAATTGCATAACAAGTTGGTCACTCTTGTACTAAAAAACAACAGGTTTCAGTTTGGAATTCCTAATGAACTGGGATCCTATCATCAGCTTCAAAAGCTAGACATTTCTTTAAATGGATTTGTAGGGCCATTTTTACCATCACTATTATCATTACCTTCAATTACTCATCTTGATATTCATGGGAACAAACTCAATGGAATGCTCTTCAAGAACATGTCTTGTAGTAGTACTACTACACTTGATTATGTAGATTTATCTTCCAATCTCTTGACTGGAGATTTACCTACTTGTCTACTACAAAGGGTTGTTTTGTATTCAAGAAATTGTTTATCCAATCAAGAACAAGTCCAGAATCCTTCAAAATTCTGTCACAATGAAGCTCTAGCTGTGAAAATTACACCTCATGACAAGCAGAAGAGCAGCAAGACACCTTGTCCTAAATCAGTTCTTGCATCAAGCATGGTTGGAGGAACTGTGGGAGGCATTGCATTTCTTGGAATTGGTCTGTTGGTTGTCAGGAAATTCCATGGCAAGACTAGAGTAAAAGCTCCTTCAACAAGGTGGACAATGAAGAATGTGTCAACTTTTAACACAGTCAAGCTGCTTTCAGATGCTTGTAACTTCTTCTTTTCCTCTGCTTTGTTTCTTTGTTATTATGATCATAGGTTTTGTTTTATAAATTTCTTTGAAGAATATGGAATTGCAGCAAAATGACAAATTCTTTTTTGTTTTCTGTGTGTTTTTCGTTTTGTTTACATGACATATGTTGGTTTGTGATATTGTTGCAGGGTATATATCACAAACGATGAAACTGGGAGCTAACCTTCCTGTTTATCGAACGTTTGCTTTGGAAGAGCTTAAGGAGGCTACAAATAACTTTGATGCTTCAAGTTTGATGAGTGAAGGTTCACATGGTCAGGTATATATGCACTTCACAAAGTTTACTTGTGATGATTTTCCAATTACAGTGATATTCCAATGTTATGTGTCTTATGACAATTCTGGCCGAGCTCTGAAGATATTCACTTTATGATCAATAGTTCAATAAAGGCCAGCATAGTCCCATCAAAAGTTAACATTCTTCTCCAAAACGCTCTCAAATCCCTTTATAATATGTCGTGTTAGTTATTTATTATTCTTTTGCAAGTAAGAAATCAATTTGTGTGTAGTATTATTATGTCTTCAGTGCAATGGGATTGAATAGCAATTTGTTTAAGTAGTCTCATTGCATACTATCTTAAATGGCAGATGTATAGAGGAAAGCTCACCGATGGCACTCTTGTTGCTATTAGAAGCATGAGAATGAGAAAAGGACACAATTCTCAGATCTATACACACCATATTGAGCTGATATCAAAGCTTAGACATAGCCATTTGGTTAGTGCTCTTGGACACTGCCTTGCATACGACACGGATGCTTCAAGCGTCAGCAATATTTATCTCATCTTTGAGTTTGTCCCGTATGGAACGCTAAGAAGTTCTAAAGGTGATAAATTCATTTCTCACCGCTTCCATATCTTCTGTGTGTATTTGCATATGTATAGAATCTCCATAAACTTGTGTTCATTTTGGTGGCCAAAATTCTTCTTAACTAGTTTATAAAATTTCAGGTCCAAAGCTTACATGGATACAAAGAATAGCAGCTGCAATAGGAGTTGCAAAAGGCATCCAGTTCCTGCATACGGGTATTGTCCCGGGAGTATTTTCGAATAATATCAAGATAACAGATGTTCTATTAGATCAGAACCTCCATGTAAAGCTCAGCACTTATAACCTTCCTCTTTTAGCTGACTCTATGGGAATGGTAAGGAAAATAAAATTTGTATGTATTTCTTTGTTCATAGACAGTGTCCATAAAATCAGTACACTTACGGGTAACGTGCTCTTTGAAATTTCAGGGCAACGCCGTAGTTTCTTTTCCTGGAAGAAAAGCAAATTTTTTGACAAGGTGCATATTTCTTTTATCAATATGCAGTCTGTAAATTAAAAATTAACATTGCAACTTTCTGTATATTTGCAGGATGCAAAATGAGGATAAAAGTGATGTGTATGACATAGGAGTAATCTTACTTGAAATCATTGTAGGGAGACCAATCATGTCCCAAAATGAAGTTTTTTTAGCTGAGGATCTGGTGAGTATTAATCAGAATTTGGATTCTCTGGATAGTTATCAAGTTAAGGATTCGGGGTTACAAATAATGTCACGTATAGTGAAGCTTGTGGTTTTCGTTTTATGCAGCTGCAAGTAAGCATAACAAAGGACGATGCAGATAGGAAGAGCATTGTCGATCCAGAAGTTAAGAACGAGTGTTCAGATGAATCGTTGAAGAGGATGATGGAGCTGTGTATAATGTGTCTTTCCAATCAACCAACTCATAGGCCTTCTATTGAAGATATCCTTTGGAATTTGCAGTTTGCCACACAGGTCCAAAATTCATTTTAATGCATCAAAGGCTCGGATGTGGTTCTGGTGATTAAGGCGGCGTTTTGCTGTTTGAATCTAGTCTTCTGTAGATGTATACAAAGTAAGGTCACCAATCACCATATACTATGTGTTGTTCTTAGTTGCCAAAAAGTATAGATCTATAATGCATATCCCAAAGATCCAGGAATAGATTTCAACATGATCTTTATAAAAATAATTCCTTCTATATGATCTCTGTGTTACATTGATTCACTCTTTATAGAATACAGCAATGCAAAAACTACAAGCCTATGTATACGAACACTATCCTTCGGATAGCAACCAATGAAAGAAAATCGGCTAACAAGACAGTTCTCTGTAGAAGCCTAAAGAATATAAATTATGTTACAACAATACAAAAAGGATACAAAACTGAATAAAAATTACGTTTTCATGTCCGTGGAGGGTCAGATATTGGATTCATTTCTATTTCTACCGCTCCAAACTCCCTCTGTCGTCCCAACTTCTCAGCTTCTCTCGCAATTTGAACATCACAAGGATAATAGTACTGATAAAGAACTTTTACAATGAACCGTGGAATGAGTGCTGCTACAATAATAGCCAACAAGCACAACCAAAACAATCCCGTATTCGCAACATTGAAGATGGCCCTGTAAAATTGTCCAGGAATTGCAAACTTTAGAAGTTACATACAAGAATAATGAGAAAGAGAAAAGTTGACGACATTCTTCTATCTTGTAAGTAAAATCATCCCATAACACCATTAAAGTACAACAAAAGAACATAGTAATAACATCAATTCTCAAATTTTCATGTCTAAATCATTTTTTTTTCCTCTCTCCACTAAAGTCTGCTTCTTCTTTAATACAGACACATGCACACAAACCAAACAGCTCTTAACGCACACAAAAGCACGATACAAGATTTAGTATGTATTTCATATTGGCAACCCGAAAAAGCATACATGCAGTTTGAAAGATGGATCTGAAGTGTAATACAATAATAAGAAAGGGAACAAAACATACCAGTAACCAGGCAATACAGGTATAGCATCTACGACAACAACACAGATGATAGTTGCAATGATAGATCCCCAAATGGATGCATGAGTAACCCAATTCCACCGAATGATGTCCATAGCTAAGTGTATATTAACCAAAATAACCACTGCAAGTGTCCAAAGATCCCCTATACTTGACACATCAATGGTGCTACCCCAATATGCAAAGAGGGGGATAAAAAAGACCACTGCACTCTGCCACAATGTGTCAAATATTGTTAGCCAAAACAATTTGGTGTTGTAGCACTCTTGTCTGAGTCCTGCCCCATAGAGTTGAGGATACTTAAGAAGAGTCGTTCTACTTAAGTCCTTGTCAAGAACAGCAACAACGATTGTAGGAACTGAAGTGTAAATCACAGAATATAACATGCTACTCCACTCGGTAATTGCAGTTGTCAAACTGAAACAAGTAAATAGCACATACCTACACATCAAAATGATAATATCAGCAGTCATGAAATTTTTCATAAAATACAGCACTATAGGGGAAGCAGTTTTACTCACCAAAATAAAACAAGAACAAGCACTGCATTCCGGTAAAAGTTATATAATATCATGTAGCCCATCCGTTGATAATTCCAATGGCCATGCACTAATAAAAGTGGAACTAAGAATCTAAATTGTCCCATTGCGAAATCTGATGCCATTACAGCTTGCCTGCCCTCTTGGCCACTGATGCCAATTCCCACACCAGCCATTTGGATCATCGAAACATCATTGGCACCTGCCAAGTATGCAATAGACCTAATCATATCAGCCAAAGCCACAAATAAAAGTGGACAAAGTTCTTTACTTTCTGGGGATTATAATGATCTAAAAGTAAACCAAGGGAATGTATTTACCGTCCCCAATGGCAAGTGTCATTTCAGAAGTCCTGTTCTTTACTAGAGCAACGATTCCAGCTTTTTGCAAAGGAGCAACTCGGCAGCACAGTACCACAGAGCAGTTTCTGGCTAATAGGAAAAGCTGCAACTCAAAATGATTAATCTACTTCAGCATATGAGACATCACTGATTAAAAAGAAATAAGAGAAAGGACGGATTGACAAAGCTTACCAGTTCTTCAAGTTCACTGTCAAGAATATATACAAGGCTGCTTCCATCAATAATCAAGGCCACTGGTGTCACACTATCCCCAGAACTTCCTCCAACATTCATCAGATTCTTAGACATAGCAATGGCGTCCTCTAAACTCTCCGTACATGACTCCTTAGAGTTGTGGTTAATTGTAATCTTTCTCATATTACTTGTTAGGAGCTTCGACGAGTAGCCAATTGATATTGCAGTTTCCTGCTTGTCACCGGTCAAAACCCATACTTTAATCCCGGCTGTTCGTAGTGACTCAATAGCTTCTGGAACCCCTTTTTGCAATTTATCTTCAATAGCAGAAGCACCAAGTAGGCAGAGATTTTTCTCCACATCGATGGCAACCCTGCGAAGTGAAGCAACCCTACCGAGTATAGCAGTGCTAGCAACCTCAAACGAAGACTGCCACTGCTCAAATTCTGAAGCATTCAGTTCCCGTATGCCAACAACTAGCGTTCTTAAACCCAGTGAGGAGTAAGCATGAAGATGGGCTTTAGTCTCATGTATTGTTTTCTTGTTCAAAGCTTCATCTATCACAGGAAACATAGACGTGTCAGCTCCTTTTACAAAGAGTCTCACAGTCTTGTCAGGGTACCCCAGTATAACAGACATCCTCTTCCGGTCACTATCAAACTCGTGCAAACCCAAAACATTGAACCTGCACTGCCCATGAAGGGCAAGTAAACAGAAAACAGAAACAATCAGACTTTTATTTCTAGAATGGAAGTTTAAAATCACAACTAGAAAAAGTAATCAATTATAACGACACATGGATACCATACAGTTTAGCAAATGAAGTCTATTGTCACTATACTATAGGCTTTGGGATCAATCCCACTTCCAAAGGATTGATTTATTTATTTTTCTCTTTAAAATGAAACCTATATTTCTTCTAATACAAAGTCCAAAGCTGCTGCTACCATTGAATTACATGTTCTGAAGCATGCAGTCTATGTTCATACCATGAATTTTATAATGTTAGTGGTGGTGATGGTGAAGTAACAACAAAGTGGAAAACAGTATATTATATTACCTCTTCCTTTCTCCTTGGACATCAATAACTATATGGCCAGAAGTTCTTTCTATTAGCATAAAACCATATGTAGCAGCAGCATAAACCAATGCTTGTTCGTCTGGAGACTCCCCTTGGTAATCTATTAACTTAACATTAGGATCGGATGTGTCAATAAGAAGAGGCACGATCGTATTGCAAGCTGCCAATGCAAGGAAGAAATCATGGACATGCTTGCCTTCCTTTGAGTCCTTTCCACTTGTTGATAATCGTAATAGGTTTGGGTCAACCTTCACCTTCATCTTTGGTCTCAAAATCCTTCCATCCACTAAACATAAAATAACAAAAACAAGAAAATCATAATAAGCACGTGTAAAACAAAGACAGAAGTTTGAACTGCCAACATAATGTCGAAAACTAAGTTGCATTACCTTGAACAGTGTATCCAGCTTGCTCATTTTCCGAACTAGCGTTGCCATCACTGTAATCAACTCCCCAGATACTTGCACATTGAAATTCCATCTTGTTCTCTGTAAGAGTGCCGGTTTTATCCGAGAATATATACTTTATCTGTCCTAAATCTTCATTTATATTTAGAGCCCGGCACTGAAATCTTGAATTCGAGGCTTCATCATACATTTGGCTGTCTTGAATCATGAAGTAAGCCTGGCCAGCCCGGACAAGCTCCATGGAAATGTACAAAGAGATCGGGATCATGACTTGAAATACGATAACTGCCATGAGGAAGGTGAAAACAATCTCTAATCCCCATCTATAATAGTTATAGTTCTTTTCTTCAACCCCCTTGGAGAAGTCCTTTCTCCTGTAAAAAGGCGAGAAATCTAATTCATCCTTGTGGCGTTTCAACCATACAGCTGCACAGACAGAGACAATTGTACACAAAGCAATGAGGAACAAAGAGAGCTTGATAATCTCTGAGTTCATATGTGTCTCCAACCAGCTTCTCTTAGATGGGGCTCCAGAGCTGTTAAGCATCACTTTTGTCTCACAACCAGCATAAACAGCTACCCCGATTGCCCAAGTAGTATTTTTTAGCTCACAACCTCGGAGAATAATATTTGAAGGTCCAAGAGACAGCCGTTCCTCATCAACTTCAATGTAAGCTTGAAAGCCATAAATATTCCTGTTTGGTTTCTCACACTTAATCATACCACTGATCTTCTCCTTTTCAGGAAGCTTCAAAAGAGTCTCTTGCTTTGCATACCGAGTCTTCAAATTCGACTCCCCATCCAAATTAATAGTCTGCACATATGCAACCCCAGTAGGGTCACTAGTGGAGAGCAGCACCATATCACAAGGAAGAGTTTCATTGGCAAGAATTTTGATAATTTCACCAACTTGAATATCTTTCCATTTCTTCTGTTGAAACTGATCATTCAACAAAACCCAAGCTAATCTATTGTTCTCGATTTTATCAGACCGGTGCCTTCTATAATCCTCATATCCATCCTTAACTGCTGTAACCAGCAGAACAAGGGACAAGGGCAAAATGGAAGCAAAGCGACCAAAGACCGCAAGCTGAGGTATCTGATTAAGCACAGCAATCACAAGGAAATATATATATGCAACTCTATGAAACTGTTCAAACAAATTCTTAGGCAAGAATGTGAAAAATGAATACTTTCCTGTTCGAATAGAATTCCCAGCAAACTCAAATGTCTCATTTGTGTTGTTGGGGTCATTTACATAAACCAACCTAGCATCATCTTCATTGATCTCTCTCTGGGAACCACTAAACGCCTCAGAATCGGCACCGTGTGATCCATGTCTCACAGGCTTGGATGATCCCAAATCACCAACACTATTCACTTCCCTGATAGAACATCCACGAGATGCCTTTGACGAGGAATTGAAATTGTATGCGATGTTCGGTGAATTATCAATGGGACTAGTAGACTCCATAACAGAAAATCGATCTAGATTTGCAACAAACAAGGGTCTTTTAAGTAGATGGCATCAAAAGCTCTCCAGTTTCAGGTGATGATCTAGAGACAGTGATCAAAAAATTCAGGACACACCCACATAATCAAACAATCAAACAAACATCAACAAAGAATGTTCAAAGAAGATAAACCAATCAACCCACTAGCAATCTATGTATTCTATAGACAAAAGATCAACAACAACAACAGGAAGCTAATAACAATATAAAAAAAAGGGTTGTGAATTGTTAGAAAGAACTTACTCTTTGTGCAAAGCAGGGGGGGCGTAGAGAGAGAATATACAAACATACATGTACAGGGAGATAGAGGGAGAGAGAGAGAGTTGTTGAGTTGTAAATGAAGGAAAATAAAAGTCAAAGGCATAGATGGCAGACATGGAGGATGAGAAAGAGCGAAGTTTACAAGGAATGAGGAATAGTCAGTCAAGTGAGTCGTTATAGGTGGCGACGACGACAACAAAATATCATTTCAAAATTTCAAAATCCAGCACCTTTTTTTTTTTACATACGTAACATAACATAACATAACATAAGTCGTCGTCGTCTTCTTCTTCTTATTCCGAATTAAAACAAAACAAGACAGACAAACAAAACACAACATGTTGATGTCCTAATCTTCTAAATCCTCTTTATTTTCTATTAATTACAGTAATTAGTTAATTAATTAATGATTAATTACACCATACCCCCTAAGGTTTGCTCTTTTACACAGGGCAATAACTTTATCATTAATTGACACTCACTTCACCTACCGTTAGTCAAACTCAAACTTAACCGTTGGCCATATTTCACTGTCGAAAATACCAAAATGCTAACGAGATAGGGTTGATCCGGTGGTATATCCATCACATCTACACCACGAGATTATGGGTTCGAGTCCTCCCCTCCTAAATATAACCATGAATTTATGTAATACTTCAAAAAAAATATATACCAAAATGCTTCAGAAAATTCTTAATTAAAATTTTTTTTTTGTAATAAGTTAAAAATCAATAGTTTGTTTAATTTTTTTTAAAAAAATAAATAGATTGATTGATCTTAACCATCAATCTCTAAGATGAAAGTTGATGATCAATCTATCTATTTTTTTTTTTAATTCTTTTTTTGTTTGTAATTTTTTAAAAATAATTACATATCCACCGTCCATCTCATAGATGGACAGTGGAGATTTTAAACATGTTTTCTTTATCTTTTTTAAATTTTTATTAAAAAATATTAAACCGAAGAAAATACCCTTAGTTTTGACAATCAAACTTGATCAACGGTTAAGTTTGACTAACAATAGGGAAGATAAGTGTCAATAAGCGTAAAATTGTTTCTACATATAAAAGAGCAAATCTCAAAGGCTTTAATGTAATTTGTTCATTAATTATTGTACATGGAATTAAATGGATGATGGTCTGCCCCGAAATATCCGTCTAGAAGAAAAGAAAATTGAATATTTTAATACCTTATGTTTCACATTGAATGGAAGAAAAGAAAGTTGAATATTTCAAGGATAATACTTGGGTGTTGACCAATCAGCACTTAAAATACAGACCCAGTGATATGGTTCAATTGAACTATAACACATGTTCTTTTTTCTTTCATTCATTTTAAGACTTCTTGTACTTTAAGACTTTTAACGCATGAGAATATAAAATTTCAATAAAACTGAATTTCATACCACTATAAAGTCTTGCTCATTAATTGTTTCCTCGTGTAAAAGAGTAAACCTCAGGGAGTTGATTGTACTTTGCTCACTAATTAATGTATGTGGAATTTTGTTGTATAGTTGGAAAATGTATGTGGAATTGAAGAGATGATGGTCTGCCACGAAATATACGTCTAGAAGAAAAGAAAATTGAATATATTTTAATTCTCATGTTTCACATTGAATGGAAGAAAAGAAAATTTAATATTTTAATTCTTAATGTTTGGCATTGAATAGCTGCCTGCTTTAATTGTCAAATCCAATGAATCTGCTACTATGATTACATATTAAATGGGATTTGACAAAATGTCAACCCAACAATTTTCTTATCTTGCTCCATTTATTGGGCTGAGTAACTTATCACTTTGCCTCAATTATTTCTACTTAATTTAATTTTTGATGTTTAAGTCAAGTCACTCTCAAATTTTTTTATTTTTTTATTTTTAACACAAAGTCACAGTCAAAATTATAAGTTGATATAATAATATTGGACTAATTTCAGTAAAACTTTAAAGATTTTAGGTAGTTATTTTTTGACAGTTCTCAATAAAAATAAATTTCATATAATATTTGTGGTCATTTTTAGGAATTCTCACTATATTTAAATGGTCCTCATAAATCAATCTAATTTCCATCCAAATTGATCATTTGTGAGAAAGTGCAATCCCAGAACCTAAACAAAAGCAAACCCTTTAGAGGCTTTGAACATGAAATGTTGAAATTACATATATAAAGAAAGTTCAAACGTATGATATGGACTATGATACATTGAACATTCAAATCAACCAGGGGAAATAGTAGCTAGTCAATGATCTCTCCCTCTTCCTCCTCTTCATGGATACTACCTTTCACATTATTATCGTCATTGTCATCCTCGTTATCATCATCATCATCCTCATTGTTCTTGTCAACATCGTCTTTATCATCATCTAAACCTTCGATGTTTCGATACTGCATTTCTCTGCTTCCTTCAGGGACATCTTTTCCCACAATCAAGGCTTTTTCTTCAACCACCTCCTTTGCAATACCATTTTCTTTCACTATAACCAAAGGAAATTTTAAAGGCTTCTCCGGCCAATCTTTGAAAAACGAATTCGTCACCATGAACCTAAAGACCTGTAACAAGCTGCTTTTATCTCTCTTTATATCTGTACTCAGAAGCTTCTGCAAAAGTGTTGGCTTCCTCTTGTTGAAAGAAGTGGTTTTCGAAGAGTCCTCTTCTAGTAATTTTTGTTTCTTAGCCGAGTCTTTTCTGTTGTTTCTCCCTCTTTTATCATGCTTGTTTTTGAATCTCCCCCTCTTAGTCAATGGCCTTGTATTCTCCTCCTTTCCATTACCTTGTCTCTCAGATTCTGAAAGATAGTGTGATGGTATTTCTGCAACTTCAACTCCCAATTCCGCCTGCTTTGCCAAGATCTCCTTAAGTTGCTGCAAAAGAAGTCCAATACGTTAAAGGGCAATGAAGTTTCAAGAAGAAAAAAAAAAGAGTTGGGGAAAGGGGAAGAAAGGGAGAAAGGACATAAGCATATACCACAAAAAGGACACAATGCATATACCACAAAAGGTTATTTAGGATATTGAAAGATGAGAAAACGCAAAATAAGTCATGTAATTTAGTAATAAAAGATTTCCATTTTATGGCAAGAGTTCATATCGGTAATGTGCATATTCAGCAATTCATCCATACTTATTATACATTTCTCAAGAAAACTGTTTACCTCATTTGAAGACGATTTTTTGGTTCAGTCCCTGCAGGTGAAATGTTGACTTAAAATGGTAATGAGTATACTTAGAAATCTAGTTCAGTTAACCATTTCATTTTCTGTAGACAACTCTAGTCCAAACAACTTTAAATACAAAAAATAATGCACCTTTTCTATTAATGGACACTTGATAATATTTGAATCATCAAGTTTAACCTTAAAAACTGAAATAAACTTGCCTTAATAATTCTCCTTCACTGTTCATCCCATCACATGATGAGGAGTTAAAATGTCCCACTTTAAATTCAAGTTTACATCACAGAGCTTTACATAACCAAAGTAACAAACAATTTGCTAACCAAATAGGAAGAGAAAAATAAGTTAATTTTATAACACCGACTGACAACAACCTCCAAGAAATGGTTTTAAAATGCATGGAGAGGTTAATCCATGCCTGGAGAGGGCAATCCGCATACATATAGCACGCTATTGATTATTGAAATAATATATTACACGCTATGCAAGAGAAATCAGGTTTTCTCTGTCAACATCTCGTTATGAAAATTATGATCTGCTAAAAAGGATCACTTCAACAACTAGCTGATCATGTGACTTCATTGTGGTGAGGGTAGATCAGGTGGCTTCATTATTTATGCAAAACGCCTCGTAAGGCTAAGGTAAAACGCCTCGAGGCTCAATTTAGCCTTTCAAAAGCTTGTTACATACTAAGAACATAAGAAAAAAATGTACCTCACGTCGTATTTTGGCCTCTCTATCAATGACATTGGAACTTGATTGTTTTCCAGGCAGCTTCTGCAGGTGGTGAAGTCAATTATCTGAGCACCTATCTCAATAAGAAATATGGATAGAGGTGTAGCAATTAATCTCACCTTCTCTACATTAGCTTTTGAAGGGTAGTTTCTCTTACGTTCTTCACGCCACTGTTGGATTTCTTGATCCGTATAGGTCAGAGCAAGAGATCTTTCAAAATTAAAAATGAGAAACACAATCAGGCAAAGCACAGTAGAAGAATTCAGAGATATTAGAAGCAGTCTTATAAAAAATATACCAGAAGCAGAATAATATTGATACCAAATAAAGAAAGTAACGACATCACAATCTTCAGTCTTGGGATCTCAAAGCAATGAAGCATAGCCCATCTTCAAAGATTTATGGCATAATAAAATGCTTAAATTTGTGATTTCATTTTTCCCTTTGCTTGGGCACAAATCACTAAATGTAACTTTGCCTATGAATTGGCTCTCGGTCATAGGACTTATTCAAGCTTTAAGTATTGGATACTCAAAATCTTGGTGGACTTGTATTTTATTTTCTTGTAAACAATATGTATGAAATTGTTACAAAGAAAAACTGAATACATTTCACATAATCTACAGTCTGAAATTTGCTTTTTTTAATTCTTTTATATCAGATGTATGCTAAAAAGAAAACCATTCCAATTTACATAAAGAGTTGTCCTAGATGAGAAACAAGGTCAATTCACAACCGTGGACTTTATAAAAAGATCATAGCATGATAATTGTAAAATATAAAGAAATGGTTTATACTTTAAAACCCAGAAACCAATTAATTCCCGGGATCTAAATCCATTCTACTACAAAATTGAAACTCCTGGTATCTACACTCAATGTAATTACTTTAGATCAAACTCCATTCTGTTACAGAATCCAGCATCTAGAATTACCACAATTACTGAAACGACACTTTCTTATGCAAAGTGGAACCTGATCTCTCTCTCTCTCTCTCTCTCTCTCCCTTTAAAAGAAAATGAAAAGACAACAGTATTTTCCTGATTTAAAAAAGCAAATAGATAATACTTACTGCCGGTGACAAATAGAGGAACTCGTGAATTCTCAATGGAGTGACACTAAATCAATCTAGGGAGTACAGTCTTAGTACAGGATTTTTCTGGAAATCATTCGTACTACTGGAGGGAAAAAATAGCAATAAAACATCCTTATTCTCAAATTGTTGGCATTAAAGTTGCATGTGATTGTCTTCAACTAACATGGTCACAATCAAGTTTTCATAGATGAAATGGTTTCATACAGTCTTGATACAAAAGGATGTTTATTGAGCCATGTATTTCCCTAATCATTTTGCTATTTGATTTCAGATTTCAGTACTTATAGCAAGTGATATTAAATCTCACATGGGTTGTATTCACCCATATTAAAGCGTTTGAACTTTGAAGGGAATGAAATTATATATACCGGCAACAACATAACAAAAAATTTAGTAAAACTAGCAAATCGTTATGAGCTATAAAATTCCATGTAAACTAAAAGAAACAACTTTTTGGAAATGCATATAATTCCCATGATATAATTCCTCATTGTTAAGTGTAAAAGCATTTTCCAACTAAATCATTGGTTCAACTGAAACTATAGTTGAACTACTTCTTTAAATTTAGAGCTTAAACTGTCTAAAATAAACTAGAATGATCTATCAATCTTAAGGGAAGGGGAAAACTTATCCAGAGTTGGCTAAACCAAGTTAACCCTAATGTCACACTTATACACTTCTCGTGCAAACTCACTTCTACTGCAGTTTATGTGCCACAATAAGAGTTCAATACAATAAGATTTTTCTCCTTATCAGGGACCAATATGTTATTACCTTTTCTTTTCCTTAGGTGGGTTCATATGATTAGCCTGACCAAATTTTGCTGTTCTTTCATTGCCAGATCCTGTTAAATGAGAAACCCATAAGTACAAGCAAATACATATATCCAAAAGGAATACAAAACTTGGTTAAAGGTTTGCCCTGCTGCCCTCTAGACACAGCCACAGAACCAAAATATATTATCATTTCATACACTTTGTAATTTCTAAAATGCAGACAAGGTGAAGGGCTTTGGTGGTATTAAAATTCTTGTAACATGTGGGCAAAATACCCACAAGCTGATAGATTTCTCAATAGCAATTCATTTAAATTTGAAAATAGTTATGCGCATGTGAGCAATAGTGACAAAGATTGAATAAACACACTATTTATCAATTAATTCTTCCAATCAATGTTTGTTGAACCTCTTGACCTGACATTTCTTTTTCTATTTCAAAGACCAGTTGGATCTTCAAAATATAGGTAAAACAAGTATATCAACAAACACCAAAAGGAAGCGCAATCCTTGTAATATGAAGAGTAAACAAAAGGAGCACCTAAAACCAAAAGGCTAAGCTACAGAAGTTATAGAATAATATATTTACTGCGAGAACAAGAAAGAGTTACTAAACTGAAAGCAACGAGAAGAGTTTTACAAAAGTATTGTTTTGAATTATTAAAGCATATCCCTAGCCACACAGAAACCACTCTATTATGTTTCATCCAAAAATACACCATAGCAAATTGCTTACTACTCCAACATCTCATGGTTCTCGTCAATGAGGCTAAAGATCAACAGTTTGTGATCTCCAATCAAAAGATGGGATCTTAAAGTATTGCAAGGTATTAAACTGGTTTACATATTGTAATCATATGAATATGGCTATTATGTTTTTAATCAGAAACAAAACGTTGTATTAAGAAGAAAGATTTACAAAGGAGAATAAATGGGAGGACCAGAAATCCTCAAGAGAAAACAAAACTGTCCATTCTGAGATCAACAAAGAAAACATCCCAAAATGTACAAATGGAGTGACTGAAAAACCTAAACCAAGAGAAAGCTCCAACATACTGCTCAGAACAAAATCTAACTAGCCACAACCACCTCCCAATTCTGCTGAACCAACATCATAAGAATATGGTGGTAATGTTACCACACAATTTTCAAGAACCAACATCTCAAGAACAACTCCAACACCTATATTCCAGTTTATTTCCCAAATCTCATCCACACCACTGCGCCACCAAATGAGGCCACTGCAGACTTGCTTACTAGGTGAGACAGACCATTTGAAACAGAAATAATATATGCCTATCATGGCACTCAACTGTTATAACTAAATAATATCATTGACAAACAAATGGCTTATTTTTAACACTTGACAGAGGGTATGTTATTGTACTATATCAAGCATAACACATTTTACAATGTTGATTTATTTTATTTTTATTAGAATTTTTAAAATTTGCATCACCACGAACCTTTTGTGTTGTGTTCATTGTGAACCCCAAAATTTTTCTGTCCGTTCTTCCCATGATGAAACTGAGATTTCTGAAACCTGCACAAGTTTAAATATTTATTGATGATTACAAATCACAAGTCAAAATATTTGAATAGCATTATAAAAAGGTAAATTCACACACCCTCCTCTATTTGGATTTCTTGAGAAGTTTTGTCCTGAATCATTTTTCCAATTAGTATTTGAGATATTACCCTGATTATATTGGACAGAATTCCCCTGCAACAATTAGAGAGGACATAAATCAATCAAAAGTAACTGCAGTTGAATCGAAATATATGCAGAGTAACTACTTTGAAGAGAATTTTCACAGCAAAGCTTGCAAAAGATAACAAAAAACTATCATTAAGTATCTCCAGTAAAAGTTTAAATATACAATTTTAAAGTAATTCATCAAAGCTGACTAAAACTTATTAGACTGCTGGTTCACTTCTTTCCTTTATCGAAATTTTCCATTCCCCACCAAAAGAAATGCTGACTAGAGCAAACAATTATGCAAATTGAGCAATATTTTCAATAAAACATCAAAACACTTTCAGGATTTACCTGTGAGTGTGACCAAGATTGAGGGTTGTGTGTTTGCTGTTGTTGAACATTGAGAGGCATAGAGGAGTTTCCTAGTAGTTGCTGTTGTTGGACATTGAGAGGCATAGAGGAGTTTCCTAGTAGTTGCTGTTGTTGAACATTGAGAGGCATAGAGGAGTTTCCTAGTAGTTGCTGTTGTTGAGCATTGAAAGGCATAATAGAGGAGTTTCCTTGTTGAAGTTGCTGAGTAGGCTGAAGAAATGGTTGCTGGGGAAGACCAAACTGATGATTCCCAAAAAAGGGCAAACACAGTTGGGGATTATTCAACAAAGTCTGTGTCTGTATCTGTGGAGGTGGAAAAATCTGAGCTTGGTTTGGCAAATTGCAGAATTGCCCATTATTCAATGGGAACATATGTCCAGCACCCATAACGTTGTTTTGCGAGAAAAGATTCAGAGGATTGGATTGTGGCATCAATGGAGGCCCTCTCATGTTGCCTAAATGATATGGAATTTGAGGTTGCACTGCTAACATATTTGGTGTCAAAACCTGCTCATAAATAAACAAAATTAAAACCTGTAAATGAAATATATATATATACAATCATTCATGTATTAGTAAGTTGGATTACCTGTTGAGGGATTGGAGCAGTGGAGGCATTGGATTGGATTTGATGAGAAAAGGGATTGAAGAAAGGTTGCATTTTTTCACTTGTCTTAAATTCACAACACGAGAGAGATACATAGATAGAGATGGTAGGGTACTAGGGTTTAAGGTTTCTGCAGCGACTTTCCTTTCTTTTTATAATTTATAATTTCCCCTTTTCTTTTGGGAATTTGGCAATAATGCCCAAACAATAAGTGGAATTACAAAACTAACCCAGTCCATATTAACATTTGCATTTTCTACCCAACCAATTTTTGGGACAAAAATGCACTCATATTTTACCCAAAACCAAAACCATATCTTAAAAAAATATATAAATAATAAATAATAAATAAATAAAATAAAAAAAGGGTAAATACCAAATACATTGTGATCCCCTTACGTTTAACATAAATGCAGCTACAGAGCTAATATATATTTATCTGCTCATATCTGTCCCCAACTCTTAAAATTGATTAATAAAAATATCAAATTGCTCATAGGTATTAAAAATATCAAATGAAGATAATTTTTTTTATAAAAAAAAAAAAAGAAAAAAAAAAAGTAAAAGCTAGTACTACAAATAATTTAAATTTTTAGACATCCCTTGCTTTTAATTATGGACGAGTTGGTGAAGGAACAATTAAAATTTTAAATGAAATATATATTAAAATTATGTTCATTTCTTTTAAAAAAATTTATATGTTTAATTTTTTAAATTATGTTCATTTTTAAATTTAAATGTTTTACTATTTTTAAGTGTAAATTTTTTAATAAAAAATTATTTCTAAAATTTTAGATTGTTTGTACTACCCTTTACTTGTGTGTGTGTGTGTGTGTGTGTGTGTGTGTGTGTGTGTGTGTGTGTGTGTGTGTGTGTGTGTGTGTGTGTGTGTGTGTGTGTGTGTGTTCATTTTCTAATTTTAATAACTATGGGAAATTTGGTATTTTTATTTTTCAACTAAAGTCAATTTTAAAAGGGGTGCCGATATTATCACCCATAAGCCCATTTTTATAAGTATACTCAGGTCTACAATCTAAAAGAGAGTTTATTCTTACAATCCAATTTTAACTTTTGGCAATCCTTTTCTAATGACACTCCATTCTAAAATTTTAAATTAAAAAAAAAATTCTAAAGACAATCTTTTTGTTCCAAAACTATTCCTTTTATCTTTTGACAATCCTATCCCAAAAACACTTCATTTCATTTTAATATCACCCTTTATTATTTTGATGAAATTTTTAATACATCTCGGTGTTGCTAAGGATCAACATTTTTATTCATCAATTTTTAAAAGCAATAGTAAACAATTTAGAAACATAATATCTAAATATTAGGTTAAAAAAAAAAAAAGCAATTTGTATGAGTTGAACACACATTTACAAGCAATTTTGAATTCAAGACAAAAATAAAAAATAAAAGATCATATATATCCAAGGACCAAGGTGTTAAGTCTGCAGACCATAAATAATAAAAAATAAAAAATAGAAACATGAGGCGTTGCCAGGAAATTAGTAAAATGTGACTTACATATTACGGAAATTGTTGCAAACAGTACCCCACACACACTCCTTCAAATTGTGACTTGCATATTAAAATTTATTTTTGATTAAAAATCCTTCTGTCACTTTGGAATTAAACCTTATTTTAAAATATTGAAAAAATTATAATTTTTAGAATTTGTGAAACACAAAAGATAATGAAAAATAAGGGTGGATTCTAAATAATATTTATTTGTCCTCTTTAGTAATTTTAATTAAGATTAAAGTTGTTATTAACAAAAAAATAATAAAATGGAGTGTAAATAAAGTGTTTATAAATAAACACTTTATTTTATAAATAAAGTGTTTTTTTTAATAATAATAAAATTTAAAAAAAAAAAAAACCGCCGATTCCAATCTGGTTCGAACCGGTCGATTCCTTCAAATTTGGAATCGAAACCGGAACCGCCCTCCTCCGGTTCTGGTTTTTCTAGTTTGGTTCGCCGGTTCGAACCGAACCGGCATTGGGTCTACTCCAGTTGCCATTTTTTTTTTTTTTAAATTATTTTTTTGTCTTTCGTGGGTGAAGAAGAAATAAAATGGAGTGTAAAAAGATATTTTGTGGATTGTGAATAGCACCACCCAATCTAAAAATAAATCATTACTAGAAGCTTGCCTCCTAATGTCAATAGTACCCTTATTGAAATGAATATATTCATTTTAGTACATTTTATTTACAAACCCTCTTAAATTATTACACACCCAATTTATATATATATATATATACAGTATTTCTATTATCAGTTCGAACTGACAATAAATATATCATGACGAAGAATGTGGACCACAGATTATGAAGAAGTTTTGACAAAGTATATTTATTGTCAGTTCGAACTGACAATAAATATATCATGACACTTTGAGTCAAAGTGTGTAAATCTAGTGGTCCACATTTTTCGTCATGATATATTTATTGTCAGTTCGAACTGATAATAGAAAATTTGTATATATAAAAATGGTTTTTGGAATCAAATCTTCTTCTAATAAAAAAAATCAAATTTATGGAAATGGGGATGGTGATGGGGGGAGGTGCCCCCATCCCCATTTCCCCAATTCCCCAATTCCCTCAAACATTATACATAATATAATATAATATAATATATATTAATATTTTTATTTTTCTATTTTACTAATTATATATACATCTTTTGAATTTGTAATAGATTTTATTTTGTATTTGAATATATGATGGATTTTGTGTTTTTCTAGTATGTAATTTTTAGTTAAACAGGGGAAATGGGGAAGACGGGAAAACAGGGAAACAGGGGAAAATGGGGATGGTGAATTGGTGATGGGGGACCTATATCCATCCTCATTCCTCAAATGCTCATCCTTATTGACAATCCATTAATTATCTGTTTACACTCCATTTTAATTTTTTTTTTAATGACAATTTTAACCTGAATTAAAATTACTAAACAAAACAATAAAGTTCTAAAGACACTCCAAACCTTTTTTTTTTTAAGAAAACAATCTTTTTTCCATCTTTAGTGTTTTTTTTTTTTTTTTTTTCACTTTTGTGTTTGTTTGTTTTCATGTTTTACAAACCCTAAAATATCTTCTTCTTCTTTTCAATTCTTTTTTTCTCATACACCATCAAACCCTTAAAATATCTTCTTCTTCTTTTCATAATAATTTTTTTCTCACACACCATCAAACCCTCCATCATTATCATCACCAATTTAAAGTTTTCTTGTTTTCCGGTTCAACCAAATTTGAAATCATTTTTTTTTTTTTTTCTCAAGTATCACTCATGTTCATTCACCTTCATCATTAGAATATATATATATATATATATATATATATATATATATAATTATCCTGAAAAATATTTTTGGTGAAGAGATAAATATATGTAAAACTTTTTGTTCAAATTAATAACTTCTCTTTTTTTTTTCCCCCATTTTGTTTAAGATATAATTATCCATATTTGAATTCATCAAACAAGTTGTTAAATCTTATCCAAATATTTTGTAAATGTGTATAGTAATTAAAACGAGAATCTTAAACAAAACCTATGCTATCACACACACATGTTGACAAGCTAATATATATAAACATGGAAGTAAATTTAACTAAATATGAAAAATATGAAATGACTTTTTTATTTTTATTTATAGAATTTTAAATATATAGAATTCACGCTAATATATATAGAATTTTAAATAAATATGAAAATAAATTTAACCAAGTATGAAATTATTTTAAACATATATAAAATTATAAATAAAAAATTATGGAAGTAAATTTATCCAAATATAGAATCATTTTTAACCATATATAGAGTATAAATTAATATGGAATTAAAGTTTAACCAAATACGAAATCATTTTTAACCATATATATAAATATGGAAATAAATTTAATTAAATATGGAATCATTTTAACCATATATAGAATTATAAATAAACATGTAAGTATTTTTTTATTTTATTTTTTTACAATAAACATGTATGTAAATTTAATCAAATATAGAAGAGTTTTTTTTTTTTTTTTTTTGAAAGAATATAGATGCATTCTTAACCATATATAGACATTTAAATAAATGAGGAAACAAATTTAACCAAATATAAAAAATATTTTTTTAATAATATATAGAAGTATAAATAATTATGGAAATAAATTTAACCAAATATAGAATCATTTTTAACCATATATAGAATTATATATAAATATGTAAGTAAATTTAACCAAATTTTGAATATTTTATACTGTATATAGAAATATAAATATGTAAGTTAATTAAGATTTAAAAAATCTAACTAATTATGATATATCAAATCATAAAAGTCATTATTACAGAGTTATGATTGTATACAATCACGTTTATGGTGCACTATACACTAGAGCAATAAGTTGTACCAAATAGACCAATCAAAGACACTTGCATTAGCTAAATAAAAATGAATAGTACATTAATAAATATGTATTACTTATTTAATAAACGCAAAACATTTTCTGATAAACTTATTTTAAAAATAATTAGAATAATTAGTAACCTTTCCTCGATAGTAGGAGTAGTATTCTGGACTGTTCTTGTAAAGTTTGATTAATCTCACCGGATCTCGGCAGTAGTTGTATTTCAAAAAAAAAAAAAAAAACATTAAAAATAATTAGAATTGATCAATTATTATACTTAATGGATCGTTGACTAATCATTTCCTCAAAATGAGATTTAAAAAACAATATTAACATATTCAAGCTTTAATGATATTAACTTCCATTGGTAATATAAATTCACATTTGATTTCACTCATTCATATCCAGAAATCAAATGGTTTTCTTGTAATGTGAAGTTTCTTTTGTTAATTCTTTACATACCAATAGGAAAATGATTCTTAGAGAAAATTTATCTTTCTCGAAGAAACATTTTAATGGAACAAGCAACACATAAACGGTTCAGAAACTTACCAGATTTGATGTTCAAGCATGGAAACTGTGTCACAGGTAATTCTCTATTCCTCCTCACCTCTCCCATATACACATTTTTATGTTTATATAACTTTGATTATATATGAGTTTTTATTTTATTTTCGCTCTATCGCACGATCTAAAAAAGATAACCAATGATAATTATAGAGATTTGATTTAAAGATATGGTAAAAGTGCGTGTTTATATTTTCGTGTTATTGACAATAAATTACTATATATTATATCTAACTTTAGTTATTTTTTCTTAACTACAGTTGTTCAGATATTAATTTATGATCTCTAAAATTCTCAAATTATATCAAATCAAAGAATAAAGATATATGATTAATCAAAGTTTATTGGGAAAATGCTCATGCAGGCATAAGAGTCGTTCTTGGTGGTCGTTGCACAATTTCAAATGGATCATGACTTGAAGCAGTTAAACATCGCACTATCACAAGCCATAGCTACACTTTACAAGAGATATGGGATTTCTAGAAGGCATATTTTCAAAGAATTAAATGTCAATGTAACTTACAAATTCTATATATAGTAGTAGCAAAGTTATTAATAATAATCATTAATATTTGTTTTTATTAATTCATTTTGTACTTTATGTTTAATTATACTATATACGCTGATTTTTTATCCTAAAAAATCTTTCTATCATTTTGAGGTCAAATTTCTTTATAATCATGTACAATTATTTTAAGTTTCTATAAAAAAATTTATCTTAAGGTTTTTTTTTTTTTTTTTTTGAAAGGAACAAAGAAAGAAAGAAAAGTTATTTTTCCATTGGACATGTGTACATTTTTTTTTTTTTTTTTTACAATATTCTTGTTTTACAAGTATCAGGATATTTGTGTGATCTAATGCATGAAGACTAAAATGCCTCTGGATCTATCAATTTTGACTGATGGAAGGATTAAAGTGATGAATTTTGGAAAAAGAAGGGACTAAAGTGATTAATCTAGTAAAGACATTTATAAAGGTGATAAATTACGGAAATGGTCGGACTTTTGTGAAATTATGCCTATATTATAGATAATAGCTTATAACAATAATATATCATATGAAAATAGTTTATCATTTATTTATATATCATAGTTTAAATCATATCAAATAACATATTCATATTATAATATAGTTTCTTTCAATGAGAAACTATTATTTATTTATTTATTTATTTATTTTAAAGAAACCCTCATATGTCCCCTCATTAACCACATATAAAAACAATATATCATATTATGAAAATAGCTTATCATATATTCATATATTATAATTTAAATCATATCATATCATATAATTTATATGACTCGAGAGAAGACGTCATATGTCACTTCATTAATGCTTAAAAAATATATATATACTTTTAAAATATATATATATATATATATATATATATATATATATATATAAATCGTGTAATCTTTCTTCTTTTTATTTTGGTTTCCGTATCTATTTTATTTATCATCTTCTTGTTTTAGTTTTAGGATCTAATTTTCCTCTTCTGGTTCTTGTTTTAAGATCTAAATGGTCTTATCATAACCTTCCAATCCTATTTAATTAGATCCAAATTATAGAGATATGTACTTGTGATTCACTTCTTAAATTGCTTGCTATTGGTATTAAGCAATTTAACCATTTTTTTAGTACACTGCTTAAGCTTTTGTTGTGATATGGATTAGATTTCATAAAAATTAGTTTGTAGCCACCTTATTTATGTGTTAAAGAATAAGCAACTCTTGTTTTCTCATATTATGTACTGTTTCATGTACAATATCAATCTATTGATAGAATAATTAGATGAAAAATTAACCAATTAAGCAACACAATGTTGTATAGAAGGTGTCACAATCTCAAAGCAACATGCATGTATTCTTATTGAAATATTGTGACTATATGTGAGGATCAAAACCCTTCAAATCATATGACATTATGACATTAGACACAAAGATTATAGAAATTCCAAAGCAAAACAACTACTTAAGACCATTTGGAGCAACCATACATGGGATTCCAAAGCAAAACAACCATACAAGATCTTCACATATCACTACGGGTTTGATATGAGGGAAGTTTTTATTTCATATTTTCGTTTACTTGAATTTTGAACTTTTCACTATATCTAAAATATTCAATTAAAAAAAAAAATGAAGTTTCATTGAATTGTAAATACAGATTTGTGTTTGTTTAACATTTACCTTACTTCAGAATCAAGCTTAGGCTTTACCAAGCAGAAATAGAACATAGAACTACTTTGCACTGCCTCTTTTTGCTTTACACCAAAAGAACCATAACAAACTCAAACATGATCAATTCAAATCATCAATTCCAAGCAATTGTTTACAAAGTTTTAGTAATTCTAATAAACATTTTCATTTGCATATAAATTCCAAGAAATTGATATCCACACAATACTTCTACATCTAAGACTTTCACAGAACAAACACAAACATGCCCGTACGTGATATATACCGGTGCTACTTGTCACAGTATCATGTGAGGAGAGATAGTTCATTATACTTGAGCTTTAAAAACAAACAATTCACATAACAAACACAATACTTCCATGAATAAAATAGAAAACAAAACAGGAAATGTGAGATTTCAAATTCCATACTTTCAATATTAAAATTCACCTAGAATCTGAAGCTAGTTCTTTACTACTTCCGTCAAGTCAACAAAAGAAAAAGAAAAATGGTCGATCAAATACTAACAAGATTTTTTAATGTAATGATACGAATCAGACCAACCACATTTGAAATCACGACACCGGGAGAAATTGCAAATCATATTGAAAGTCAAATCATTAAGGTTACATTGTATGACCTTACCGAGAATGTGAAACACCATATAAGACTTTGCATCATCTTCTTCTCTAATTATATCATGCAAAGCAAATCTGCAGCTTTGGTCTGATGGGTCAATCATCTTTGGAAATGCAAGTATTATACTATCAAGATCTACGTGATACTTCATAAACCATCTAGAAAAGTCAATTCTCATCTTGTAGATATCGAATTTTGATGTGCCATACACCCCAACATGATGCAGGTGATCCCTAGACTCATTCAAATACATATACAATCGTTGTCTCCCATCATTCCTCAATGGCGTTGGCATTTTCTGGACTTTCTCCTTGGCATCCACCTTGAAGTACAACAAAGGAAATACACTATTAAACCAAACAAAGGCACCATTACAAAACACTCCCCTCTTAAAATCCACAACAATAGGCACAATAAAAGACATGACAGAGAGCCTCCAAGAGTGGTTCTTAGATGAGTATATTTATATTTGATATGGGGGGTTGCTTAGGCAGGCTAGAGTTATCATGCTCTAAATGAGCATTGTCACATGAGTCTAGTTGATCTGAGTAAGGGCTCATATAGGATTTCCATAAATTAGGTTTTAGGACATATACAACTTTATAGTGAGGTGATTTGTAAGGATCATAGGCTAGAGTCATACATAAAACACCTAGATTGACTACCGGGCAAAGAAAGTGAATGAAATTGTAGAGGAAGTGAACTGAATTGCTTGGTTGTGGGATTGTAAATGCAAAATGGTCGATTGTAGGTATATTGTGAACAAAAAAGTATTAACTCATGACAAGATTGTAAGATTTGTCATATCATCGTCCATAAAAGTTAGGGTCTCATAGAAGGAATGGCCAGTTGGGTTATCACTTAAAGAAACAAAATCACATCCTCGGTGAAGGGGAGCAGATCTGTCCAAAAGAAGACTCTAGACTAAGCAGGGATCAAGGTAGAAGTGGCGACAAAAGTGAGGATTGGAAATCAAAGAGTACTAGTGTGAAGATACATATTTAAATCTGAGAAGAGACTTAACAGATAGATGGGCCATTATTTCTGGCAAGATATCATCATCATCGGTGAATGGACGCTGCGACCAAGAGAAACGTTTGCGTATCAAGACGTCCATAAGAATTGTAACAACGCCCAAACCAATCTAAAAGACGTTTAACCATATTTTTTAGTACACTGCTTAAGCTTTTGTTGTGATATGGATTAGATTTCATAAAAATTAGTTTGTAGCCACCTTATTTATGTGTTAAAGAAGAAGCAACTCTTGTTTTCTCATATTATGTACTGTTTTATGTACAATATCAATCTATTGATAGAATAATTAGATGAAAAATTAACTAATTAAGCAACACAATGTTGTATAGAAGGTGTCACAATCTCAAAGCAACATGCATGTATTCTTATTGAAATAGTGTGACTATATGTGAGGATCAAAACCCTTCAAATCATATGACATTATGACATTATGACATTAGACACAAAAATTATAGAAATTCCAAAGCAAAACAACTACTTAAGACCATTTGGAGCAATCATACATGGGATTCCAAAGCAAAACAACCATACATGATCTTCACATATCACTACGGGTTTGATATGAGGGAAGTTTTTATTTCATATTTTCGTTTACTTGAATTTTGAACTTTTCACTATATCTAAAATATTCAATTAAAAAAAAAATGAAGTTTCATTGAATTGTAAATATAGATTTGTGTTTGTTTAACATTTACCTTACTTCAGAATCAAGCTTAGGCTTTACCAAGCAGAAATAGAACATAGAACTACTTTGCACTGCCTCATAATTTTTGCTTTACACCAAAAGAACCATAACAAACTCAAACATAATCAATTCAAATCATCAATTCCAAGCAATTGTTTACAAAGTTTTAGTAATTCTTATAAACATTTTCATTTGCTTATAAATTCCAAGAAATTGATATCCACAC
Organism: Acer saccharum; assembly: GCA_030490815.1. Lineage (NCBI taxonomy): Eukaryota > Viridiplantae > Streptophyta > Magnoliopsida > Sapindales > Sapindaceae > Acer > Acer saccharum. The sequence continues at coordinate 10,949,999 of CM059878.1, forward strand.
AATACTTCTACATCTAAGACTTTCACAGAACAAACACAAACATGCCCGTACGTGATATATACCGGTGCTACTTGTCACAATATCATGTGAGGAGAGATAGTTCATTATACTTGAGCTTTAAAAACAAACAATTCACAGAACAAACACAATACTTTCATGAATAAAATAGAAAACAAAACAGGAAATGCGAGATTTCAAATTCTATACTTTCAATATTAAAATTCACCCAGAATCTGAAGCTAATTCTTTACTACTTCCGTCAAGTCAACAAAAGAAAAAGAAAAATACTAACAAGATTTTTTAATGTAATGATACAAATCAAACCAACCACATTTGAAATCACGACACCGGGAGAAATTACAGATCATATTGAAAGTCAAATCATTAAAGTTACATTGTATGACCTTACCGAGGATGTGAAACACCATATAAGACTTTGCATCATCTTCTTCCCTAATTATATCATGCAAAGCAAATCTGCAGCTTTGGTCTGATGGGTCAATCATCTTTGGAAATGCAAGTATTATACTATCAAGATACACGTGATACTTCATAAACCATCTAGAAAAGTCAATTCTCATCTTGTAGATATCGAATTTTGATGTGCCATACACCCCAACATGATGCAGGTGATCCCTAGACTCATTCAAATACATATACAATCGTTGTCTCCCATCATTCCTCAATGGCGTTGGCATTTTCTGGACTTTCTCCTTGGCATCCACCTTGAAGTACAATGAAGAAAATACACTATTAAACCGAACAAAGGCACCATTCCAAAACACTCCCCTCTTAAAATCCACAACAATAGGCACAATAAAAGACATGACAGAGAGCCTCCAAGAGTGGTTCTCAGATGAGTATATTTATATTTGATATGGGGGGTTGCTTAGGCAGGCTAGGGTTATCATGCTCTAAATGAGCATTGTCACATGAGTCTAGTTGATCTGAGTAAGGGCTCATATAGGATTTCCATAAATTAGGTTTTAGGACATATACAACTTTATAGTGAGGTGATTTGTGAGGATCATAGGCTAGAGTCATACATAAAACACCTAGATTGACTACCGGGCAAAGAAAGTGAATGGAATTGCAGAGGAAGTGAACTGAATTGCTTGGTTGTGGGATTGTAAATGCAAAATGGTCGACTGTAGGTATATTGTGAACAAAAAAGTATTAACTCATGACAAGATTGTAAGATTTGTCATATCATCGTCCATAAAAGTTAGGGTCTCATAGAAGGGATGGCCAGTTGGGTTATCACTTAAAGAAACAAAATCACATCCTCGATGAAGGGGAGCAGATCTGTCCAAAAGAAGACTCTAGACTAAGCAGGGATCAAGGTAGAAGTGGCGACAAAAGTGAGGATTGGAAATCAAAGAGTACTAGTGTGAAGATATATATTTAAATCTGAGAAGAGACTTAACCGATAGATGGGCCATTATTTCTGGCAAGATATCATCATCATCGGTGAATGGACGCTGCGACCAAGAGAAACGTTTGCGTATCAAGACGTCCATAAGAATTGTAACAACGCCCAAACCAATCTAAAAGACGTTTAACCATATTTTTTAGTACACTGCTTAAGCTTTTGTTGTGATATGGATTAGATTTCATAAAAATTAGTTTGTAGCCACCTTATTTATGTGTTAAAGAAGAAGCAACTCTTGTTTTCTCATATTATGTATTGTTTTATGTACAATATCAATCTATTGATAGAATAATTATATGAAAAATTAACTAATTAAGCAACACAATGTTGTATAGAAGGTGTCACAATCTCAAAGCAACATGCATGTATTCTTATTGAAATATTGTGACTATATGTGAGGATCAAAACCCTTCAAATCATATGACATTATGACATTGGACACAAAGATTATAGAAATTCCAAAGCAAAACAACTACTTAAGACCATTTGGAGCAACCATACATGGGATTCCAAAGCAAAACAACCATACATGATCTTCACATATCATTACGGGTTTGATATGAGGGAAGTTTTTATTTCATATTTTCATTTACTTGAATTTTGAACTTTTCACTATATCTAAAATATTCAATTAAAAAAAAAATATGAAGTTTCATTGAATTGTAAATACAGATTTGTGTTTGTTTAACATTTACCTTACTTCAGAATCAAGCTTAGGCTTTACCAAGCAGAAATAGAACATAGAACTACTTTGCACTGCCTCACAATTTTTGCTTTACACCAAAAGAACCATAACAAACTCAAACATGATCAATTCAAATCATCAATTCCAAGCAATTGTTTACAAAGTTTTAGTAATTCTAATAAACATTTTCATTTGCATATAAATTCCAAGAAATTGATATCCACACAATACTTCTGCATCTAAGACTTTCACAGAACAAACACAAACATGCCCGTACGTGATATATACCGGTGCTACTTGTCACAGTATCATGTGAGGAGAGATAGTTCATTATACTTGAGATTTAAAAATAAACAATTCACATAACAAACACAATATTTCCATGAATAAAATAGAAAACAAAACAGGAAATGTGAGATTTCAAATTCCATACTTTCAATATTAAAATTCACCTAGAATCTGAAGCTAGTTCTTTACTACTTCCGTCAAGTCAACAAAAGAAAAAGAAAAATGGTCGATCAAATACTAACAAGATTTTTTAATGTAATGATACGAATCAGACCAACCACATTTGAAATCACGACACAGGGAGAAATTGCAAATCATATTGAAAGTCAAATCATTAAGGTTACATTGTATGACCTTACCGAGAATGTGAAACACTATATAAGACTTTGCATCATCTTCTTCTCTAATTATATCATGCAAAGCAAATCTGCAGCTTTGGTTTGATGGGTCAATCATCTTTGGAAATGCAAGTATTATACTATCAAGATCCACGTGATACTTCATAAACCATCTAGAAAAGTCAATTCTCATTTTGTAGATATCAAATTTTGATGTGCCGTACACCCCAACATGATGCAGGTGATTCCTAGACTTATTCAAATACATATACAATCGTCGTCTCCCATCATTCCTCAATGGCATTGGCATTTTCCAGACTTTCTCTTTGGCATCCACCTTGAAGTACAAAGAAGGAAATACACTATTAAACCAAACAAATGCACCATTCCAAAACACTCCCCTCTTAAAATCCACAACAATAGGCACGATAAAAGACATGACAGAGAGCCTCCAAGAGTGGTTCTTAGATGAGTATATTTGTATTTGATATGGGGGGTTGCTTAGGCAGGCTAGGGTTATCATGGTCTAAATGATCATTGTCACATGGGTCTAGTTGATCCGAGTAAGGGCTCATATAGGATTTCCATAAATCAAGTTTTAGGACATATACAACTTTATAGTAAGGTGATTTGTGAGGACCATAGGCTAGAGTCATACATAAAACACCTAGATTGACCACTGAGCAAAGAAAGTGAATGGAATTGCAGAGGAAGTGAACGGAATTGCTTGCTTGTGGGATTGTAAATGCAAAATGGTCGACTGTAGGTATATTGTGAACAAAAAAGTATTAACTCATGACAAGATTGTAAGATTTGTCATATCATCGTCCATAAAAGTTAGGGTCTCATAGAAGGAATGGCCAGTTGGGTTATCACTTAAAGAAACAAAATCACATCCTCGGTGAAGGGGAGCAGATCTGTTCAAAAGAAGACTCTAGACTAAGCACGGATCAAGGTAGAAGTGGCGACAAAAGTGAGGATTGGAAATCAAAGAGTACTAGTGTGAAGATACATATTTAAATCTGAGAAGAGACTTAACAGATAGATGGGCCATTATTTCTGGCAAGATATCATCATCATCGGTGAATGGACGCTGCGACTAAGAGAAACGTTTGCGTATCAAGACGTCCATAAGAATTGTAACAACGCCCAAACCAATCTAAAAGACGTTTAACCATATTTTTTAGTACACTGCTTAAGCTTTTGTTGTGATATGGATTAGATTTCATAAAAATTAGTTTGTAGCCACCTTATTTATGTGTTAAAGAAGAAGCAACTCTTGTTTTCTCATATTATGTACTGTTTTATGTACAATATCAATCTATTGATACAATATCAATCTATTGATAGAATAATTAGATGAAAAATTAACTAATTAAGCAACACATTGTTGTATAGAAGGTGTCACAATCTCAAAGCAACATGCATGTATTCTTATTGAAATATTGTGACTATATGTGAGGATCAAAACCCTTCAAATCATATGACATTATGACATTGGACACAAAGATTATAGAAATTCCAAAGCAAAACAACTACTTAAGACCATTTGGAGCAACCATACATGGGATTCCAAAGCAAAACAACCATACATGATCTTCACATATCACTACGGGTTTGATATGAGGGAAGTTTTTATTTCATATTTTCGTTTACTTGAATTTTGAACTTTTCACTATATCTAAAATATTCAATTAAAAAAAAAAAAATGAAGTTTCATTGAATTGTAAATACAGATTTGTGTTTGTTTAACATTTACCTTACTTCAGAATCAAGCTTAGGCTTTACCAAGCAGAAATAAAACATAAAACTACTTTGCATTGCCTCACAATTTTTGCTTTACACCAAAAGAACCATAACAAACTCAAACATGATTAATTCAAATCATCAATTCCAAGCAATTGTTTACAAAGTTTTAGTAATTCTTATAAACATTTTCATTTGCATATAAATTCCATGAAATTGATATCCACACAATACTTCTACATCTAAGACTTTCACAGAACAAACACAAACATGCCTGTACGTGATATATATCGGTGCTACTTGTCACAATATCATGTGAGGAGAGATAGTTCATTATACTTGAGCTTTAAAAACAAACAATTCACAGAACAAACACAATACTTCCATGAATAAAACCGAAAACAAAACAGTAAATGCGAGATTTCAAATTCCATACTTTCAATATTAAAATTCACCCAGAATCTGAAGCGAATTCTTTACTACTTCCGTCAAGTCAACAAAAGAAAAAGAAAAATGGTCGATCAAATACTAACAAGATTTTTTAATGTAATGATACAAATCAGACCAACCACATTTGAAATCACGACACCAGGAGAAATTACATATCATATTGAAAGTCAAATCATTAAGGTTACATTGTATGACCTTACCGAGGATGTGAAACACCATATAAGACTTTGCATCATCTTCTTCCCTAATTATATCATGCAAAGCAAATCTGCAGCTTTGGTCTGATGGGTCAATCATCTTTGGAAATGCAAGTATTATATTGTCAAGATCCACGTGATACTTCACAAACCATCTAGAAAAGTCAATTCTCATATTGTAGATATCGAATTTTGATGTGCCATATACCCCAACATGATGCAGGTGATTCCTAGACTCATTTAAATACATATACAATCGTCGTCTCCCATCATTCCTCAATGGCATTGGTATTTTCCAGACTTTCTCTTTGGCATCCACCTTGAAGTACAATGAAGGAAAGACACTATTAAACCAAACAAATGCACCATTCCAAAACACTCACCTCTTAAAATCCACAACAATAGGCACGATAAAAGACATGACAAAGAGCCTCCAAGAGTGGTTCTTAGATGAGTATATTTGTATTTGATATGGGCGGTTGCTTAGGCAGGCTAGGGTTATCATGGTCTAAATGATCATTGTCACATGGGTCTAGTTTATCTGAGTAAGGGCTCATATAGGATTTCCATAAATCAAGTTTTAAGACATATACAATTTTATAGTGAGGTGATTTGTGAGGACCATAGGCTAGAGTCATACATAAAACACCTAGATTGACCACTGGGCAAAGAAAGTGAATGGAATTGCAGAGGAAGTGAACGGAATTGCTTGCTTATGGGATTATAAATGCAAAATGGTCGACTGTAGGTATATTGTGAACAAAAAAAGTAGTAACTCATGACAAGATTGTAAGATTTGTCATATCATCGTCCATAAAAGTTAGGGTCTCATAGAAGAGATGGCTAGTTGGGTTATCATTTAAAGAAACAAAATCACATCCTCGGTGAAGGGGAGCAAATCTGTCCAAAAGAAGACTCTAGACTAAGTAGGGATCAAGATAGAAGCGGCGACAAAAGTGAGGATTGGAAATCAAAGAGTGCTAGTGTGTAGTTATATAATTAAATATGATAAGAGACTTAACCGATAGACGAGCCATTATTTCTGGCAAGATATCATCATCATCGGTGAATGGACGTTGTGACCAAGAGAAGCGTTTAAATATCAAGACGTCCATAAGAATTGTAACAATGTCCAAACCAAATGCTGAGAATGCAAAGAATTGTAACAATGCCCTTTAATAAAGACAAAAGTGAAGACCATGGCATACTTGGTGAAGGACGGTGGCGTGTAGGAGAGATTATTTCTGTAAAAATATCATTGATATCTGCTTTGGAAATCAATTCCTTGTTACTACTGATAGATGACATACTTGGTGGAGGATGGTGGCGTGGAGGAGAAGACGTCGGAATCAGTATGGAGAATGTCAGATGAGCGGCGTTAGTTACCGTGAATGGAGATGAGCGGGATGAGATCGATGGGAAATTAGAGAACTGTTGTGTGAACACTATATAATGATGTGCTGTGATTGAGAGAGCACCGGTTTAGGGTTTATTCTTATATAAATATATATATATATATATATATAAGATCGGATTAGGTTAGTGGCCCAATACATTCGAGTCGACCCAACAATGATGCTCATTTAACTTGTATATTTGTTTGCCTCTCAATCAAATCTCTACCCAAATTCAAATTTGTATTGGGTCAACCCGAACATGAATTTGAATTTGGGCATAGATTTTATATATATTGAAAGTCAAATCATTAAGGTTACATCGTATGACTTTACCGAGGATGTGAAACACCATTTACGACTCTACATCATCTTCTTCCCTAATTATATCAAGCAAAGCAAATTTACAGCTTTGGTCAGATAGGTCAATCATCTTTGGAAATGCAAGTATTATACTATCAAGATCCACATTATACTTTACAAACCATCCAAAAAAGTCAGTTCTCGTCTCATAGATATCGAATTTAGATATGCCATATACCTAGGGATGACAATTTGACCCGCACTCGTGGGCATCCATCTGAACCCGACCCTATAGGGTCAGGTTTGGGTGGTGAATTTATGACCCGCGAACCAGTGAACCCGTAAAAATAAAAACCCAACAGGTTCGAGTGCGGGTGCGGGTTGGGAAAACTAACCAGCGGGTGAACCCGCATAAATAAAAATTATATAATTTTTTATTTAAAATATTATAAATTTAAACTCCAATTGAACCTTTTTAACCATATAGAGAATAAAATATAAAAACTCCACTAATTCTAAGTTTGAGAATTACAATTCTCAACTCTCATTTATATATAGCTAATGATAGGTTACACTTCCTGGTTTTACTCTTATGATCATCGTGCTTGCTTATTTATTTTGCCTTTGGAGATCCATTTGGAGTTTTACTTGGTAGTGCTTTGTATTATTATATTTGTAATTCTCTATGATCTATTATAAATAAAGAGGAGTTTTGTATTGTATATATAAGAAAAAAATTATAAAAAAATATAATTAAATTTTAAATATATATAAATTAATATATTTTACGAGTTGGTGGGTGTGACCCACGAACCCGCTAACTCGCATAAAACCTGTGGGTGAAGCCCAAACTTGAACCCGTTTATTTTTGCGAGTTCACGGGCGGGCGTGGGTGAGGAAAATTCTCGTGGGTGCGGGTTTGGATTTTGCAAAACTCGCTCGAACCCGACCCGTTGCCATCCCTACATATACCCCAATATGATGCAAGTGATCCTAGTCTCATTCAAATATATATACAATCGTTGTCTCCCATCATTCCTTACGGACAATGTCATTGGCATTTTTCGGACTTTCTCCTTGGTATCCACCTTGAAGTACAATGAAGGATAGACACTATTAAACCAAACAACGGCACCATTCCAAAACACTCCCCTCTCAAAATCCACAACAATAGGCTTAATAAAAGACATGACAGAGAGCCTCCAATCTCAGATGAGTAAATCTGTATTTGATACGAACAAATAATATTACTATGGTTCGAGAGAAATTAAAAACATCTACTTGGACACTACAATGGAAATGTGTTGAATTAAGAGCAGATAGTAATCGTCTTTATTATGGACGCTTTACTTCGTCTCCACTTATGAAAGGTCAAGCCAACACAATAGGCATTGCGATGCGAAGAGCTATGCTTGGAGAAATCGAAGGAACATGTATTACATGTGCAAAATCTGAGAAAATCCTGCATGAATATTCTACCATAGCAGGTATGAGATATATTGCTTAGGCAGGCTAGGGTTATCATGGTCTAAATGATCATTGTCACATGGGTCTAGTTTATCTGAGTAAGGGCCCATATAAGATTACCATGAATTAGGTTTTAGGACGCATACAATTTCATAGTGAGGTGATTTGTGAGGATCATAGGCTAGAGTCATACATAAAACACCTGGATCTTGACCACCGGGCAGAGGAAGTGAATGGAATTATAGAAGAAGTGAACGGAATTGCTTGGTTGTAGGATTGTAAATGCAACATGGTTCACTGTAGCTATATTGTGAACAAAGGAGTAGTAACTCATGACAAGATTGTAAGTTTTGTCATATCATCGTCCATAAAAGTTAAGGTCTCATCGAATGGATGGCTAGTTGGGTTATCACTTAAAGAAACAAAATCACATCCTCGATGAAGGGGAGTAGATCTGTCTAAAAAAATCCCGAGACTAAGTAAGGATCAGGGTAGAAGTGGTGACAAAAGTGAGGGTTGGAAATCAAAGAGCACCAGTGTGTAGATACGGATTTAAATCTGAGAAGAGACTTAACCGGTAGATGGCCATTATTTCTGTCAAGATATTAGCATCATCGGTGATTGGACGTTGCGACTGAGAGAAGATTAAAACCATTTTGTTTCAAGTTGAATTAACCCGAAGATTTTTTCGGGTTGAACCTTAATATAATGACAGTTTACGGCCATGTGATGAGAGGGGATGGTAAAAATGAGGTGGCTCACAGTCAGCTCTAGCCTCTAGAGCTTCGCATTACCCTACAACCACCCAAAAGCTCTCCTTCTCCTCCTCATCCTCTGTAACTCCCTTGATTTCGGGTCCATTCTAATATACTTTCGGGTTGACTCGACAAAAAAGATAAAAAGCTTTGTATTGAATCAGCCCTAAGCTAATTAACAAATATCAAGTCCTAGTCCGCTCATTTCAACTCGACAATAACAAATATCGGGTTGAATCAACCCGAATTTGAATATGTTTCAATCATATCAACCCGCATTATGGCAGTAAAAATATTTCAATCTCTAGGTTGAATTAATTCAAAGCTCAAAGTCTTTCTAATTTCTATCGACTTGAACCATAAAAAGCTTTAGAATTCAGATCACCAACTTCAGGTTGATTCAGCCTAAAATTAATATCTTCATATTGATGCAAAACTAATTATCGGGTTGAATCAACCCGACAGTGACAGATACAGGGCTGAATCAACCCGACAGTAACAGATATTAGGTTCAATCAACCCGACAATGACAAATATCGGGTTGAATCAACCCGAATTTAAATCTCACGAACTTATCAACCCGAAGCTTATAACCCGAGTTTTATTGGATTTTCGGCTATTCATGAAATTAAAGATGAAAAGTCCAACAAGTGAGTATGTAACTAGCTATCATTCTCATTTCTTTAGGAGTTTGAACATCCAAGTTTATTTTTTAAACATCGAACATCCAAGTCTTATAAGAAGATTAAACATATATTTTCACAAAAATTAAAGATGAAAAGTAATTAAAGAAAACAAGTTAAAGTTGACTAAGTGGTAAGCCCTTTACACTTATAAGAGGTTACGGGTTGGAGTCATGCCTCCTCTCTTAATTCTAAAATAGTTTAATAGTTATAATAATAATAATAATAATCATAGTTGGAGCAAGAACTCCCAAATTCCATAATAATGATGACCAAATACAAAATCATATTGTTTTTATATTTTTTAAGTGTTTTTAATATTTGCACATCACCTCTTAACATAGATAGTGGGTTTATCAAGCGTATTTTACAAGCATGTGTGAGAAATTTTCTTTCAGTTTGTGAGAGTAGATTTCTAGACCGCAAAGTAGGGGTGGGCACCGACCCGCTAACCAACCCAACCCGACTAAATTGGGTTGGGTTGCTTTTAAGATTTGGTTGGGTTGGGTTAATAAAATATAACTCAACCCAACCCAATAACCCAACATAAAAAATAAAAAATAAAAAAAATAATTTTATTTATTATGAAATCTCTTTTTTTTTTTTTTAATATTTAAATTTTTTACTCATGCACCATTTATAATATTATAAATGACAAATAGAAATACATAACTTTAAATATTTTTATACCATAAATATAGAATACATTTATTAAAAATATGCAATTATATTGTTTTCATTTTTTGTATTGATTGGCACATCCTTGATTAGACTTTAAAATACTTTTTTATTTCTTAGGATTTGATTAAGAATTTGGTAGAAAAAAGTCTAATAATTGTATATAAACTCAAACTATTATATTGGTTGAAATAAATAATAGATTATCCAACCACGAGATATTCGACGAAGTTATTATAATTGTAAAATGGATGGGAGGCTTAGATGGAGACTTTCCAAGTTGGATAAATTGTTTTATTTTTATTTTATAATTATGCAACAGATATTTAAACAATTTGTATTATATGTTCTGATTTGATTTTGATGCTTTTAAGAAATCTAAATTCTATGTGATATGATATTATGGTGAAAAATTATTTTAAATTTGAATTTTGGTATAACAAAATTTGAATTCAAATATATTTTTCTATTGGTCTTAAAAAGCCCAACCTGATCAACCCAACCCAACCCAACCCTAACACAACAAATATTGGGTTGGGTTAAAATTTACGTTGGGTTGGGTTGGATTGGGTTGGGTTGAAAATTTTTCAACCCAACCTGAAAACGTCCACCCCTACGGCAGAGTGTTTTTAATTAATTTAGAATTTTTAGGGTATGACATGGCGAATTGCGATTGGAATACATAATTTCTTTTACTCGTTTATTTATAATCACATAGAAAAAGATTAAATCGCCCCTCCACCGTAAATCCTAACGGTAGTCGGCTGTTCAGTCAACGCCAACAGTTCAAAGGGGTGGTTCGTGTAATTAAGGAAAAATTACATGCTGGTGTTATTTCACCTAAAGTCAATGCAAGATTGTGCTAAAAAAAATAAAAAATAAAAACTTATTAGAAATGGCTAAATGTAGAATATGCACTGATTTGAGGGCATTTTGAAAATTTACCTCTAAAAGAGATCGTTAAATCAGTTATATTCCTACTATCCTTTTAAAGCTTTTCGAAGACCACCAATGTACAGTACATAGATAGATAACAAATATAATGATGAGCTCACAGATCCTGAGCTTCGCATCTCTCCGTCCCACCACCACCACTACCACCGATTCCTCCAACACTAAAACGACGCCGCACCATCTTCACAACCACACTCTTTCACAGAGAGTTTATATTCCTTCTCATGTCTACAAGCATCCAGCAGCTCTCCTTCTCGAGCTCTCCACTTCGCTGGACGAGCTCTACCGTATCCTTCCTCTCATCATCAAACACGGTCTATACAGCGAACATCTGTTCCAAACCAAGCTCGTCAGCTTGTTCTGCAAGCACGGTAGCCTCATCGACGCCGCCCGTGTTTTCGAGCCCATTGAGCTCAAGCTGGACGCGCTTTATCACACCATGCTTAAAGGGTACGCATCGAATTCTTCTTTGGATGACGCCTTGTCGTTTTTTTGTCGAATGAAGTACGATGATGTCCCCCTTGTTGTGTATAACTTTACTTATCTGTTGAAAGTTTGCGGCGATAAAGGGGAGCTCAGGAGGGGTAAACAGATTCATGGGCAGTTGGTTGCTCATGGGTTTTCGTCCAATTTGTTTGCCATGACTGGGGTTGCTAATATGTATGCAAAATGTAGGCAGATCGATGAAGCCTATAAGATGTTTGATAGAATGCCTGAGAGAGACTTGGTTTCTTGGAACACTATTATTTCTGGGTATGCACAAAATGGGTTGGCGAGGATGGCGTTGGAGTTGGTTGTTCGGATGCATGAGGAAGGGCGGAGACCTGATTTGGTAACAATTGTGTCGATTTTGCCAGCTGTTGCGAATATTAGGTCCTTGAGAATTGGGAAGGCCGTTCATGGGTATGTTATGAGGGCTGGGCTTGAGTCGTTCGTGAATATTTCTACTGCTTTGATTGACATGTATTCAAAATGTGGGTCTGTGGGAACTGCTAGGTTTATTTTTGATGGGATGGGAAATAGGAATGTTGTTTCATGGAATTCAATGATTGCTGGGTATGTAGAAGGTGGAAATCCTGAAGAAGCAATGAAATTTTTTCAGAAGATGTTGGATGAAGGAGTGGAACCGACCAATGTTACCATTATGGAAGCACTACATGCTTGTGCCGCTTTGGGTGATTTTGAGCGGGGAGTGTTCATTCATAAGTTGTTGGATCGGTTGAAGCTTGGAACTGATGTTTCTGTGGTTAATTCATTGATATCCATGTATTCAAAGTGTAAGAAAGTGGACATAGCAGCCAATGTATTTAAAAACTTGCAAAATAAAACACGAGTCTCCTGGAATGCCATGATATTAGGGTATGCACAAAACGGGTGTATAAATGAGGCATTGAATTACTTTTGTGAGATGCGATCTCGGAATCTAATACCAGATTCATTTACAATGGTTAGTGTAATTCCTGCTCTTGCAGAGCTATCAGTTACACGCCATGCGAAATGTATTCATGCACTTGTTATAAGAGGTTGTTTTGACAAAAATATTTTTGTAACGACTGCTCTTATTGACATGTATGCAAAATGTGGAGCTATTGATACTGCAAGAAAGCTCTTTGACATGATGAATGAGCGGCATGTGACGACGTGGAATGCTATGATCGATGCATATGGCACACATGGTGTTGGAAAAGCTGCTGTAGAACTGTTCAATGATATGCAAAAAGGGGTCATCAAGCCAAATGATATTACATTTACCTGCATCATCTCGGCTTGCAGTCACTCAGGTTTGGTTGTAGAGGGGATTCACTGTTTTACAAGCATGAAGAAAGATTATGGCATTGAGCCTACAATGGATCATTATGGAGCCATGGTTGACCTTCTTGGCCGAGCTGGTCACCTGACTGAGGCATGGGATTTCATTCAAAGGATGCCCATTGAGCCAGGGATTACTGTGTTTGGTGCCATGTTGGGTGCTTGCAAGATACATAAAAATGTTGAGTTAGGGGAGAAGGCAGCCAATAGACTGTTTGAATTAAACCCTGATGAAGGCGGGTATCATGTATTGCTGGCTAACATATATGCTTCAGCTTCAATGTGGGACAAAGTGGCCAAAGTGAGAACTATTATGGAGGAAGAAGGGCTTCAGAAAACCCCTGGCTGCAGTTTACTGGAGTTGAGGAATGAGGTTCACAGTTTCTATTCTGGAAGCACGAGTCATCCCCAATCCAAAAGAATTTATGCTTTCCTTGAGACACTGGTAGATGAGATTAAAGCGGCTGGCTATGTGCCTGATACCGATTCAATTCATGATGTGGAAGATGATGTTCAAGAGCAGTTGCTTAGTAGCCATAGTGAGAAGCTGGCTATTGCATTCGGACTTTTAAATACCAGTCCGGGCTCAACAATACACATTAGAAAAAATCTGCGAGTTTGTGGCGATTGCCATAATGCAACCAAGTATATTTCACTTGTGAGTGGACGAGAAATCATAGTGCGTGATATGCACCGGTTCCACCATTTCAAGAACGGAATCTGTTCTTGTGGGGATTATTGGTGAATTTTTCCTGAAATAAGTAATGATTCTTGATACTATAATAGGTATTATCTGGAATGGGTCTTGGTTGTAGATACATGAGGTTCCTATAAAATTTTGATTATTCTTTGAATATTTAGAACATGGCACTATTGGGCTTTTTCATCTTGTCCATTTTAAATAGAGGTTCCAAGAACATTTCAAGGAGGACTTTGAAAGGCCACCTGTCATCTGTTATCTTGAGCACCAGAACAGAGGTATCTCTTATGCACTGTATAATTTTGAATTCACCATAAGAATACAACATAACTGCCTATTTCTGTAATCTACCACACTAAGCCTACCTATTGAATCAAAACTATTGCAAATATAATTGGTAGCAGATCAGTGAGGTCCCTGCAGCAGTGTTGTGATGTGCACAAACAGTAAATGGTTGATCCAGTTGTATATATCAACAGAAGACTGACATATCAGCCTATTTTAAGACATTCCTCATGATTTATCCGACTTTAAATCAAGATAGAAGACCTTTAGAGTGTGATAAGCTGCAGCCATCAGTAAGGGAATAGACACCTAATGCCCAAAATGACCAGATGAAGAAACGGGAATACTGCAAGACTCTGGGGTACCAATAAGAGAGAGCACTCTAGTGCATGAGAATATCTGAATATGAACAGTTTCAAGAGCAAAAAAGGTTAAATTTTCTTACCTCTATTGTATTGCATTTATGGACTTTTCAACTCTTCTATTACGTTGACATGACACTTATGATCATATTCTTAATTATGCAGGGTAGATGTGGAGAATTAAGTGACATTGCTGGAATTTCTCCCAAAACCGTTTATCAATTTACTCAGGCAATTACACCTTATCCACCAAATTTCCTTTATCTACTGAAAGAACTGTGCTGTATGTGTTAATTGTCTCTGATGTGTGAAAGGCAGTAAGCTCACTATCAAATAATGTGCCTAAGCAATTTTTGATATATCTATGACTTAATTTAATACTAGAAGACCTGAGATCCAATTTTGCCCTTTAATACTATTTGAAATGTTTATGACTGGGGAGATTTGAGGTGTTGACCTATTGAAGATCTTGAATATGAAAACTTGACTTCAAATGCGAAGAACAAAATGACTTGAGATTTGAGAACACTTCATTAGATTAAATAATAGTGGTCTCTGATTATCTAAAAACTAGAGGCTTTGAATGAGATGTGCATGATTTTTGAAAAGTTAGGAACTGGGGCAGCTTTGGATTCATTATTTTATAATGGATAAAACTAAGGAATTTTAGGCATGATTAATACAATGACCTATGATTTGAATGGGACATAAGTAATAACACTGCATATTATGTTGGGAATGCTTGTAAGTTTGATGTCAAATAGCAATAGTATTTTTATTATTTTTTTCTTTCTTTTATTTGGAGAAATAACTACTTTGATTTTGGAATCTGCTCACACTGGGGTTGATCTTCGTTGAGATTCTAAGATGATACTAACAGGTATAAGGAGCATATCACACTTCTTCTGAGTAGGTTTAGATAGTTTAATTTTGTATTGGAAGATTTTCGGTTACAAGGTCAAATTGAAACAGACAAGAATACAAAAATATGGTTACATTGAAAGCAGATTATGTGACTGCTGAGAGCAGTGTCAGTACAGAAGCCGTCTGATATGGCTTTAAGTGCTTTGTTAGTCCAATAATAAAGGGACATTCGTTGAAAATATATACGCTGATCTTGTATGTAGAATCGTATACATTGTTTGAATGAGCTTACCATAAAATACTGAAGACTTCAAGAACTCAGATGGATGCACATCTTTACCTCTTGAAACTGACAAGAATACTAAAATATGGTTACATTGAAAGCAGATTAGGTGACTGCTGAGAGCAGTGTCAGTACAGAAGCTGCCTGATAGGGCTTTAAGTGCTTTGTTAGTCCAATCATGAAGGGGCATTTGTTGAAAATATTTGAATTGATCTTGTATGTAGAATTGTATACATTGTTTGAATGAGCTTACAGAAAACTACAGAAGACTTCAAGAACTCAGATGGATGCACATCTTTACCTCTTTTGGAAGTTCAGTTTTGATACTGCGTAAGCAAAAGCAGCAGCAAAAAAGAATGGAAATGCAAGAAGAACGATAGCTACAACAGGTAAATCATTATACCGATAACCGTAATGACTTTCTAAGAAGACACTGAATGCTTTCGGCTCTCCATGTACTATAATTTCTTCCTCTATATCTCCATATTGTGAAGTTATGAAACCTTTTAGGGACCATGCTGTCGGGCAGATCCAGTAAGCCCATATCCACCATTTAGGTATTTTCTGCAAGAAAATTGTATAGCATTTTAGTCAGCTATTTGAACTCTATTCTAGGTTAAAGATGATGAAATCTGATGTCTTCAATGTAAATTCTAATCTGTTAACGCAATTTCAAATTATATGGTGTCAGTAAGAAAAGCAGTTGAATATGAGGAACCCTTGGTTTATTTCATCCATTCATGTACTATATGCCAAGCAGTAGGTTAAGGTTAAAAGAAAAACTTAATGAGGTCTTTATGAATCGCTTGCACTAAAATTTATTTCATTGCGATTTGTAACTTAGTAGATATGCTTTATGTGATCTGGAGTACTAGATTGGTAATTTGGAGCATAAACTTTTGTGAGCAAAAAAAAAATAGAGTCCTCTTACCGGTCCAGGTATGAGAAACCCTGCAAATAAATTCAACATGGTGTTGCAGAAACTTGCAAATATCGAAGCCACTTGGTAGGTTGGGGTCAATGAAACAAGCAGCATCCCAAAGTAATTGAAGAAGAGCAAGGTACAAAACATGGTGTAGAAATACAAAAATACTTTGTGTGCTGACCAGTAGAAACTTATTGCTGGGTATGTAA
Source organism: Acer saccharum (assembly GCA_030490815.1). Classification (NCBI taxonomy): domain Eukaryota; kingdom Viridiplantae; phylum Streptophyta; class Magnoliopsida; order Sapindales; family Sapindaceae; genus Acer; species Acer saccharum. Next base: position 10,966,806 of record CM059878.1, read on the forward strand.
TAGTTGAAAACAAAACTGCTTGAAGGAATGAGTATGGGATTTCAATTATGACCTGCAATACACAAAACAGAATATTTATAATGAAAACTGTGCTCATAAAAATTTAATAAAAGATTGTTAAGAAGGCTAACAGACGCTCTGTGAATATTTATTTGACCTGTGCAAATGAATATGCCCATGAGGAATACATTCCAGCAAACTTTTCCCTGTAGACGATAGTGCGCTCAGTGGATATAAATGGAATAATTGATGAACTGTTACTTATTCCCATAATTTGCACAAAAATGTATATAGCTCCTATCACTGTCTGTAAATCTTGCTCATCATTTCTGCAGAAGAAGGATCATGATATAGACATATTAGATAGTATATATATGATCCCAAAGCATTTAGTACTAAAAGTTCCACTTACTGCTAGTAGGATAAAATAGTACATGTTGCATAAACAATGCATTCATCAAATATGAGATGTTGGGTATGCTAGTATTTGTTCATATGATAAAATGGAGCAGCCTCAGTCTTGTTTAGTTTAAGTTTAGAAGAATAAGCATAGGATTTCTGGGCATACAAGGAGTGACTATGCTTTCAGTTTCAGAAGGAACTGTTGCAAACCTGTTCAAAGTCTTCTATATTGATAGATTAAGCAAATACTTCTTCTAGAAAGTTATGTATTTCATGGAATTTAGTAATTGGCAATACAAAAAGGTTACTACAGTATTGAATAGAGGCTTACATCATTTGTCCTTTTCGCCACAGAAGTGCTCCGAATAACATGGAAGATAGGGTAATAAATGTCAATCGCACTAGGTTATATTTTGGACTTCTCTGGTATGTGAGTCGCTGTTTCCAAAGGCATGTTTTAAATTGTTCCCATCCATTTTGTGGAAAGCGTGTAGAAAAACATAGTTCTTTTGAACCCTGTGCTGGAAGGCTCAATTCTTTGACTAAATCTTTGTTTTTCCTGCATAAAAGAGAGCCAGCACAGATTATTTCATGGAATTATGCAGCTCACCATTATTTGTCTGCTAAAGGGTTGTTCTTAGTCGATTAGGGCCAACACAGATTATTGAAATATCTATAAAAGAAAAAAATTGGCTTCTTGATGATGCCTTTGACTCATTTATCAGGGGAAACTTACTGGCATAAAGAAGACAATTTATAGAGATGGGCAAAATCCAAACCAAGTTGAACTTCTGTCGAAGGACTAGTGACGTTTAACATCCATGTTGATGGGTTGTAATTTTCTTTGATTTTTGGTACCCCAGGGATTCCCTGCAAGTGAGTATTTTAGTATTGGATTATCATAGTTATAGGATATAGCTGGCAAATTTAACTATTGTTTATTTAGATTGTCTTTTTAGATCTCTCTTCATTTTTTTATATATATTTTTTTATATACATAAATTAGTGAATGTGCTCACTGGCAAAGCTCATTTAAAACTCTCTTACTTATACTTACTTCAAAATATTCAATAAGCTTGCTTGAATGCTGACCCAGCTCTCCAGAATATATCATTTGGCCTCCGTTTTTCATCAAAATCAGCTGAAAAATGTAACAATTGATAAACGAAATAAAAAAAGGATTGCTCTCCATGCTATTTGCTTCATTTTTCAATTTTCATAAGTATTGATTCTTTGCAGCAATTAAACACTTTATATGAGGAAATAAAAAACAGCACTTTAATATATTAAATAAATAAATAAAATATACAATGGTAAAATTTGAATTGATGTAAAAATCAGTCCATTAAGTTGGTTTTTCACAAATAATAGTTTCCTTTCTGTGATCAAACTTGTTAGTATTTACACGGACAATATAATCATGCATCTTCTGAGATTTTGATACGGAATTCCAGTACATTTTAGTCTTCATTATTTTCACAATTCCACTTAATGTGAAACTATCATCGGAACATACATATAATTGCATCTTCAAAATCATAAAAATGGTGGAATATCTTGATGTTAATAATGTTTCTGCTATAGTTCATATTTTAATATTAAGAACTGAGAGAATTTTTCATGTACAGGGATGGACTACATCATTACCTCATCAAATGCTTCAAATATGTCAATACTAGGCTGGTGAATGGTGCATACCACAGTTCTCTTTGTATGAACAATATTTTTTACGACTCGCATGACAATTGCAGCTGCTCTGGCATCTAAACCTGTGGTGGGTTCATCCATGAATATGATGGATGGATTTGAAACAAGCTCTACAGCTATAGTTAACCGTTTACGCTGCTCATTTGAAATACCACGAATACCAGGTATACCAACTAAAGCATCTTTAATTTCATCAAGCTCAATTAGTTGAAGAACTTCTTGTACAAATGCCTGTAAGATGGATGGATCAATTGAAAAATTAAAAATTATATTATTTTTCACAAGTATAGGACATATTTTTGTAGGCATGAAAGTCTTAAGTTTTAGTTGTATGTTCTCTGTGTTGCAACATCATATGAGAATTAGCATTTTTATAGTCAATGAAGGCACATTAAATGATCAAATATTTGGTGACAATCTACATTCAGTTTTTGTCAACTTTGTTGTAGGACAAGAAAAAAAGAAGAACAGAAGAGAGAAGTGAAGGAACAAATTTAGAAGAGTAAGATCAAGAATTGGGTGCGAAATGAATAAAAGACATAGATAGAGGGTTTTGAACTTGTATCATACACATCAAATCATGTCCGAACAAGATACTCTAAAAACACCTATAATTGACAAATGTAGTCTATTTCAATTAAGTAAAAGAATCTTTTTTGTTTTTCTTTTTAAGTTTAGTAAAATAATTTTAAACCAACACAAATGAGTAAAGTAACTTGAAATTAGAAAATAAAGTACTACTCAAAGCTGTAAGAATTCCAGGACTATATGTGAGAAATTCGAATTCCTTTTTACTAATCTTGTTCGCATCTCATGCATTGTCCATCTTGATCTTAAAAATTCTTAGAAAAAAAAGGTAATTATTTAATTATGAAACTGCATGTAAATTTTTAGATATCTTACAGATTTTGTGTGTCTATCAATGTGAGCTGGCAAGCGTAACCAAGCCGAGAATATCACTGATTCTTCAATAGTAATTTGTGGAGAATGTATGTCAGTTTGCTCACAGTAACCCGATACTCTTGCATATGTTTCTTGGACTTTAGGATACCCACCGACTCTTACCTCCCCTTCAATAATGCCACCGGTCTTTCTTCCAGAAAGAACATCCATCAGTGTTGTTTTTCCAGCTCCAGTAACCCCCATCAAAGCCGTAAGAATTCCAGGCCTGAATGCACCAGTAATATCTTGAAGAAGTTGTAGTCTTTTTTGTGGAAAATTTTGATCTTTCAATTTCTATAAAATGTGTAGAAGAATTTGTTGAACTCATATTTACAACAACATTTTAGGGAATCATACGGTCACGAATAATGTAATTACCTTTGGAGTATCAACAAAGTATTGAATGTTCTCAAATGTTAACGTTATGGGCTCAAAAGGTAAAACCATTCCTGTAGTGCATTTAAATTAAGTCATTGTTCACACCGCAGAATCCATAAACACCAGAAGCTGATGTACCATATTATTGAAATGTAAAATTACTTGATATCTAGATATAATATCATAAAACTTTTTATGATGTCCATAAATGCTGCTTCTCACCTGTAGTTTTTGTTTCTGCAAGTCTTTCTATGATATTATCAGAACACAATTCTTTTCCCTCAGTTACATTGCTCAAATTATCTTTTCCTTTCAAATGGGGTAGCTGTTCATGAGAAATTACGGTCTGTGAACTTCCTTGTGCTGCAAAAATTTCATTTTTTTAAGGAAATATAGGTTAGTATAGAATAGTTGATTCTATACTATATTATCATTCTTTCCCGATATCTTACATTTCAGATAAGTGAGTGCCAAGGTAAATCCAATATTGAAAATTATCCAGAATCCAAATAATGCTGCAATTGATACCCAATAAAAGTATTCACTGAAGTTCAGTCCATGGTTTTTGAGAACTTGATGTCCTAGGGTAGTGTTTGAAGATAAAATCTGCAAAGGACGATTTTCATGAACATTGGGTTATTATATATAGCAATTTTGATCTGTCATTTGTTTCATTATCAGTGTTATTGGTTGAGGTTTCACCTGTTGCCACCTTGGAGAAAGGAATTCATTGACTGAAATGCCGATTTCAGCATATGCTAGTGGTGAAATCCAAAAACCCCATTGCAACCAAGCAGGTAGAGAAGCTGTGGAAAGAGAAAGAGCACTTACATTTCTGTTAAAAGCCTTATAGTTGTACAATTTCTTTTTGTAACAGTCATGAATAGCCTTACGATATGGAATTATGAAGCCACCAAATAGAAATGCCAGTAATGAAGATAAAAGACCGCAGCTTGCCGCAAGAGGTGGATTTCGAACTAGTGAAGCGATCAAACGGTAGAGTGATGTTGACGCTTGATGTAAGAAGAAAAGAATAAGGAAATGACAGAAGAACCTGAAAAATCAATGGTAACAATTAGACTTATAAAGGTATAAGATATATTAGTCTTTATCTCTTCAGGACTAGCTGACTTTAATAAAGTCAGTTCCTCAACTATTAGCGGTGCACTTTAGGAGATAATTTAATATGCATGAAAGAAGAGTTTTCTGTCTTGTAGAACTCACCTCTCTGGTTCAGGACTATAACCAATGGTATAATAGGTAAGAGCTGTCCACAGAAAAGCATCTAACAATGAAAATGGAACTTTTAAAATGATAGATGGAATGGAACTAGCCCATGCAGGATAAAAGTAGAAATCTCTTTGCTTGTATAGAATTGGTAGTCTTGTAACCATTAGTGACAGTTCTGAAATCCCATTTACCATAAGTCTATTAAGAGCATAAAACAGAGAATTCATGTAGTAATTCGCATGGATCGTGTTGATTTTGTCCCGATCTTGTATGAATACTGTCATTGTTATCAGTGCAATCGCCACAAGCTGTGCTGATTTAAACACATGAAGAAATGAGTTACGTTTCATAAGGAGCCATTCCCTAGCCAGGCATGCTTTGAATAAATCCCACTTGCTCAATGAATAGATGCTAAATGATAGAGATTTTTTGTGGCAATCAGATTTGGTGAATGGCATTGATAATCTGTCATCTATTTTCTGCCCCACATGAAATTCCCTGAACATATCTATAAACATGTCCACAGTAACATAAGAATAAGGAAGGTGCCTATGATACCAATACTGTGCTTGATCTTTTTTAGAGACCACCTAAAGAAAAACCAACAGCAGAAGATTAGTTCAAGACAATTATTGTTAACTTGCTACATAAATTAAACTAGGACACTTACTTCTTGGAGGAAATCAGCTACACCTTTCCGAGGTGGGCACTTAAAACCACAATGCTCAAAAAACTCTAAAATATTACTGCGAGGTCCATGGTACACAATGTTTCCTTCTGCCATTAAGATAATGTCATCAAATAGATCAAAAGTCTCAGGTCCTGGCTGTAGAAGAGATACCAAAATTGTTGAATCTGTGATGTGTGCAAATTGTTGTAGGCAGGTAACAATTTGAAAGGTGGTAGAGCTGTCTAAGCCATTTGATATTTCATCCATGAAAAGAGCTCTTGTTGGTCCAATTATCATTTCCCCTGGTAGAAGAAATCATCAAATAGAGTTTATGCATCTCAATTGAAATTCTTAGGCCAAAATTATCTGAATGATTTTGTTGACTTAATAAAATATTCCTGCAACCTTGAAAACTACACCTGTTTCCTGGATAATTTCTTCCTCTACCTAGGTTCTCATGGAATTAAAATCAGGATGATCTGACTAGAAAAAGATTATATATATATATATATTTTGAAATTCAATTGAAAGAATTGTTAGCAAGATTGCAAAAGTAAAATTGATGCCATCTACACAACCTGTTGTCAATCTTCTCTTTTGACCGCCTGAAATTCCTCTGTTCATTGCATTTCCAACAATTGTATCAGCACAAATATCTATCCCCAAGATCTGAACAATCACAATTAATAGAAAATTTCTGTGAATTAGAGTGAGAGGGAGCTTGATCGTGAACTTTTATAAGTCAAGGAGAATCACCTTCAATATATAGTCTGTTTGGAGAGTTCTTTTTAATCCGTCAACTGATATTGCCTATTAGTACACATTTTCATTAAAATGTAGGGAGAGGAAAAAAAGGAAGAGAAAAGAATCAAGCTGCTGCTGCTACTTTGAAACAAGATGGAAAGTTAAACTGCTTCTTATAAATTGTGTTTACCTTCATGTAGGTGTCTAAATCTGCTTCCGGGATAATACCAGCTTGCTTCTCCCTTCTACTGACTTCTTTCATGATATCTACAATTGTGAATGATTACTGAAGTCCATTCCATTTTAATAAGAATATGACTCTGGCTGTTGATTGCAGAATAGAACTTACCTCCTCTGCTTCCGATTCCCTGGCAACGAGCTGAGAAGTCCAGTGTTTCCCTCACGGTCATTTCTGAAATATGCAGGTCATACTGGCTTATGTACGCTGATGTTTTTTGAGGAACAAACTCATTGAACTTGTATCCATTATACGAGATTTCCCCCGTCACCTAAAATTGAAAATTTTCGAACATATAGATTAGTGTACTGTTTTTTCAATATAGTTTTGTTAGAACTTTTTTTTGCTTTTTGACAGATATGTAAATTTATTGTTAAATTTGTGATTCTCATTATCATTGGAAGATTTTACTGATATTTGATATGTTTCTTTGATAGGGTTTAGATGCATAAGTTGGAAAACCTTGAGAGATTGGTTAAGCCTCCCTGCAAGTGCCTGTAATAAAGTGGTTTTCCCACAGCCTGGAGGGCCAAGCAATAGAGTTATCCTGATGAAAAAAGTAAGTTTTAAATGTTAGCAAATCTTGTTTTATACAAGTACAGCTACTATTTCATCATAACATAAACTCATATATTATGTTATGCACAATAGACATGCAACAAAGTTAATGTCAATGTGTACGGTGTACCTTGAAGGCTTGATGATGCCACTGACAGCTTTGAGTATTTTTATTTCGTGTACTTCAGACTTGCACCCGATAGTATTTATCATAACCTGTTCAACATTAGACATTTTCTTTAACATTGGATATTCAGGGAATAGAAATTCTCGGCATATGTTGAGCTGAAATAAATATTAAAATAGTGAAACTAGATTATTTAGTTGACAGTAGCATCAGTCATTTGAATATCTGAATTACAGATGTAGCTGAGCTGCACTTCTTGTCAAAACAAAGAGTCTTTCATTGTGGAATTCTTAAAATTGAGGAATAGCTGAGCTACATACCAAGACAACATAAATTGACACTGCAATTTGTTTTGCTTGAATAATCAACTAATCACAATTTAGATGAGGTATCATCATAATGATTGAGCATAATTGATATTTGGAAAAGAAATATTAATTTCCTAGCATTCTTGATTAATAGAATTGTCTCTTTTATTGAAAATTAGAACAACACTTACAGAGAATATATTTTTGATGGTGTTCCAAAGAGTGGGCAGGGGCTTTCCATGAACTACTTTGCATTCTGCTTCTACAGACAAATTCTGGAATCTTACTTCTACTGTTGGCAATTCCAGATCCACTCTATAAATAGCATCACGTGTCGATTTCCAAGCACAATAATTCATACAAAAAATCAATGGTAAAATATGTAAGCAAGCATTTGGATACCTATATACATATTGGATGCATCCACATTTATAATTCTATATGTTTTTTAAGCTCATGCATGCTACTATGCATATGAATCTATAGATGGGAAATGACAAAGAAAGAAAGTACTTTAAAGTCCTATAATTTATTTATTTATTTGTTTCTAGTGAAACTTGTAGGTCCATAACAAGGACCCGACCAATCTAGGAAAACTACTGATTCATCATGATCAGATGTTATTGAATAGTTTTCATTGAATCTCTCCAATTATTTTTGTCACTTTCTTTGTCGTCTGCTGATTGTGTAAAACTACTATGCTTATTCTTCCAAGCGTGTGTACTTGTATATGAAATAAATTATGTAGTTTTATGTCAAAAATTGTTTGTGTATATGCTCCTGCAAATGCATATTTTTCTGTATTCTTGCATGAATAACGGATATATCAAACAAGAAATGATTCTCAATAATAGGATGAGGTTCTTACTTTTCTATTCTTTCTTTAAGTTTCTGTAAGAGCAGGCGATTGTCATCTTCAATTTTTGTCACGAGTTTGTCAATGAAAACACGTCGTTCCAAAGGTCCAAGCTCAGTAACATCTATCAGAGTCTTGCCGCCTTCCTCTCCTTTGCCATCATTTAGAAGCATAGAATCTACCAAAGATGTTCTTAGCCTTCTGAATGTGGGTAATCTTTCAATTGCAGCCCATTGCAACTCAACATGATGGTCATTCTCCTCCGTAGAACTTTCATCTGAAACAGTAGCAGCATTCCTGAAACTTGATGCATGGTGATGGAAAGAGGACCTGATGTTTCTTCCTATCTCTTCCATTTCCATTCTCAAAGACTCAAATTCAGGTTTTTCATTGAACTGGGACATGTTTGTGTCAAGAGGATGATTCTAATAAGAAAATGTTTGTTGAAAGATGAATTACACAATCAATTGTTTTGCTGGACATATATTTGATTATAGGTTGACTCTCTCCAAGTCCTAGTTGTCATATAATCTGTCAGAATAATTGGAAATGAGTTCTAAGATGATGTATCTTTGATTTGCTTTGCTGTCTTGAGTTTAATTTCTTGTTGAAATTTGAGTAAGAGTGATATCAGTTTTCTCATTAGAAATGGTTTTAAGTTTCTAAGTTACCTTAAATGCCAAGTGTCATCTTTGCATATGAATTACACTAATTAATGCATGAGCTGTGAGTAATTACATTAAAAGATGGATCACTAATTACGTGACAATAAAAAATAAAATAAAATATACGATCAGTATCACAATGATCTTCAAAGATGGAGCACATATACGTATATATATAAAGATATATATTGATATAGCTGTTTCTGGTGTGAATTCGTCATAAAACAAGCAGTGGAATCAGTGCATATCTTTCAAAAGAAAACGTGGGGAAGATAATGTGCAAGCCAACAATTAATGGATTGTCCATCGCTTCTTAAGGGATTTGTATTATCAAAGGGTGTTATTACGTGCGCTCATGAAGTATTGTATGGTTTTGTTCTTGAAAGGGCCATTGTGGGGTTAAGGCTAGCTTTCCTACCAACTAGTTTTTTTTGACTTCAACCGATGTAAGAGAAAACATCAATAATGGGTCGATAAACGCGTATGAACATGAAAAATGAAGGTATGCCAAGGATATAGAACATGAATTTTAAGCAGTCAACGTCTTATCAAGATAATGGAAGATCGATCTATTTATTAATTCATGATCTTGGCAAACTTTTTGTTTATTTTTTGAAGTATTATGTTTCAGGTATTTTATTGAGTATATTGGATATGATTAGTAAATATTGATGATGCACTCATGCATAGTGTCCAACCAAGTCATATTTATTGTCTCATTCTTTTCTCATATAAATAAACCAATATTCCAATATTTCTTAACTGAAATGTTGTTTCTTGACGGGTTTGTCATCGATGGTTTAAATCATTAGTACACAACGATATTAAACATCCGGCCTCGTTGTATCCTATCAGACCATCCGACTTCAGCATTGGCAAAGTGAGGTTACTGAGGCTGTTTCAGCTATAGATAGCGACTTCAGCATTGGCAAAGTGAGGTTACTGAGGCTGTTTCAGCTATAGATAGGGATTAAGCATCTCCAACAGACCCCCTTAATGACATCCCTTAGCTTAATTAAGGGAGTATGTGTATTTTTACAACTCCAACAACTCCCTAAATGACCCCCTTAATTGTGTTCAAGTGGAGTTCACTCCCTTAATTAAGGGGTGTTTTTAGACCCCCTTAAAGTGGGCTCCACCTATTTAAGATTATTTTATTTCTTAAAAACTCCATATAATATTTATTACACAACATCAAACATTTAAATAATAATAATAAATCATTTAAGGGAGTATTGTTGGAGTACATACTCCCTTAATGGCCCCTTACATCAACATCCACCCTTATTTAAGGGAGTCTCTAAGGTAGATTGTTGGAGATGCTCTTATTAGGAGGGCTCAACCGATAATCGTAAAAGTTCAACAAAGTTAAATTTAACCGAAAATACATAAACTTTCAGTAATCCATAGATGACCAACATCTTTTAAGATCTATCCGAGTCATAAACAATGGCATACATCTTAAAATTAATAGTATAATATTCACAATTCACAATGTAAATATTATTAGACTATCTCTCCAGTAGTTGCTTAATCTATCCTATAAACTTGGTCCTATGTAAACCCAATTGAATTCCAAAACAAGTTAAAGAACTAATCTCAAAAATTTCCTTTTCTTGAAAGAACGATGGAACACAAAGGATGCCTATAATTTTACATTATAGCACATCTAACATGTACCAAATGACAACTAGGTACTGTGAAAGAAAACCTTTGAACGAATGGCAGCCAGTGACCGAGTGTGTATAACAAACAGCCTGCAAAAATTAATTCACAAATAAAGAGAATTAGAAAACATAATGCCACGGCGAAGGCTTTCACTAGCAGCTGCAAACTTGTTTTCCAAATTGACTTCTCCAACAGCCTGAGCAGCACCACGCAACTGGAGGGAAAAAATAAAATAAAAGAGTCATGTCGAAAGCTGCAGATGGCACAAGAGACTAATGGAGTAGTGTATCGGGTGAGCTTATTCATTTTGTGTAATAAAAAAAATGTACCATAAATCATCCATGCCCCGGACTCTTTTCCAGAGACTGTCAACCAAAGTTGCAGTCACTAAAGTATCAGTGAACTAAAACAATGATAGAACTTTGAATGTGTGTATTAGGATATTAAAAAAAAAAAAAAAACCCTATACTTGCATATCTTGTCTTGTTCCGGTATTAATAAATATGAGATGTGACTATGATACTTGAAGCCGTGAGCCTGTGATCACACACAAACTTTTCGTTGCACAAAAAGACTGTAAAAGGAACTTATACTTTGTATTAACATTGCCCACAGTCAAAATATATGAAAAAGGCATTTCAGGAGTTTTCAATTTACCTGGTTCAAAAATTCATCAAGCCTCCTAGCGCTCCTAATGATACTACCCTCAAATATATCAGTCATTTGTATGACCTCTGCAAAGCTTGCACCCTGATGAAGATATCAACAGAATGACTGAGAATTAAGCATGAGAGAGAGAGAGAAATAAAACTCAAAACATTATAAATATATAATTTCAATATCCACATCACAATCACCAATTTACAATATAAAATTTACAAAAAAAGAAGAAGAGATTTTGAAAAGCAAATACAAATGCATGCTGGTCTGGAGGCCAAGAAATGGCATGATATTGGCCGACAATGGCCATAGAACCGTACCAACTTCACACGTATACTCGGACGCAGGTAACAATGACGCCAAAATATATAAATCACTAACCTTAGACCAGCAATAAATCACATCCATCAAAAACGGCCTCACTGTTGATTCCACGTACTCATCAACATTCACTTCCAATTTGCACTCATGTTGTATCTGCAACCACATAAAGAGACTCTAAAGTGTTGTGCTAATCAATGAATCACATAGATGAGCAAGATAATAAACAAAAGGGCAAAACACCTCTGCTATTTTTCTTGCACTCTCTTGAAGTTGTTGTAATGGCTTAGTAAGCTCAGTTCTCAATTGACTTTGCTCAGTTGATTTGTCTACTGGAATGAAACAACTTGCAAGGGCTGCAACTTGGTGATGATCAAGATCGTTGAATGTACCTGAATAAAATGTCATACAAACTTCTTACAGACCACCCAATAACTCAAAATTATGTAGGCAGGGATCATCTTCAAAAGCCTATCTAGCAAGGTAGGACCCATAAGAACTGACACGATTGGCTTCATAGTAAAACTTGCTCTCGCCAAGAGGAATCATCCAGATATTATAACTTTGAATTAGGAACTTTATACAGTACCATCAAGTACAGCACGTACTTTATTTTAGAGCCAAGTTTGAACTCCAATGTCAGTCAGTTTAATATGTATTCAAACCCTGATCACATAGCCTAAATCTTATGTAATGTTTCTAATGATATGCTGTTCGCCCCACCTCAGCCCTCCAACCAGACAGAGATACCCACAACTGAACTGAAATAAGTTAATGCTTACAATGAAAACAAAAAAGAGAAGAGGCAAGTTAATGATTCACCATTAAACATGAGTTCAGTAACAAGGAGCTCATCTCCTGTGTCTACCAGGCAGGCTGCCCTTCCCTTTACTTGGACAACACCATCAGCATCAATATGGCCAAGTTTTTTCAAGACTCGTGAACGGTTTTTAAGCTCATCACGGAATTTTTGAATCTGCAAAATGTAATGAAAATTAAATTAAACAATTGACCATGCAAAACAGCAGTATGCAGTCCTTAATGAATCCAATGGCAAACAATAGAAAATTTCAACGATTTCGTATGTGCAGTATACTTTCAGCATTTTGAGATATAAGGCACTAGAGGGTCTCTTAAGACACTAAACTAATGGCAACAGGCAAGCAAGGGGGAATATTGCTGAACTAATCAAATTATCAAACAGAGATATGTCTGTTTACCTGTGTTAAAAGAAGTACCATAACATTTGTGGAAAAAAGTTAACATAAGCTGATTAAAATGATCAGCTGCTATTGTTGCCTCTCAACCAGAATTTCTAGTGCCAAAAATAACCCAAAGCAGTAATTCATCCAAACCAGGTGGTTAGATGCATGAACTAGTAAACAATGCGTCTACGACAATATGCAATCCATGCAATAATTTGTGTCCGATTTCGTTTCATAAACATCATCATGTGCAAATCATGTATCATTAATGCAAATTGCAGGACAATACTGAGTTTTCATCCTTACAAGGGTATCATCCACCCTACAATTTGACTCACATTAGATCTACTGAAGGGCCTTCAAGTAACAGCAATTACCTGGGACTCGCGCATTTTTGACTTGAGTTGCTGAATCTCATGATTCACCTCTGCTTTTCTCTGGAAACATCTATTTTGATTCACATCCTGAGACTGCAGTAGACACGTAACAGTTAGAGAAACTTCTCAAACCACTAGTAATTTACATAGTGAATGATATAATGTTCATTACAACGAACTCTTGATCCATTGAACAACTTACAATTGATCAGAATTATATTCCAAACCAACTTTTTGATGGGAAATCTAAAGAGATTTTAAAAATTATAATTTTCCAAACCTTATGCAGTGGATGAACAAACAGCTTGTTCTCAAGTTCCTCAATTTGATTCACCAATTCAACAATATCATGATCTTCAATCTTCATGTCCTGCAATTCAATGTAATTTTTTACAAAACTAACAGTCTATCAATAATTCCAAAAATTATTTCAATAAAAAATTAAAAAATAAAAACTTCTCTGACAGTTGAGTTTAAAAGTGGAAGCAAGTTTTGAAGAGTATATCTCCACAGATGCTTGACACATATTATGTCAAAATTGAGAGAGCAAAAGGCAATCAAGAATAACTGAATGTGCAGAAAACATTGTATCAAAGTGGATCACAGGACAACAAAAAGGTACATCATGCACACATATGACCAAAGGAAAAACCTTGAATGAAGAGAAGTGTGTTAAACAGAACACATGCAGCCTGTTAGAGAACCCCCATGAGACTAGAAAAAATGGGAATGAATAACACATAAAACATAAAAATATAATAAAATATCAAAATTTAGCATGGTATCAGAACCTTTGACCAGCGTCCTGGACTGGACTGAGCTCTACCAAACAGTAGCTCAAAAGTAAATAATAAAAACAAAAGATGGTCAATTGTGAGGGGGGGTGTTAGAGAACCCACATATGAAGCTAGGAAAAAACAGGAATGAATCTCACATTGAAAAAAGAAAAGGCAAGAGTGTGTTTGTGTGTGTCTATATATATCAATAGATGTCACAACTCAATAGGCTAGTCTTTTGGGTTGTAAGCTATCAATATATAAACCACTTCTCATAAACATCAAAATATAACTAAAGCAGAGAAATTTAACAAATTCAAATAAACATAATTATGTTATGTCTTATGTGGGTATCTCCATATGTGCTTTGATTGGATATACAACAAAGACTAAGATGGTGCATCTACATATGTTGGCATTGTTTAATAAAGACGTAAACAGAGATTTCCAGTAAGAAATGCGTAATAAATCCTTCAAAATCCCTTTCTGAATTTAACTCATTATCATTGCAATGATAAATTTTACCATCAGAACCTGGTTAAAAAATAATACAATAAATGAACAAAATCCCTAGTGTCAAACTTGATGCAGCAAGAAAATTGTATTCCACCTTCATTACTTTGAATTAAAAAAAAAACTTGTAATTTCTGATGGTGGAAAATTTACCTTTACAGGATTAAGCTTTGGAAGGCCTTGAGGGAACCGGGACTCCAGATCCTGAACAGCAAGAAGTATACTTTGCCTTGCTTCTAATGGCCGTAGATCTGGAGGAACAGATATTCTGATTTTGCTTAGAGCTGAAATTAGGGGCAACTGAACAGGAACCTAGAGCAGGAGAAAATGAATAATATAATTCCCACAACATTGACTCAGAATCTCAGATACATTAAGCAATTTTGTTAATTTGTAAGTGTCAACTTACCACATGCATTTCGCCCTTCTCCCCAGGACGTGGTGGGCATGGCTTTGGCCGTGAACCATTCTCGCTTGAACCAGGTGAACAATGAAGTAATGTATCCACTATATAACCACCACCCCGTGAAGGCAATGAGCCTGCCGAGGGCTTTTTAACAACATTAACTACAACTCCCCAGCCCCAGTCAGTTCCCCCTTCTCTTACCTTGATCTGCATAAGCACATATAAGTAAGATGCCAAGAACAATAGTAAATCATTAGAAACACCAATACCAACCATCGCATTCCCAAGTTTAGGAAGCAATTCAGATGATGTTAGTACCATTAATCTCAATACCGCATAACTAAACAAATGATGCAAGATTTTTTTGTTCTTTAACAGGTGCCAATTATAATTCATATCAAGCAAACAGGCACTAAACTGTGTCTATCAAGTGAAACGGTAAATGCAACTGAAAATTGATCAATATACTAAAGCTAAAAGAAATTCAGGATTTTAAACTAAAAGTAAAGATTAACACAAAATCCCACAACAATATTATCCAAACCCCAATATGACATGAATATGTTATCCAACTGTTTGTCTGTAACAATTGCCAAAGGTAAAATATTCTATCCGGAAAAAACCGATTCTTGAGTTACATTTATTGGGTTTTCTTATATGTTGTGAGGACCATGCTCTCAAGTTGAACTTAGGATCCACCATTTTCTGTCCCAATTATGAGCACTATTGTTTAAATATTAAGCATTTACGATCATGGGTCTAATCATCCATTTACACATTACTTTTCACATTACCATTTTCTCCATGGTTCAAATGATTTATAAAATATTTTCATACTTAATACCATAAACCCATGCAATTTTTACGATCTCTTTGATTGACTGACACCAACAAATAATGGTTCTTTATCACAAAATATAAACATAAGTTTACCTCATTGGACTAATTTCTATCTCACTTTAAATGCTCTATATTGGTGGATTAGAAAATTGTTCTCGGTAGATTAAAAATATTAATTCATTAGACCTTTGGTTGGAAAAACATCTTAAACTAATTCTGGATTGAAATTTACCGTTTGATGGGTCTTTTACTATTTCCCTTAAAGATAACTCTCATAGACGAAGCTAGGCAAATAAGCTACGTTACCAAATTCCAATAGCATATAGATAGCAAGTAGCAACTGGTGATTAACTGACTAGAATGAACCTTCTTAACACATACCAGCCGACCAGAACCAAGATAATAAAGAACTCTTTCAGGCCTTGTTATTTCTGACATCAACTTCTTCTCAAGTTGGGCTAGATCAAGTTTTAGCTTGTGATACTCAGCAACTTCGGCCTATATGAGATGGAGAGAAAAAAAGAAAAGCTCACATCACAAATTAAAATTACAAAATTTATATTGAAGAACCAATGAACAAATATTACCTCTCCTGAAGCATCAAGCAAGGCAGCCTCTTCCTCCAGCTTTGAAACTTTTTTTCCCATATCAGGTAAAGCCTGAAAAGAAGAAAGGAATATATATATATATATTCAATTAATCACCCTACTAAAGGCTGATAAAAAAAATAAAGAAATTAGTTGAAATACCTTCTCATACTGAAATTGGTGAAATGAATTCCTTATCACATGCTCAGCTGTGAACTGGCCTTCAGCACGGCTCATCAAATTTAAAATTGAATAGTAGCTTAGTCTGAAAGTACTAACTAAAGGTGCTGGTTTACCCAAAACCATGTCCTTGAGCGTATTCATCTCCATCTGCAGCATCAACAAAGACATTGATTCTATAAAATAGAACTACTTTTCTTGCTAGAACCATAACATCTCTAAAGAGACTACAATCTGCTGTTAATCCCATAAGACCATAATTTTTTTTTTTTTTTTTTTAAGAACATAAGATCATAAATAAATGTTACAAGTACAGATTCTATTTCAGAGGCTAATTATTATATCATTTTATATTAAATGTGCCCACAAAATTAAGTTAAAATACAATAACTTCTTCTTTAAGAGGTTTGCGTGGTCAATGAAAAGTAATAAAAAAATTATAAACATTGACTGCACATGAAGAGAGACCACCTGCTCATCAATCATTATGATACAAATTCCACGCTCGTCTTTGCCACGGCGACCAGCCCTTCCACTCATCTACATAATTTATCAGTAATTATGCATAAATAACAGAACTTGAAACATACGCCTATGTTATTTGAAAGAAATGGGGAAAAGTCTTCACTCACCTGTATATACTCACCCGACCCAATGAAACGATGACTGTCACCATCCCACTTCTTGACAGCTGTGAAAACAACAGTTTTGGCAGGCATGTTTAAACCCATGGCAAACTGCCAGAAAGAGAAGTTGTTATAAATAATATCATATCTGTATTTCAACTAAAAAAAAGACCCAATGAACAGCAATTGTTTTATCTGATATTCTACGAGGAAGAAAAAAAAATTGGTGCCAGGATAAAAGTCTTACAGTCTCCGTTGCAAAGAGGGCCTTTACAAGGCCTTCCTGGAAAAGGAGCTCCACCAATTCTTTGATAACAGGAAGAAGGCCAGAATGATGAACAGCAATACCACGCTTAAGTAGAGGCAGCATCAACTCAATAGCCGGTAAATTTCTGTCTTCCTCATTCAAGCAGAGTACTGCACTATTAAAAACCTGCTCAACATCATCCTTTTCCTCTTGTGAATTAAAATCAAGCTTAGACATAGACATTGCATGTTGTTCACATTCTCTTCTACTGAAGCTGAAAACAATGACTGGTTGAAATTGCCTTTCCATGATCATCTGAAATTTAGAAAAAGATCCGACTCAAGCACTGAAACATGATGTGCAAGATGCCAAGACATACATCAATGATAGATAAATGTAGGGAAGAAAAGATAAAGAAGTGAAGCCCCACTATCATGCGTTGTTTTGACATTGAATCCAGTATGAACATCCAAAAAGGTAATACTGAAAAGTACATAGCAGGATATAAAAATACAGATGAACCAGAGACACATCGAGACAAGCAAAGTCATCATCTAAAATCATCTGAATAAAAAATATTGGCCAGTAGAATTTGGCACATGTATCACCTCCTGGTTTTAAACAATAATAGTAACAACAACAATAATAAATAGCAATAATGACATGATCGTGCATTAAGCCAGTCCGGGAAGATGATAGCTCATTAGTAAAATGGTTCAAAGTGCAAAGAGGTTACCTTGAGAAATATTTATGCAACCAAGAAAAAACATAACTGTCTGTACTTTCAATAAATCCTACTTGTCACTTTTAAATGACCTAATTATTTCAATATGGATATACATTCTTGCAAAACCAATCAGCCACCAGATTATAGAACCCATTCACCATACTGAACTAGTACTAGATAAGCATCCAAACTTTGGCAGAAATATTTTAAATCTCAAAAGTAGGAGAAGAACATAACGTTAATGCTAATTGCTAATTGTATAACTAGGTAATAAGTTGTGATCAAAGCTTTTCTTAGCTGTAATCTCATTTATAGCAGCAAAAGCATGAGTGAGACTGTCATTAACATTTTCTAGATTCACGACATGAATGGAAACCTTTGACATGCAAAAATATTTTAACACAAGAAAGAAGCAACATAAGAAAGAACCTTTCACAATTTTTTTTCAACTTTTTGCTTCCAAACTCCAAAGAAAGAAAGATATCTCACAAATCAAATTTAAAAACTGAAAAATCAAATGTAGGAGGTTGCATCTTGAGTACGGATATTCTGATGCTTATCGCTAAATTCTCAAGATATTTCACTGAGACTGTTTATACAAGACTACATAATATTAAGAATAATACTCAGACTGCTATAGATAATAGTTTACTACTTAACTATCAGTCAGACTGCTAACAATAATAGTTCTCTGATAATGAAATGAAGTATGGACAAACCACTGTTAGCATAATCTGATAGAACATCAATTCAAGGCATGTAATAGCACTGCAATCAAGAGCAACAAATTATAAAAAAAAAGCCGCACCTTTACAATTTTGTATATGTCAGAAACCCCGGAACCACTCCCACCTTTAGCCATTCTCCCACTTGCTTTTCCACGTTCACTCCTGTTTCCATCACCTATTTTCTGCTTTGAGAAAGTATCATGCAGCTTCACAAAGTTATCCTCTCTAAATTGTTCATTCTCATCAACGACAAGATACAACCCACTCCCACCCATTGGAAAAGCATAATGCTGCAATGGAGTTGGACGGAAATCCGTGTACACCACATGACACGGCTGTTTGTGCAAATGACAAATCCATTCTGCAAACTCTGTCGCATTTGACATTGTTGCCGAAAGAAAAACCATCTTAATAGCTGGTGGCAAGAATATGATACTCTCTTCCCAAACAACCCCTCTTTCCCTATCTTTCATGTAATGAATTTCATCAAAAATAACCCAAGCAACTTCCTTCAAAACCTCTGATCCCCTATAAAGCATTCCCCTTAATATTTCTGTTGTCATCACCAAACAACTAGCATTAGGTGAGAGGGTAACATCACCTGTCATCAACCCAACATCTGTAAACTCTTGATGTAGCTCCCTGTACTTCTGGTTACTCAATGCTTTTAAAGGTGAAGTATATATAACCCTCTGCTTATCTCTGAAAGCCATTGCAATAGCATACTCAGCAACTGCAGTTTTACCTGCAGATGTATGTGCTGAGACAAGAACTGACTCATTTCTTTCCAAACATGCAACTGACACTCTCTGAAATGGGTCGAGCTCAAACTTGTAGGTTTTGGCCATTTCGCCATTGAACACCGGATTTGAGAGTGTCCCATAGATTGATTCATCTTCAGTTGAAGCGTAACCACTTGGGACCGCCACCTCATGTATGCATGAGCGCGACAAACTTCCCCTTTTTTTTGCAGAATCTCGCTCAGGATTTTCTGTGTTGACACAAGAATCTTCTTCAGGTGTTTTCCGTTTCCCAAGCGTCGGTGAGTCTTCCATTTATGGGGACTAAACCTTATCAAATTCAGTATATGTAAGGGTAGCCTTTTTTAGAAGATTTTTGGTGAAGAAAATGGTGGATTCAGTGAAGGTAATGGTGGGGTTTCTAGAGAGGGAAGGAGGAGCATTTAAGAGAAAGAAGTATCAACAACGATCTAGGGTTGGGTCGGAATTAAGGATGCATTTTTACGGTGGATTTCTAACTCTAAACAGTATTTTTTTGAGTTTCAAATTAGGTTTCATGTTTTCCCTTAAACGGCAGGTCGTTTTAATGCCATGAGTCTTTAGTTGTTTCGGTAGTCCTGCATGTAGGCTATCTTTTCCCTTTTCGATCTCTCTCTCATCTCATCTCAACTAATTATATCCCTATTTCTATTCTCTTCTTCATCCCAGATCTTCAAACAATTCTTCAAAGCTACCCAGAAATCTTCATAAATCACTTGTTCCAGAACATCTACATTGATTACAACACACAACTGGTAAGATTAGAAATCCATAAATATCTATATTGATTACAAGTAGTATGAGCATAGCATTCAAATTTCCACTTTTTCCCTTAAAATAAACATCATAACATGACATTAATTAACGGTCTCTTCATGCATACACAGAACTCTTGCTATAAAATCGCAACAACAAAAATTGAAGCAGAAACTATAAAATTGAATAAAAACAAGAGGTGATTGAAAATGTTACCTTCCACAAGCTCCTCTGTCCAAGTAATCACCGTTGAATAGAAAGAATCGATTTTCAGATGGAAAATCAGCGCCTTTGAACGTCGTCAAGGTGTGACTGTGTGAGACAGAGAGAGGTGTTAGGTCTCAAAAACGAGTTAAAGAAAAATTTAGGGGTTGTTCAGTAATATCTCCAAAATTACCGAACAGTCCCTAATTTTTTCTCTATTCACTTACTATCTTTAAAATTTTTATTATTGGTACATTAATTTTGGAAGCAAAATTTCTAATAAAGATTGAAATGAATATTCAAGATTTTTATCATTTTATTTGACACATATAGTATATACATAAGGGAGAATTGTAAATAACCCTTTAACGTTTGATCAAATGTCAAATCAAACCCCCTGGTTTGAAAGATCAGTAAAAAAAACCCTACTATTAGTTGATCGTTAGTTGACATATGGTAAATTGCACTAAAATACCCCAAAGTATGGCCATAAAGCTTAATATTCAATATTTGATGTTTATTACACAAAGCTATCCTACTCTTAAGTGAGAATCATTACAAACTTAACAAACCAAGGGTAAATTGGTCATTTTGGCTACTAAAGAATAAAATGTAATCCCCCATCATCAAACAAGATAAAAGAAATATTAAAAAAATAGGATAAGGAAATTTTAAAAACAAAACATTTTTAAAAAAAAAAAAGCCAGAGTTGAGAGATTTAGAAAATTTTCTGATCTCTTTCCTCCAAGCTCCCTCAGATGGAGTAATCGATCGCCCCATCCATATCCTGCAAATCTTAACCTTTTCATGACTACCTCACAACCACCACTCAACATAATTCCAAACAAAGTTGAATCAGTTAGCAAGAAAATTTCCATGAACGGCGTCTGTTATCGGTGGAGTTGTTTACTTGTTATCGATGGATTGATGCACCATCTTTGGAGCACTACTGCTCGATCAGATGGAGTAGTGATGCTCCATTGGAACTGATCTCCTCCAAAATGAAGGAGATCTGTTATTATCTTTTTATTATTGTTATTATTATTTCTTCTTTCAATTTTATCTTCTTTTTTCAATATATCTTTTTAATATTTCTACAAATATTTAATTTAGGTTATTAATTTTGGATCTGGACCATTCATCTTTAAATCTTAAATCTAGACCATTCAAAGTACTTTTGTGTAATAAACATCAAATGTTGAATATTAAGCTATATGATCATAATTCAAGGTGCTTCAGTGCAATTTGCCCTTTAATATATTGACGGTCAATTAATAGTAGGAGTTTTCTGCTGATTGTTCAAACTAGAGGATTTTATTTGACATTTAATCAAACGTCAGGGAGTTATTTTCAATTCTCCCTATACATAATTTTTTGTTGGATCATCGACACAAGTTGCTTTTTTTTTGCGTGTGTGTGTGTGTGTTTGATATTGACAAAGGTTGACATATTGGCATATCCAATTGAAATCAAATTTTAAAAAAAAAAAAAAAAGTAATTATATATATATATATAGTTCCTCTCCTTATGACGAACTAATTTTATTTATACCAATTACACAACCATCATATTCACATACTTTAGCTTAGTCAAAGTCTTCTTACACTTAATCAATGATTCACAAGTTTTGTCTTGATCTTAAAAATTCAGTTCGGTCTTGAGGAGAGAAAATTATATATATAAGATTTAACAATGATTCTCAAATCACATTTTTTTTCAAGTATTATAAAAAATTTGACACCAAACCATTAGGAATTTGTCAGGACCTACCAAGATCAAAAGTACAGGTGCAATATCACATAGAAATGTCTCTACATGTAACATTGACACATGCTTGTAAAATTTGCGAGCATATATATATATATATATATATATATATTGAAGTATTACATAAATTTGGGATTTTTTGGGGAGGGATAAGACTCGAACTCACAACCTCATGGTATAGGTGTGAGGGGTATACCACCGAACCAACATTGTCTCGTCGAAATGTGCAAGTAATGCCAGAATGGCCAATTTTTTTTTCTTCCAAAATTCATGCTCAAATTATGTGGCAATTGGTACGTGAGTTATCAAAATCACATCACTCACCACATATCATATGCCATATCATTTAAGCAGTCTAGCATTACTAATAATGATTCTCAAACTGAAGTTAGAATCCTCTCCTAGCCTTTGCATATATATATATATATATATATATATATATATATTGTTATCTAGAAAATCCGTCGGTACATTCAAAAAGTAGTTAGTCACGGCAGGGTGCCTGGGTATGAGAGGTAGAGGTTGGCATTTTAGTTCGGTATTTAGGGTGAGCCCGGGGGGATCGATTCTTGAGTGAGGGATTTGTAGCTCTTCATCTCTACCTATCCTACTGCGGTCGATACTTCAGTAGGACCTGGGTCCCTGAAAGCAGATCTTGTCACTTCTTAACAGGGAATTGAATATCTTTAAGGTAACAAAAAGAATTATGTATATTTATATGGAAATATGGCTCCGTGGGAGCTTTCAAAGAGCAGTTAAGTAGGAAAACAACATATATGCTCTTGAGAGCTTACAAGTGGTAACCAAGTAGAGCTGTTCTAGTCCTTAGTCTAGGACACTTAGTGCCGACCCTCTTCCTTTTGTGGGAAGGGGTATTTATAGAGTCATCTCATGTAGGTATGTGTGGATGATCTCTTCTAGGCGGGAAAGTAGTTGACCCTCCCTCATAATCCTTACCATCCCTTTGAAGAGCCTCGTGGGGAACACATGCTTTAGAGGGTTGTGATATGTCCACATATGCCCTACCGCTGACTGAAAAACTATGTGGCGTTTTTGGTGGCTTAGGCCTGCTTCTAGACTGGTTGGTCTCGCTCCTAGCTGCCGTGAGGGGTCGCTTTCACCATCTGGTGCATAGGGGGACAATGTCGGTGCATCAAGTGATGCGCTTGTTAAGTGCTCTTCTCTAGACTTTCTCCTCTTAGCTTAGGTGCTCTTTTGCATTCCTTGCTTTGGGGAATTCATATGCCATTTAGATGAATGAAGTAGTTAACCCTCCCTAGGGCCAAAGTGGCTTCAGATCTGGTTGTTAATTGTCTGGGAACTTAGTTTCTAGCGGGGAACCCTGACCATCAGATCTGGGCTTTCTTTTTGATGAGAACTGTGGGGCATTAATTGCCCACCTATCGAGTGGTTTCTAATGGGCTTCCATTTTATTTTTTAGGGTGTTCAAGTCTAAGGCTTACCTCAACCCTGGATCGGGTCCTGGTATTTTCTAAGTGTTTTTCCTCCTTTCTAAAAAGCCTACTAAGGCATACGTGTCTGCCAATCTACTCTACATGCCTCTTTCGTCTTACTGCCCCCTTCTAGTGCCCTGTCCTCGATATGGATCTGCTCCTCAAACGGTACACACTCCTTAATCTGGGTCTAACCCTTCAGGAGGGGGTTCTGGGAATGGGGTATTATTGCTAAAAAATCCTCCCCTCCTTTAGAGAGATGACAAATTTTTCGGCGTTAACACACACACACACACACCCTTCAGGAGGGGGTTCTGGGAATGGGGTATTATTGCCAAAAAATCCTCCCCTGCTTTACAAAGATGACAAATTTTTCGGCGTTAACACACACACACACAGAAGAAGAATAAGGGTGTGAAAACCATAATATTGAATATGATGGAAAAGTATGGTTATTATTGCCAAAAAAATCCTCCTCTCCTTTAGAGAGATGACAAATTTTCGGCGTTAACACACACACACATAGAAGAAGAATAAGGGTGTGAAAACCATAATATTGAATCTGATGGAAAAGTACTCATTTGTCCCGGCTAATAAAATTAAAAATAAAAACACCAACAATCACTCATTTAACATATAAAAATCAAACATGTAAACAATAAATAAAAAAATCAAAACAAAATAATACATGTGTGGCTTTTCTATCACCAAAGCCACACAAACTTATTCAGCTTTAAGGGTTTTAGCCTTCGGCATCTGAGTTTTAGAGTTTTTGATAAAAAAAAGTTGGTAGGAGATGTTTGATTTCGTTTTTGAAGGCATAGAAGTTGAGAGAGAGGCACAACGCAACATACTGTTTCATAAAAAAAAAAGTCACAAGATCATACAAATGAGTATTTTTTAGTTCAAATACTAGGGTTTTCTTCGCGCGCGCGTGTGTATATATATATATATATATATACAGAAATTCTATTATCAGTTCGAACTGACAAAAGTTATATCAGTTCCTTGCATGTGGGCTACTGGATTTAAATACTTTGACTTGGCTGTATGCACTTGTCAGTCAAAGTATTTAAATCCAGTGGCCCACATACAAGGAACTGATATAACTTTTGTCAGTTCAATCAGTTCGAATTGATAATAGAAAGACTGTATATATATATATATATGTATGTATATAACAAACTCTTCCTTTTATTCGTTTCCATTTATCGCCATTGTTGCAGAAGAACAAAAAAAAAAATGGGCAAACCTATAACAACAATTTCATATGGAGCAGCAACCGCATACAGTCAGACCAAGAGTTTATTCAAGTTCGTTTTCTTTCATTTCATGTTAAGATGAAATTTGTTGATTCTTTTAAAGCTCTCAAACCCTTTAATCTTACAAGGGATCAATACGAATGTATTAAGATAGGGTTTATTCTCCAACAATACGTCCACTATGGGCTTGGGGATTACGTGAATGCACTCATTCAAAGATAGGAGTCAGAATTGTTCAACCCCAACCCCCAGTCATATATGTTGTTATCGTGATTTGTTATTTCGAGTGTCTATATGCCATAGTTTCCTACTTTTTTCTACTTACTACTTTTGATTATTTCCCATTTTTGCTTCATTACTCCTTTACTATTTTTAGTTTTTTGATGGGTTTTCATTATCTTAAATTAGCTAATTACTAGTCAATAGAACACTTGTCGGTGCCAAATTTTTCTAGATATATCTTAATTTAGCTAACTAGTAATATATCACTAGTCATAGTTTTAGTTTTTTGATGCTTCATTCTCACAATTTCATTTGATGTTAATGTTTGATCTTTAACTCTTTGGTTCATGACAAATTCAAATAATTCCCATAAACATTGATACTTAGATTCAACCTCACAAGTTCAAGTGCAAGACCAATTGGGCGAGATCTATAGGTTGAGGATTTCAATCAATAAATATATCATAATGGTTTTAGTTATTTTAATTCAATTCATAATTAATTAATAGTATTTTTTTTTTCCTCTCTAAGTGTTTGTCTTTGAGCATATGCCATCACATTGTCAAATAGCTAAAAGCCATCTAACAATCAATGTTGAGGTCCTTGAGGATTAGCCCGACTCCTTCCCCTGATAGTAAAGTGGACTCATATTGTATACCGCCTAGTGGTGCCCACGGGTTTGGTTTCGATTCCATGGGATGGCTAAACCGCAACCGTAACCGACCAAACCGGTTTTGCTCACGATTTTTAACCATCGATTCCGGTTTTACCAAGTGACAGCCTCTGATTGGTCCGCTTTTATTATTATTATTATTTTTAGGGGGGTTTTCAACGGTTTTTTTGGAAGCGTAACCGTAACTGAACCGTGTTGTAATTGGTTTCCAACTGGTTTTTTAACCACTGGTTTCGGTTTCGGTTTCGGTTTCGGTTTCGGTTTCGGTTACGATTACGATTGTATAAGAATGGTTACGGTTTTTAACCGGCGGTTTAACCAAACCATGGCCACCTCTAATACCGCCCCTTCAAAACCACTCTTCATAATAAATACATGGAAGTAAAATATGGAGCAAATTTGAGTGGTCTCATTTTTTATTTTATTTTTTCATTTCAGTTTTGTTTCTTGCTTTTCTTATGAAAATTCTTTACATCTCTTTATATCTATTGGCAAATGGCAATCCATTGAATATCTTTTACAATCCATTTAATAATTATTATTAAAATATTAATGACAATTTGATCCCAATTACAATTACTAAAGAGGATAAAAATATTATAAACACACCCAAGAACAATTTTTAAACTAAAAAAATATATAATTTAAACTAGTATTTAGCAAATTAATGAAATCACTATTTAAGAAAAAAGTTAATAAAAATAAAAATAAAATAAAATAATATTTAAAATACAAAATACAAAATAAAATAAATAACCGGAGACGATCTCTTTTGTCTCTAACGTGGTCATTGTCCATTAGATTAGCTCCTGCACCTGCAGATAAATTCTTTTTTATTATTAATGTTTTATTTTAATTAAATATTATTGTCATTTTTGTTGTTAAACGGAAATTTTGAAAGCAAGGTGCTTAAATAAATTTAAATCATGTTTTCCTACTTTTAAAATTCATGTTTATTTATTTATTTATTTATTATTATTATTATTTTTTTAAAGATTTCAAGTGGTTAAAAAAACAAAAACTCATTCGAATGGTCTGAGGTTCGAGTCTCTGTCGCATGTGGCATGTAAAAAAAATGGTTGAATGAAACAAGGGTTAATATTAAAAACCTCCCCTCACCTTTGAACTATTATTGGATATATAGTTACAAATGCTTTTATTTTAGAAACCTCCCCGATAAACTAATTTATTTGGTTAAAGTATGAGGGTATAATGGTCAATTCATACAATTGAAGTTTAAATAGAGATGTTTTTGGACTTTTTTAACGGTCAAACTCAGTCAATACAAACGAGATGCTAACGGTGTTTGTCCATAGGGGAGGTTTCTAAAATAAAAGCATTTATAACTATACATCCAATAATAGTTCAAATGTGAGGGGAGGTTTATAATATTAACCCATGAAACAAATATAGCCAATTTTATTCTTTAATGAAAAATATTAATTTTGGAATAAAATGAATTGTTTTATTTTTTATTTTTTTTATTTATATGTTTAGGATGGAATGTTTTAAGAAGAAAATGATAATTTTGTAGTAAAATGGAGTGTTTTTAGATTTTTTATTTTTTTTTTAAATTTAATTTCTTATAATGGTGAAAAGAAAGAAATAGTATTTGCAAGGAGCAAATCTCGAAATAAAGTTTGGGAGCTTTAATTTTTTTTTAAGAATTTGAAGTCCAAATGTGCAAGGGAAAACGGGGGAACTCAAGCATTTGCCTCATCGATTTCTCTTTAAAAGATTACAAAATTCTCTGTAAGAATAGCAAATATCATCGACTCACCCTAAATTGGTGGCCACGGTGGATATGGTATTATGTTGTGGTCAGGTCGGGTCAAAATTTTTGACCTGATCTAATAGACGGGTCGGGTATGGTGAAAACCATTATGCTCGCCCCATTTTGCAAAATTTTGACCCGATCTAGTAAAGAGGTTGGGTATGATGAAAACCATTATGCCCGCCCCGCTTTGCTCTATTTGACTTGTTATTATATGAAAATATAAAATTGTAATCTCTTTTATCTCTTGTGTTCTCTTAAATTTATTTTAAGTGTGTACTTTATTTTTTAATATTACAATCAATTCAAAGTTTGGAACAAGGGGATATAACTCGAACCTATAACATTTGGTGTTAATGTGAATGATATATCATCATACCAACCTCGTTTCGTCAATTTTAAGTGTGTTAAACTTTATGATTTAATATTTATTTGTAGTTTATGTTTAAATTTAAGTGTATTTTCAAATTTAATTGACATGTCACAAAATTAAATCATATGATAAAATTTATAATTTTATTTATTTAATTGTTTGTGCATAATTGAAACGGGTCATGATGTTCAGGTCGGTATGGGTCACCCCACCCTAAAGAGGTTTAGGTATGGGTTGGAAATCAAAATCTTCGTTCAAGGTATGAGTTGGATATGAGACATCTTACCCCAACCAAATTATCAGGTGTGAGATTCCGCATATTTGTGGTAAACGATGATCTAGTACAGAAAAACATCCCGCACCTAAAACGTTCTATATATATTATTGTTAGAAGTAATGAATTAATGACAAGCTGTCAAAAAATGTGTCAAAATTCATGCTTATGTGATATGTGAGTAGTTTTTGACGATATCTATCCAATTATTTAGATTAGGTTTTTTTTTTTTTTTTTTACTTGTGGCACATTTACTCAAACTCTAAACTCGTTCATCCACTTATGTCGATTGTTAATATCACGTAAATAATCTCAATAAAATTATGAGATAAATGATGCGATAATTTTTGTGGGCAGATTAGCATAGCTCTATTTTTAACGATGATTCTCAAAATGACAGTAAAATTTAGATTTAGTTTACCAAAATAACCTTACCATATAATACTACTGCCTATTGGCTATTGCGACTCATAGAACTAATAAACAGGTACTGTTTTGTAAATACAAAAGAGAATGGAGAGACGGAAACTTGCTCTAAAAGCTTTCACTTGACAGTTCGAGACTCCAGTACTCCACACACACTTTGAGTACATTTGACTTGTCAGAGATACTAGGTTCATCTTCTTCTTCTTCTCCTTCTTCTTCGTTGAAAAAAAAAAATGTCGTTTTGGAACATAGATTTGTTTGCAAAAGGCAAACTTGTTGAAGTGAGCAGTGATGAAGAAGGGTTTACAGGAGCATGGTTCGTTGCTAAAGTGTTGGATCACCCATCTACATCCCCAACCCCACCTGATAAAATCAAATTTTTGGTGGAGTATGAAAGCTTGCTTTGTCAAGATGGCAGCAAATTGTTGATAGAGACTGTTGATTTCAAGTTTTTGAGGCCTCAACCACCTCCACCGAGTTATGATGAACAACACAAGTTTCAAGTGAATGATTTGGTTGATGCTTTTTACAATGATGGGTGGTGGAGTGGTGTGGTTTCAGAGGTGTTTAAGAAGGAGGAGCCGTTGAAATATTCTGTGTTGTTTAAGAACCCATCTCATATGGTAACGTTTAACCCCTCTGAGTTGAGGTTACATTTGGATTGGGTTGGTGACAAATGGGTCAAACCTCAAAAACAACAGGTACTACAAGTCTACAACTACACTTGTTTGGATTTTTTTTTTGTTGATTAAGCCATTATGGAGTTATAAAGTTGTTTGCTTTTCTTGTATCTTGCAAAAAGTTCATTTCTTGGATGATGAAATACCCACTTGATCACTCGAAAAATACAAGCTTGCTAGGATAAAGTTTTCGTTTTTATAGCTATTGTTTGTAGATCTGTTGTAGTTTTGGATAGTTTCAGTTTTGACTGTTTATTAGGCACAATGTTTGTCAGCATTGCATGATTTTATTTTATTTTTGATCAGGGAGTTCTTCATTTAAAAGTTCACTTCTTGGATGATGAAATACCCACTTGACCACTTAAAGTTGTTGTCTTTTAAAGTTCGTTCTTCCTTTTTTTTCTTTTTCGTATCAAGCAAAACAAAACAAAAAAACAAAAAAAAGAAAGAAAGAATGCAATCTGGGAGGCTAAAGTTTTCTGTTTTATGGCTGGATTCTTTGTAGCTTTTGTGGTTTCAGTGTTGACAATCTATTAGGCTTATTTATGCACAATTTTCGTCAACCATTTAGGATCTTTTTGTTAATTATGAAATTAAAAGTTGTTTTCTTTTAGAGTATTTTCTTTTTCTTGATGATGATGATCTGCCCACTTGACAACCCAAGTGCTAGCCCAAAGTTTTTGTTTTTATTGATGTTGTGTGTGGATTGGTTGTAGTTTCGAGTCACATTAGCTCGTGCTTCAAATTTATAATCTTGATAGCAGGCTCATAACTGCAGCCTATGCTATCTAATTAGGAATAAATTTCACGCGTTCATCACTAGATAGCCACATTCCAAATCAGAATGATCAGTACTTAGTGAACTGTAATCGATATCTACTTTGTTTCCAGTTTAGAATTACTCATTTATAACATCTTAGGGATTTAAAGATTTAAAGCTTTTCTGTTACTTTGGATTGAAATGAGACTATTACGTTACAAAAGGCGTATAATTGTTCTCAAAAAGTAACATAGTGGAATAATATAAGAATCCTGATTCCTGACAGATTCTACTTGAATACTTATCTCATCATGCTCTTCTCAGAAGGTTTATATTTTAAGTGCAGTAGGATCCTGGCATTCATCATCAGAAAGAAGTGGGGGTGTTATGAAGACTAGGCTTTTTCTTCATTTTGTTAAAGGATTTTCTAACAGAATCTTTTTGAATGCCATGGATCCGAACTTTTTACAACTCTATGAAGTAATTTTGTCATGGTTCTTGGTGACTAATGAGTTGTGCTCTCAATTATTTGGATGGCATATGGCAGAGTCAATTTCCATTACATATGACAATATCCCCTAACGGTGTTTGGTTTAATTAGCTTGTTCTAATTCAATGTAATAGGTTCTTGATTCTTCTCTACGTGTTGTGTGCTCTGATTTATTCTAGGCCTTTTAAATTATCATCATGCTTATAGTTTGGTTTACTTTTCCGTGTCTGTTGTGGTTGTAATATTGATGCTATCTAGTTGGTTTCAAGATAGTTTTTCATTCTCGGATATTGAACAACAAACAACATCTACCATTTAGCATTTAGGGATGGAAGAATGAGCAAACCCTTTATGTCGAGTGATAGAATAATTAACTCTATTTAGATAATTAGTGTTATAGTTGGGTTGTATATGGCTTTTAATCAAAATTTTATATCTGTTGTTACACATAGACACTAGCATAAACTAAAAATCCATTTAACCATAGGAATGATTAGAAGATTATTTATGTCTTACTAGAACATGCACATTTGATTGTTAATTCCTTCTCTATTTTTAATTTTTTTATTTTTTGGGCAAACCTTGACAGTATGTTAAAATTTATTACGTAAATTAGAACGAGTTACACCTAGTCAGGGGAGACATAATAAGCCTTACCCTCAAATATAATACTTCCTTTTGTATATGTAGCTTAGTAGCATTAACGAGATCTCGAAAGAAAAATAAAACAAACTGTAAAAGTATCTACAACTAAAGAACTTCTTGTTTGTGTATGGGTTTCTTGATGTAGAACAAAACAAATAGTAAGGGACGGGAAAAGAGGGGAAAGCAGAAGGAAGCTGAAAGTAGCAGTCAGAGGAGAAAGAGAGGAAAGTTTGTGAAATCATCACTTAAAGGTACAAAAGCTCTAGCAAATAGCAACTAATATTGGATAGTTGAAGCTATAAATTCTGTACAAGGATGTAGGCTTTTATTTACAAATGTATGTTGTGTTTTACAGGTAAGGAGAGTGATGGAGCTGAAGGTGTTGCTGATAAAATGATTTTAGAGGATTCTATAACTATTGGTGTTGAATCAGCTATCACTGGAGATACTACAGGTATCGGGGCCTCTCAACCCAATCTTCCTAACCTTCTTTTCAATACAGTTTTTTTTATCTCATTTTACGTTAAGATAAAAATTTCTGGATGAACTATAGGTACGTCATACATGAACATAGTTCTATAATCATATGCCCTTACCACTGGGAAAAGAAAAACTATTGAAACAAAAGTTGCATGATTTGGCAACAAGCATGTAAAGATGTCACCGTGAAAGAAAATTTACGAAATACAAACATAAAGGATTGACCAATTACTCAAAGTAGATTCTTAATATGTTTTCATTTTTTTTTAAAAACATTAGGGAGAAGGTATTATTGGAATACTAATTCAAACAAGCTTTGAAGAACACATCTTCTTTTATGCTTTATTTGATGGCTGTAAGACACCGGTAGAGAGTATCTATCTCATATCCGCAACTCTAGTTCACTTGATGAGGTTTCAAAGTTTATTTTCCATTTCATGCTCCTCAGTAAGGTAACGGTGCATCAGGTTGTTTTCTAGCAAAAGGCACCATATAAGTTGCACACATGACTGCAATTATTATGCAAAATACATAAATTGACATATTGCAAGAAAGATTACAAGGAGAGTAGGTATGACATGATTTCTAATTTTGCATGTCTTTTATATGCACATAAGGTTGCAAACAGTTGCTATTTTCTTATCTATGCTAAGATGTATTTGTCGGTGGAAATAAATTAAGAGATATCTTATACTTACCTTTTTATTTTTTAATTAAGAGATATCTTATACTTACCTTTTTATTTTTTAATTTGTCGAAGGTAATATTTATTCTGGGATTGTGATTTCTAGCACTTAAGCCTTAGGTTGCATTTTTCTGACTTTTGATGTGCATGAACAGAAAAGGTCACCGAATTTTCTGACACAGCTTCCAAGACTAAAGATATCGACATGGCCAACATGCCCTGTGACGACATGATTGATGTTGATGAACTTTTATCAATGTGCTCGCCAACAAATGTAGTTGATTCAAGTAAGCTAGAGTGATTATCAAACACCCCACTTGTAGAAATTGACCTTATTATGTCGGTTTTTACTGTCTAGGTGATATTGTGTTGGTTTTTCTTGGAAGACCAAATGAAATTGTTGTACAAATGTGATGCAGGGGCAGCCACGGTTGATAGTTCGCCATACGAGAATCAAAACTTGCAATTTTTGGAGAGTTCGCCGGTATTGAAATTTGTCCAATCTTTGGAAGAGTTTCAATTGATGCCACAGAAACCACATTTCAGTCCTTTAGGTGAATGTGAAGTGGTGTGTCGGGAAGGACTGGCAATTAAGCATATGATGACCTTTGTTAATGTGATGAAGGAAACATCTAAAATACAAGTAAATACTTCACGGAGCATCATTGACAACCTTTTAAAATGTCTTCCTGAATTGGAATCACATGGCTTTGATGTTAAAGACCTGCAAAGTCGTCTCCTCGAGCTGCAATCAATGAAAGCAAGTCTAGAACAGCTTGAAACAAAGTGGGAGGATGTTAAATGTGAGATCAAAACGCGTACTAGCGAGGGAACCAAGATCAAGGCAGAGTTGGATGATGCTATGAAGGAGATAGAGGTATTAGAAGAAAAGATGAAGGTGGCTGAAGAAAAGAAGACGAGGCTTTTATCGTTGAATGAGGAAATCGATTCTAAGATTGCTACATTGAAACCGAGAGATGATTTACTTGATGAAGACATTCAAAAAGTTCAGCACAATATTGCAAGTCTAGCTACTTCCCCATGGAAGTGACTGGCATCGTATTCTCTGCTGCTCTTAGAGCTGTTGCTGCATTTGACCTTTACATGTTCATGTTGTTGTTCTAATCACTGACCTATCATGAAGATTTTAGTAGGAAACTAAATTGGTTTGTCTGATCCATTTTTTGGACAGCTACCGTAACTATATAGCGATTGCACTGAAAGTGGTTTTTTATTATGAATACTTACTAGTATATGGTGGATTAACAGTGACAAGCTTATTTTGATTTTGCTATTATGCTCGCTCTGATGAGAAAATATTATTAGATTGATAATGATTCTAGACTTGTAGTGCAAGTAATGTTCTATTTTTATACTGTATCTGTACTGGTTTGATGTTAATGATGTTTCGTATATGTATCTGCAAATTTTGCCTAGGAGATATATGACAAATTTCAGAAGTTCACAGGAGATTCGCCGAAAATATAGACTTCACATCTACCTGTATTTAAGTTAAACCTCAGGAGAATTGTTCTGGTTATGTTGCTTGGTTCCAGCACTTCCTCCAGCTCTCACAAGCATCACCGTCATTAAAACACCAGTGAACCGAAAACAACCGAAAACAGGATCAGTGAAACAAAAACAGCTAAACAAAAAGGCTTCAATCATCATAAAGAGCAATCCCATAGTTATAGAGTTGCGCAGAAAGCTGACTTGAACACATTAAATTTCATAAATGGATGGCAAAAAGATAAATGTCTGCAAGTACCATATTTGTTCGCAAGCAATGCGAGGAAAGGGCAGCAAAAAGGTCAAAAATGTTTCTCTGGTACAGACATCTAGCCATAATTTTAACCTTTCGAAACATCTAATTTCTGTACATTCATCTCCAAATGTCAATTAGAGAAAGTTTAATGTGTAGGCATTCACCAATTCAAGTTATTCCCACAATTCTGTGATCTATTTACCCCCAAAATATCACAATGTAATCCCCTAGTCACTTCCACCACCAAAACTGTCGAAACAAATATATTTTCCTCATTCGAATATTGTATGCCATGAAGGCTCTGGCTTTAATAGGATCTGCATTCAAATACTCGAAAGCATACATCTGTTTATCCTCTTCCAGCCCATCTATCTCCATTACAGCCTCTAACAGTTCTGAGGTATTGACCGAAGCCTTACTTCTCTCCATTGCATCAGCCAAGCGCCGAATGCTGGATGCTACTGCCAACATGGCATCCTGAACAGCTTCTGAGCCCCGAGGCCTTTTCGGAAGTTGTCTCAGAGGTGGTACTAGAGGAGGATCTTGATTACCATCTTGCATATACTCTTGCGATTCGGTATATGATTCTGTTCCGTCTGTGTCGCTTTGATCTTCTGAACTTGCAGAAAGGAATGAAGCAGAATCATCTTCACAGTTCTTAACCTCAGTTGGATGACTTCCATCCCTTGTTTTAGCCCATCGACTGGGTGCTTGGTAATTGCCGCAAACTATTTTTAGTTCATCGTACATCTCAATCTGCTTTCCTCGAAATCCTCTTGCATCAGGGTGGGCCTATTCCAAATATTCAAAGCTCACTAGTATTAGAAAATTGAATCAAAAACTTGGAGAATTTAAAAACTAGGGGCGAAAGATTACCGCAATATATTTCTTCCAAAGATCATCATTGTCACATTCAATCATCCTCGTATTAGGATTCCAGTGGAATCCATCTTGACTGAGCAAATCCTTCATTACCTTATATCTTTTCTTAATTGTCTTTAGACGATTAACAACTTTTTGATTATTCAAGTTCAAATTAAAACGGGAGTTCACTGCAATACAAGCAGCTGTGTATGCATTCTCGTTAAAACACTTATCAATTTTATTCCCAGTTCTAGCCTGAATAGCAAGAGCTTCAATCAAGCACTTGTCCATTGCAATTGACCACACAACATTCCTTCCTTTATGCTTCATCTCCCTTCTCTGTCCTTGAAAGTCATATTGGTCCATTCCTAAATAAGTATGAAAACAAATAACTACACATTTGTGCTATCTAATATGTCACAATTCAGCACCCTAATAAAAATTATAAAATCATCCGTATAAAAATAAAATAAAATAAAATTATGCAGTTATAACCATGTAAAAGATCGTCTACATGATGAAATGAAAACATGTATTATAACATGTCAAGCAGATTTGATATAAAGAGTATTGTCTGGCATCCAAGTTTATGATTTAATATATATTCAAGGTGCAGGATAGGGGCCCTCTCCAATGTTCTAATTGGCGCTAATCGGGGGGCAGCCCAGGCCTAGGCAATGATGCCGCGGCAGCCGGATTTTTTTTATTTTTTATTTTCTGTATTTTTCCTAAATAAAAAATCAATCAATATGAGCCATTCAAAATCCAGTCCAAATCCACAAAAACCAATCAAAATCCAATCACAAACCTATCAAATTCAAAATCAAATCAAACACAAATCAAAAGCCAATCAATATTCAAACCCTAAAACAACTAAACAACTAAACAACTAAAATACAAAGTGATTACAAACCCTAGAAGACGGCTGCGTGAGTGGGCGTTGAGGACGACCAGACGACGGACGGCGACAAAGACAAGAGGGGGCTGGTTGTGAGAGAGGGGCTGGACGACTGGAAAGAGTTTGCTTTTGGAGAAGGACTGTTTTTGGCTTCAAGTTAATGAAGCCCAAAACGGCGGTGTTTAGGCTCTCATAGACGAAATACCTCGATTATTGAATTGGATCGCCGGAAACGGTGGTGCATATGGCGGCGTCAAAACGATCAAAGAGCGGAGGAGGTGCTCTTCTTCATTTTCCAGAGGCTAGGGTTTTCTCGAGAAAATATTATTATATTTTTAAGTAAAAAAAAGGGTTAAAATTTTCTCGAGTGGAGGTGCACTTTCTCGAATACCAAACGAGTGTTGAGAAAAGTTTCAATTTAGTAATGCGCATTCGTACGCAACGGTCTCAGAGATCGCGTGACCGTCCTCTTACAAGCTGCCATGTAATCATAATTGGAATTAAATTAGGGAAATTTCAAAAATATCCCTTCAAAACATTAGACTTTTGTTTTTAACCTCACATAAAAGTTCAACCGTTAATAACAACATTTTTTTATAAATACCCTCATTTAAAACCAACCCCCAAACTCTCTCTCCTATCATCTCTCATCTCTCCCATATCCCCCACCTTCACCGGAGACGGTGTCGTCAAGCGCAAGTGGCACCGACGATG
This sequence comes from Acer saccharum, assembly GCA_030490815.1. Classification (NCBI taxonomy): domain Eukaryota; kingdom Viridiplantae; phylum Streptophyta; class Magnoliopsida; order Sapindales; family Sapindaceae; genus Acer; species Acer saccharum. The sequence goes on from CM059878.1 coordinate 11,003,437, forward strand.
CGATACCTGGACAGCGCACGCCTGAACGAAATCATCTTGGCATCGCGTGCCCATGCAACGTCGTGCTTAGGCAATATGCACCTAGGCACAACAATAGAACTGTCGGGACAATCCCTTCTCGATGGCACTAGAGGGATTCAATAATTTTCTCGTCCAAAAAGTTAAAAACATATTTTTGAGAGGATATTTCTATAATTTTCAGTTTTAAAAATGTTAAGATTTCGCATTTTTCTTTAAGACTAGGTTTGGTTACACATGCAAGGCACGTGTTTTAATTTTTATACATGATTATACTATTGATATTATAATATTTGATTAGAAATTAAATTTGATATAATGTAAAATAAAATTAAAAATTTATATACAAATAATTATGAGATCATAGATTATAATAAATAAATAAAATAATTCAATCATACAAAAATAACTCCCATGATGCATCAACTTATGGAGGCAATAACATTATTTACAATATTTTATTTTTTTAAGAAAAAAAAAAAAAAGTCTTATACCTAATTGTAGAGGGCATAAATACATACATACTTCCTGTTTAAATGAGCATCCCCACGGAACCTTTAGTGCATTGTTGCAACCAATGCATTTTTTAACCATTAAATCTTTTTGTTCTCTTTGTAGAAGACAACAAAAAAAAAAAATTCAATCAAAATCATTCAAATATAATCACAATATTATAGCCGTATTATAAAACTAATAAGATTTCAATCATAATTTCTCATAATTAATTGATAAGTTTTGAGAAATCAAAACAAATACAAAAAAGAATTAAACCCTAAATTGAAGAAAAAATAATGAAAGGAAAAAAAGAAGTAGAAAATCAGAAACGTACCATTTTTGAAGGAATTGAAGAGGAAAGAGGACTTGAGTCTCTTTTGATTCTATAGTGTTTGATTTTTTGAATGATGTGATCTTCTTTGGTGTTTAACAGACACCCAAATAATTAAATCTGACTGAAATTTTAGCATAATTAATAGCAAAAATAAAGAACCAACCTTTTCCTTGATGAATCATGCAGATAAATTCGTTGGGAAGAAGAGGAGAGAATGGGGAAAAAATGTTTCAATGTTTGTCTCTCGTTTTGTCTAAAGGTGGGAAGGACCCAGAACGAAAAGAATGAGATTTGTATAAAAGAGAGATATCTAGTCCACCGCTTGGACTCTAATAGTTTTTTTTAATATATTTTTTCTTTCTTTCACTTGTATATTTCAAGTCAATTGTACTTTCAAAAAAATTAAAAAAGAAAAAAAAGGATGCTATAATTAAAAAGCTTCTTTTCAAAGAAACTATTTTTTTTAAAAAAAGGATGCTATAATTAACCGACATATTGCTATTTTAATAACTATTGATCTGGGTCCAGTCCATATCATTACCTCTAGCCTTTTAGTAAATAACCATCTAAAGTCATAATAATTTGGGTAAACTATTTAACAATGATTTAACCTATTTAGAATTTTAAATTAAGACAAATTTTCGAAATTACTATACAATCCATGTTGTGTTACTATTACTAAGACATGTCTATTAAGTAATTCTACAAACTCGAAGGCTTGTATTTGTCATTTAACTTTCAAAAAAAAAAAAAAAAAAAAAAGGCATGCTATAACTAAAATCTTACTAAAAGCTATCTATTATGTAATTATATAAAGTTTAATGGTTGTATTTGTAATTTTACTTTTAAAGAAATTAAAAATAAAAATAAAAAAAAGTCAAAGAAATTAAAAGGAAAAAAAAAAGGGGTGCTATAAATCCGGCCGACACTCCACACGAAAAAAAAAAAGGATCCTATAATTAAAAAACTTCTTTTCAAAGAAACTAATTTTTTTTAAAAAAAGGATGTTATAATTAACCGACATATTGCTCTTTTAATAACTATTGATTTGGGTTCAGTCCATATCATTACCTCTAGCCTTTTAGCAAATAACCATCTAAAGTCATAATAATTGAGGTAACTATTTAACAATGATTTAACCTATTTAGAATTTTAAATTAAGACAAATTTTGAAAATTACTATACAATCCATGTTGTGTTACTATTACTAAGACATGTCTATTAAGTAATTCTACAAACTCGAAGGCTTGTATTTATCATTTGACTTTAAAAAAAAAAAAAAAAAAAAAAAAAGGGATGCTATAACTAAAATCTTACTAAAAGCTATCTATTATGTAATTATATAAAGTTTAATGGTTGTATTTGTAATTTTGCTTTTAAAGAAATTATAAAATAAAAAAAAAAAAATAAAAAAAGTCAAAGAAATTAAAAGAAAAAAAAAGGGTGCTATAAATCTAGCCGACACTCCACACTTTTATATATATATATGGGTGGCAATGGGGCAGGTCGGGGCTGGTCGAGGCCGCTCCAAACCCGTAACCTGGTTTTCAAAGGTTGCCCCAAACCCGACCCATGATCCGGCCGGGTCAAAAACTTCCGCCCTAAACCCGTCCCAATTGGGGTAGGGGTGCCCCAAACCCGTCCCGTTTGACCCGTTTCATCCAAAAAAAAAAAAAAAATTGCCAGTAAATTTAATTTTAACATAGCACAATAACTAAGTTTAATAAACACTAAATTTATAGATAAAGTATAAAATACAAATCCCAAAATAACTTAAACAAAAATACAAAATACATAAAACATTTTCGATATCAATAAAATCCATTCAACATTTTCACTAAAATAGTTTAAACACAAAATTTCAATAACAAAATCCATCCAACATCTTCACCATCACTCTATCTTCTTAAAAACAAGCATGATTTTTTCAAACATGAATCTGTAGAAAAAAAAAATTAGTAAAATTAATTAATTGACATTATTAATGTACAATATTAATTATATCATTACCTCTTCACCTAGGGTTTGAATGCAATGGACTTTGAATTTTTTTCTTTCAATTTTTTTTTTTTTTTCACCTAGGGTTTCTTGTCTTTCCTTTTATATTTAAAAAATATATATTTTAAATATATATATATATATATATATATATATATATATATATATATATATTCCGGGTCAAACGGGGCGGGGCGGGTCAAAATGAACCGCCCCAAACCCGACCCGGTAACCCGGCTGGGTCACAAAATGTGCCCCAAACCCGCCCCGTTACCCGTTTTCTTAGCCCCAAACCCGCCCCAAACAGATCGGGGCGGGGCGGGTATTTTTGCCACCCCTATATATATACTACTAGGTTTTGGAGCATATGCAAAGCATGTGCTTAAATCAATATTTGAGTTTCATATTTGCAAATATACATATCCTTGAGAAATAATAAATGTTAATATAATACATATAGTTTTAGTTCATGTAAATGTTATTACATTGATCTAACACCTTGAGGAAGTCTTAAACTCACGTGGATGATTTAATTATTTTTCTATTTGACAAGAAACCACCACTTGGATTGTTTCTAATTTATTTATTTTTACTACATTTCACTTTACACACATTCATTGTATAATCCACAAAGTCATAAAGTTTCACACAAATTACATTTCCACCCCTGTATAATTCCCTTTTTTTTTTCAACACATTAAATACATAGAAAATTATATTTTTATCCCTAATCCCAGTTTACAATTTACAATAATAAAAAATCCTTACTATATAGTCCCTATTGTGTTACGATCACTAAGATCTGTCTATGAAGTAATTATACAAACTTGAAGGGTTGTATTTGTCAATCGACGTTCAATAATCTAAGGATGCTATAATTAAAATCTTACTAAACTCTATCTATTAAGTAATTATATAAACTTTAAGGGTTGTAATTGTAATTTTACATGCAAAGAAATTAAAAGAAAAAAAAGGAATGTTATAATTGAACCGATATATCACACTAAAAGCTATCTATTAAGTAATTATATAAAGTTTAAGGGTTGTATTTGTATTTTACTTTTAAAGAAATTAAAATATATATATATATATATAGGACTCAAAGAAATTAAAGGGATGCTATAATTCCAGCTGGCCATCCACACTTTTATATATAGCATACTAGATAAGATGTTACCTTTTTTTTTTCTTTCAAGTTTTCACGTTTTTGGCGAAAAAAAAAAAATGTAATTGTAATTTTACATGCAAAGAAATTAAAAGAAAAAAAAGGAATGTTATAATTGAACCGATATATCACACTAAAAGCTATCTATTAAGTAATTATATAAAGTTTAAGGGTTGTATTTGTATTTTACTTTTAAAGAAATTAAAAAATATATATATATAGGACTCAAAGAAATTAAAGGGATGCTATAATTCCAGCTGGCCATCCACACTTTTATATATAGTATACTAGATAAGATGTTACTTTTTTTTTTCTTTCAAGTTTTCACGTTTTTTGCGAAAAAAAAAAAAAAAAAAAAAAAAAAAAAAGTTGCAAGTAACATTTTCATAATTTGTGGTTGTGGTTATGGATTTTTTTTTTTTTTTTTTTTTTACAATATAATTATTAACATTTCGTGTATATCGTTAAAAACAAATTTCAACTAATTTTTGTGGTCATCTTTTTACAGTTTTCACATTAAATATTTGTAAAATTTGTCAAAAATAATCACATAAATTATATGAAATTTGTTTTTAACCACGTATAAAGTTATAATAGTAAATAATTTCATTATGAAATTTTTTTAGTCCATAACCGGAAATTACAAAATACCCTTACAACATCTTTTTTATTTTTTGCAATAAAAAAACATGAAACCTTAACATTTTTTTTTTGGCGTATTACACTATTACATAAATTTAGAGTTTTTTTGTGGAGGAGGATAACTTGAACTCGTAATCTCGTAGTGTAGATATGAGGGGTTTACTATCGGACAAATTCATCTCCTGTGAAACCTTAACATAGACAAGCACGATAGAAGATCTGAATCCATTCTTTTTTAAGACGTATAATAGAGGAGGCCACGGTTTGGTTAAACCGTTGGTTAAAAACCGAAACCGAAACCGAAACTGACAGTTAAAAAACTGGTTGAAAACCGGTTACAACACGGTTCGGTTACAGTTATGCTTCCAAAAAAACCGTTGAAAACTGGCAGTTTAACCGCCGATTTCCTAAAAAAAAAAATAATAATAATAAAAGCGGACCAATTAGAGGCTGCCACGTGGTAAAACCGTAACCGAAACCGAAACCAAAATCGGAGGTTAAAAACCATGAGTAAAACCAGTTTAGCTGATTACGGTTTAGCCATCCCACGGAATCAAAACCGGCGGTTTCTAACCAAAACCGGACTGTGGGCACCACAAACGTTTAAGTTGTAAGGTTATTGACATATTAATGTTCGGACCCAGCCCAAATGGTCTCCGAATCAAATTACAGGGTCGGGTAATTTGATTCGGAGACCAGACCCAGCCCACTTTGACATTAACTATTAAAAGAAAAATCAAATAAAGGGGTTTTAGGGTTTCTCTGAAAACACTACACACAAATACAGGGAACTCAACACACAGTAGTTCACTTTCGACTTGGTGCATATCTACTACAGCAAGAAAAACGCCATGACTGCTCAGACCCAGGAAGAACTCCTCGCTGCTCTTCTCGAAGAACAAAAAATCGATGTACCCATCTCTCTCTCTCCATCAAATTTTATGTTTTTCGATTAATTCTATTATCGATAAATAAAAACTCTCAGATTTCTTTTGTCAAATAATCTATTAGATCTCCTGTTTATTCCTTTTTGGGTCTCGATGGTTATCTCTATACGTTAGAGATCTCAGTCGATGCTTTTTGTTTTTGTTGCATGGTAAATGAAAGTGATTTAGATTATTCTTTGTTGTAGAAGTTGTTTGCAAGAACCCAACTTTTGAAATGAAGCGTAACTTGTGATTCTGCTTTAAACTTGTTGAAAACGATGTGGGGGCTTTGTTGAAATCCTTAATTGAGTGTTTGTTGTTTTTTGCTCTTCTTTTTTTGGTAGCCCGATAAGCCTGTGGTTGAGGATGATGAAGACGACGAGGATGAGGACGACGATGATGATAAAGACGATGATGATGTTGAGGGTAAGTCGAATTCGTTGTCAATGTATTTGTGTTGATGAGTTACTGATGCATGAACATATTGGTAAAGGCATTTGTGTATTTTTCAATGTTGGGTTGAGCTTTAGGAATGAAATTAGGAGACTTTGGAAGCTCATGAAAATATGATGGTAACTAGTTAAACAAATGCGATGCAAAGTACGTGTGCCCTTGTTTGTTTCCGTGTACAAAAGGATTGCGTAGAGCTGTTAGTCAAGAGTTTGTAATATAGATAACTGTACTATAGATTGCATAATTTACAGCTGGGAAATAATTACTTATATTGTGAAATATTCTGAGGGTACTCATCTTCTTAATTAATGGTTCAAAATTATATTTGTGGCCAGTTATTGAATTGTGTTGTTTGTTTTAATTGATATCTATTGAAGTAATAAATACATATAAAATGATTTGACTGAAAAGAAGAGAAAGATAAAAATTGAATTTATTTCTTCATGAGCAAAAGATTCATTCTATGTATATGGTGTATATGTGGGATGAATGTAAGTATGTAACCATTATATATTATGCAAAATAACTCGTTTTATGTCTCGGGTTCACTGCTGTAATCTCAAACCATATGACTAATCTGTTCACCAGATTATTCTGCCTTTGATATTCTTGTGGTCTGCAATATAGTTCTATTAGATTCATCTAGTGAACATAATAATAGTAACACCTCATATAGCAATTAGTAAAGAAGTCTACTAATCTAGATTCTGAATTTTTCATGTGATTGTTGGTTTATAGTTTCATCTTTTTCTACTGTAAGCAGGACTTCAAGATGGAGAAATAGGTAGTAGGTCAAAGCAAAGCAGAAGTGAAAAGAAAAGTCGCAAAGCAATGTTAAAGCTTGGAATGAAACCTATCCCAGGTGTTAGCCGGGTTACTGTTAAAAAGAGCAAGAATGTAGGTGGATTTATTGTTATTATTGTTTGCATTTCCTACTGTCTCTACTTTGTTTGCATTTTCCGCTGTCTCTAACATTGTGATTCTACCCTGTGTATTAGATCTTGTTCGTTATCTCAAAGCCGGATGTTTTCAAGAGTCCAACATCAGATACATATGTAATCTTTGGAGAGGCTAAGATCGAGGATTTGAGCTCACAACTGCAGACTCAGGCAGCAGAGCAGTTCAAAGCTCCTGATCTCAGTCATGTGATCTCCAAACCTGAGTCATCGGCCATGGCTCAGGATGACGAAGAAGTAGATGATACTGGGGTTGAGCCCAAGGACATCGAGTTGGTGATGACACAAGCAGGCGTCACCAGACCAAGAGCTGTAACGGCGCTGAAGGCTGCAGATGGTGATATAGTTTCAGCTATCATGGAGCTTACCAATTGAGAATTTTCTTAAATATTTTGACGATTATAAGCGGTTATAATTTTCTAGTGCATGTGTGCTTGGATCTTTTTCTTTTTTGAATTTTGTTATTTTTATTGTTTAATTATGTTGTATTAGTAAATCCACGGGGTTGCATCTTTGGATGATAAAAAGTGGAGAGTTTTCGTACAAACATTTCGAGTTTGAGGATTTTTAGCAAGGGAGATTATGATTTTATCCCCTGCTCGTTTTCGACATTATATTTTTTTTACCTGCCTTTACATTTTCTAAATAGAAATTATCCTTGCTAGAAATTATTATGCAAAATAAATGTTCTAGAGACATCCTACCCTTTTTAATCAAAAACCTAAACATATTTTATAAATTTTAAACCCTATAACTCTGCAGTTAGAAGTAAACTTTAACTAAGAAGTAAGTAAGATCTTTTTTTGAGCAAACTAGAAAAAGAAAAGGAGCTGGGAACATGAAATGACTTTCGAATGTGGAAAATATAATTATTATTTTTTTAAAAAAAAATTATTATCGGTAACATCACAAGCGTGACAAGTTTTTACGATGACCATCCATTTAATGCTTGATCTTAATAGGTATTGGTAAACCCTCACACTGACCGTGCATGTAGTCTTTGATTTCGATGGACACTTGACCCGTTTGTGTTTTATTTATAAAAAAGAAAACGGTTTCTTAATATAAAAGCATTACATATGAAAATACTCAAAGCACATCAATAAGTGATGATAAAATTGAAAGACAATATTATATAATAGAATATGGACACATCAAAATAAGATAGATAAGTCATTGTAGTACTTTTTTGCGTCAGCCTCTGTTTTCTCGTTACAATCACAGCTCGGAATACCACTCTTACTATCGAGGAGAGGTTACATATGGACTACAACTCTTACAATCGGAGAGATAGCTCTCCACACTTTGAGATTTTATCGCCAAAGGTGGTATAAAATAATTACAACTATGACTCTTAACCACAAAGGCAAAAGGGCATTGGTCACATTCTTTAGTTTTTATTTGTGTCCTTTTATATACAAATTGCTTTAATGTGCCTAATTATTTTTATCTATTATTATCATAATACAAATCCAATGAAAGCAATACATGATTTAAATTAACATAAGAGTTAAAGAGTTCTCTTTATTATCAGATGCATTGTGCAAAATCCACCACCGTGTTTATTCGGAATCCTCCATCTCATCGGAGCACAATTATGTTTTCCTTTCTACAAGGGTGTTATAAAAATCCAGGCTCGCCTGTAGCATATGTCCAGCAGATAGCAAGTCAACAAGGACCTCGATCACCAAGTGACCTTGAGATCTTTTCCGTCATGTCAATGAATTGGTTAATTACATACAAACTCTGCTCTCTCTGATGTATTGTTGTCTTTCCAACATGTATTATGTATACTTCAAACTTTCAAATTTTCCTTTTCTGCATACGTCGTCCATAAGAGTATAATGGATATTCACCAGCTTGCAGCCAAAAATTATGGCCTCCACATTATATTCAGACATACATTCTTCAACTTTATCTACCAAATTATCCAAAATGCGTTCGTCTCTCTTAAAACATCCATATTGAAATGCAGACACTTTGAGACGGTCACATCTCACACAGCTCACAAACTTATCACAAACATTCAAACCTAGAAACACAGTCAATTGCTGAAGAAGAGCAGTCCTCTTCGTACTTTCCCGAAACAACTGCATCGGCTTCAGGTACTTGATCATCTTTTAATCTGCCTCTGCTGCGTGATATCAGAACAGGAGATGAGATCTGAACAAGAGAAGACGAGTTTGGTTTAGGAGAGATGTTTCGAGATGAGATCTCAAGTGATTTTAGTATCAAACATATTAAATGGGACTATAATTAAAAATATTAAAAAGAGAAGAAACGGATTTAGGAAATAAGTCATCGTTTGGTCCAAAATGCCATTGGCATTAGGGGTGTGTAAAAAACCGCCAAACCAAATAAAAATAAAATGGGTGGTTCGGGTTGTCTTTTGGACAAACCGATTAAAGGTTGTTCGGTTTGGGTTGAGTGAAATAATTCACGAACCCAAACCAAATCACATATTTTAGAAAATAAAACTATCTAAAATATAAAATCTATCTAAGTTTTCTATTCAATCTAGGTTTATAACTTTTGCCGATTATTTTAAGCTTTTATAGTTTATTTATTTATTTTGTTTTGATACAATTCTTCTAATTGATTGATGTATTAGGGTTTCAAAAGTATAGATGCTGTCAAACATGTCTTTAATCAAGGTATATATACATGTATATATATATATATAATTAATATTTTATGTTATGATTTTTTATTTAAATATTTTTATAATGTAATACAAAAAAAAAAAAAAAAAAAAATTTAAGTTAAAATCTAAACTGATAAACCTATCCAAACCAAGCCGACATTTTTTTGGTTTGGTTTGAATCGATTTAAAATATCACATTGATTTAGTCTGGGTTGAAATATAGCCAAACCGATCTATATTGGTTTGGTTTGACATTGAGCTTCAGCCCAAATCAAACCGAAAACGCACACCCCTAATTGGCATGAAAGAAAACAATATATATATTTTTTTTTTGAAAGAAAAAGAAAACAATATTAATAAATTAAAATAATAAAGAAAAGTTTATATAGAGTGCATGCCGCTCGATATAATAAAGAAAAGTTTAACATGGTTATTTATTTATTTATTTATTTATTTATTTATTTTATTTATTTTATTTTTAATAAAAAGAGATCACAATAAAGATTTCTTGACAAAATAAACATAAAAACTAAATAAATAACTAAAATTGATGATGATATAATATATATATATATATATATATATATCTATCACATTCCGAAGTTACTTCCCTTTTTATTTGATTTAAAAAAACAAAATGTCGTTTTATTTCATTTATTGAGGATGGAAAAAATGGGGTGAACAAAATATAATGTTATTCATGGAAAATTGCACAAACATCTGGTGAGTTTATTCAATACTACCCGGAGCGACAACTTTTACCAAAATGACACAAACTTGCTAAGAATTGCTCATTGAAACATCTGCTAAAATGACACACAGAAACTAAAACAATCAATTTTATAGACATAAATACACCAACTCTACCAAATTGCATCTAATTTAACAAGTTTCAACTATATATCCCTTCTCTTCATTTACATTTCTACACCATTTAGAAATATTTTTTGAAACTAAAAAAAGGCTAAAATCCTCAAACATTAATATTTCACCATGATAATACTATTTGTGGGATCAATTCAATTTTAGGTGCTGACATGGCCAAGAGAATTTTAATAGTTCTAGGGAACAAGAACATCAATTATCAACTTTTAGTTGTGTAGTAGATGGTCAATGATTCCATTTGTAAGACACAATCACACAAAGGAGAGGGCTTTGGATATTTCACATAGACAAAATTGTGGTTAAAGCAAACTCAATTATTTTGAAAAAGAAAGAAAATAGACAAATTAAACAAAAATCATCCTGTTCACTTTAAATGAATGAATCCCTGCCACTGTCAAATTTAATTAACAACACAAAAATGATCCATGCAACACTTATACAGCAAGAAACCAACTCTAAGATTCAATTAAAGCATTTGTATTTCCAACTGTAGAAATGTGTAATGGCTTGCACACCTTCAAAGGTTGTGCAGTGATCTATTTATAACAGTTTTGGATTTGTATCCAGTTACAACAACTCATTTCAAAATATGTAACTTGAATTCAAATACATTATCTTATCCTAACAACTCAAGACTTGGTCTGTGGTTATCTGATGAAGGTAATGTTGAATTATTCTTCACACTCCCCTGCAAGTTGAACGGTCGTTCCTGGACGGTCAACTTGGCTCTGAAATCCTGGAAGCGTTGACTGCTTAATCCTTTGGTGAAGATGTCAGCCAATTGGTCTTTGGTGGAGATGAAACGAACTACTAGCTGATTTGAGGCAACACGCTCTCGTACAAAGTGATAATCAATTTCAATATGCTTTGTACGAGCATGAAATACAGGATTAACAGTGAGGTAAGTAGCACCCAAGTTGTCACACCAAAGAGTAGGGGGTGGTATACTAGTGAGACCAAGTTCCTTTAGTAAGGACTGAATCCAAATGAGTTCAGTTATGGCAATAGCAACACCTCGATATTCAGCCTCAGTACTGGATCTAGAGATAGTCTTTTGCTTCCGAGCACTCCATGAGATAAGATTACCACCAAAGAAGATACAGTAGCCACTTGTTGAACGCCTATCATCAGGGCAACCCGCCTAATCAGCATCAGAGTAGGCATTTAACATGAGAGTTGACGGATTCGAGAGCATGATCCCATAATTAATGGTATGTTTAAGATAACGCAGAATCTGTTTTACAGCAACCCAATGGACCTCATGAGGATCATGCATGAATTGGCAGACCTTATTGACCGCATCAGAAATATCTGGTCGTGTAAATGACAGATACTGAAGTGATCCCACAATACTCCTATATTGAGTCAAATCTGAGTACTTTGGCCCATCAAATTGAGAGAGTTGAGAATTGGCAGCCAAAGGCGTATGTACTGGTTTAATACCATCAAGGTTAGCATCATGCAAAAGATCAACAATATACTTGCGTTGAGATAGAAAGAGACCGTTGCAATGTGGTAGGACTTCAACACCCAAGAAGTAATGTAAAGCTCCAAGGTCTTTGATAGCAAATTATGATTGCAACTGACCATGAAGTGTACCAATATGATCTCCAGGAGTACCTGTGATGATGATATCATCGACATAAATTAAGATGAAGATTGAAGAAGTAGTTGTGTTCCGTATAAAGAGTGAAGTATCTGCTTTAGACCCCATAAAACCAAGACGACATAAATAGGTAGTGAGTCGAGAATACCACATCCGTGGAGCTTGCTTGAGCCCGTATAAGGACTTACGGAGTCAACAAACATGCTTGGGAAATCTGGAATCAACATAGCCTGGCGGTTGTTTCATGTAAACCTCCTCTGTAAGATAGCCATAGAGAAATGCATTTTGAACGTCCAATTGACGAAGCGACCAACCACGGTTAAGAGCAATAGTGAGAACAAGTCGAATAGTACATGGCTTGATGACGGGACTGAAGGTTTCCCTATAGTTAATGCCAGCCTATTGATTAAAGCCTTTTGCAACAAGGCGCGCCTTATAGCGGTCGATTGTGCCATCAGACTTGCGTTTGAGACGGAAAACCCATTTACACCCCACAATGTTCATACTAGGTTGTGATGGTGTAAGAGTCCATGTACCATTTTGTAGAAGAGCATTGATTTCATCATCCATTGCACTGCGCCATTGAGGATTCAACTTAGCCTGAGAAAAACAAGTGGGTTCTTCAAAATCTGCATTCTGTAAAGGATGTTTAGTAGCCTGCAAACATAATTTATTAATAGGTTTCCGAATGCCATCACGACTGCGAGTAATCATGGGGTGGTGTGGAACAGATTCAGGTGCAAGTGGATTAACCGGAATGGTTAATGAGTCAGATACAGGGGTAGCAGATAAGGTAGGAACCAAGTCTTGTGGTAGAGCCATGTGTGGAGACTGAGTTGACTCTGCTGTATGTGATTGTGTTGTTGCAGTGGATATAGCCGAATCAACTTGTGGACTGATAAGAGACTGGGGCTGATTTAGAGTAGTGGAAAGCAAAGGTAATGTTGAGAGAAAATGATTACTTACAGTGGTAGTAGTGCTCTTCACAGCAGAATAAGGGAAGATTGTCTCCTCGAACTCGACATGGCGAGAAATATACAAACGGTGGGTGGTTGTATGATAACACATGTAGCCTTTTTGAGAGTTGCAATACCCAATAAACACACAGGCAAGAGATTGTGGAGCTAGTTTATGAAGATTGTAAGGCCTAAGATAAGGATAACAAAGACACCCAAATGCTTTTAACTGAGTATAGTCAGGTTTAGTACCATAAAATAATTCAATTGGAGTACGACCTTTTAATGGTGAAGATGGCAACCGATTGATTAAGTAACAGCTAGTTGTAAAAACTTCAACCCAAAAGGAGAGCGGCATGGATGCATGATTTAGTAAAGACATGCCAGACTCAACAACATGTCAATGTCGTCGTTCAGCTAAACCATTTTGAGGGGAAGTATGAGGACATGTAAACCGATGAATAACACCATGAGTATTGAGAAATGATGTAAATTTACGGAATTCAAGACCATTGTCAGATTGAAAAATTTTAATCTTCTTGCCTGTTAGATTTTCAATTTGCAGTTTAAAGTTGACAAATACATTTAGAGCATCGGATTTGTTAGACAAAAGATAAAGCCAAGTGTATCGACTAAATGCATCCATCAATAACAAATAATAGCGATAACCATTTCTAGAAAGCATAGGGGCTGGACCCCATAAATCAGAGACAATTAATTGCAATGGTTCATCATAAAATGTCATACTAGAAGAAAATGGTAATTTATGACTCTTACTAATATGGCAAGAATGACAAAAAGAAACAGACTGACAATCCATCGGTAAAGCATAAGATGACACAATTTTATTAACTGTTTTCATCATCGGATGACCTAACCGATGATGCCATAACGACATTGACTCAGATTGAAAAGTAGATGGAGAACGAGCTAGACTGTCAATGAATTGGTACAATCCTCCATTATTCTTGCCGTGTAGTAGCACTCTCCCTGTCTCCTGATCCTTCACAACAAAGGTAGATGGATTAAATTCAAAGAAAACTTTGTTATCTGTGCAAAATTGAGAGACAGATAATAGATTGGTAGATATAGAAGGGACATGGAATATATTATTTAGGTGAAATGAACGATCGCCAATGGAGAACGATGATTGACCAACATGTTGTGTTGGAAGAGCATTACCATTGCCAACATGAATCTAATCGGGACCGTCATATTGTGACTTGATATGCAAATTGGCAAGATCAGGAGTAAGGTGATGAGTAGCACCACTGTCAGCACACCAATTACTATCAATGAGAGAACCTGGGGCTACGACATAAGCGACAGGAGAGTTCGTTGGTGCAGAATTTGTGAAATTCTTATCAAAGCGAAACCAACAATCCATAACTACATGATTCTTTCTTCCACACAGTGGACATGGGCCTTGAGCATTGAGAACATGTTGTGGACGGTTCTGAGATCGGTTTGGACCATGGTTTCTATTAGCAAACGTGACTTGTCTGTCATGATTCCTTGAGGGATTATTGTAGGAGTTGTTAGGTCGAGGAGGACCACGATGAGCAATGTTTGCAGTAGGTGGAGGAGTAATAGAAGCATTTTGAGCCTCAATTCTCATATCAAAAGCCAAGAGGTGAGAATAAAAGTCATCCATAGTAAGACTAGAGACAGTAGCTGTCAGTGCGGTGACGATTGCATCATAGGTAGAGTCAAGACCACCAAGAATAGTGTGTTGGAGATCAATATTATCAATGGGGTTACCTGAGGCTGAGAGACTATCCGATAGTTGTTTCGCTTGGAGAAAATACTGGGCCATTGTTTTGGATCCCTTGCGTAGATTCCGAAGTTCTCGTTTGAGAAATATAATACGAGACTGCGATCTGGAAGAGAAATGCTTCTCAAGAGCTTCCCAAACTTCACGAGACGAACTTAAGCCAACCACATGTGCTAGAACTGACTTGGAGAGGGATGAGAGGAGCCATCCTAAAAGGATTTGGTCTTGTTTTTGCCAAGTAACATAGGCAGGATTCAATGTTGAATCCGGGAGGAAATGAGTGGGGCAAGGAAAACTCCCATCTACATAACCTTGAAGGTCATAACCCTTTAGTAAAGGTTTGAATTGGGTGAGCCATAATAGATAGTTGTTACTGTCAAGCTTCACAGAGATTAAGTGATGGACTTGAATGGGTGGAAACTGAGCAGGGGAAGCCGAGGTTGGGAAATGAGGTATGGTTGAGGAAGGAGGTGCGGTTGCGGAAGTAGGAACAGTGTCGGAAGAGGTCGGAGCTGTAGAGGTCGAAGCGGTAGTCATGATTGACAGAAGAGAAATTAAAGTTTAATTGACCAGGTAGGACCGAAGGTTCCTGATACCATGTAGAAATGTGTAATGGCTTGCACACCTTCAAAGGTTGTGTAGTGATCTATTTATAACAGTTTTGGATTTGTATCCAATTACAACAACTCATTTCAAAATATGTAACTTGAATTCAAATACATTATCTTATCCTAACAACTCAAGACTTGGTCTGTGGTTATCTGATGAAGGTAATGTTGAATTATTCTTCACACCAACTAATTAACAACATAAATGATTTATAAAAGAACCAATTCAATATCCAGCTAAAAGCATAAACAAATTGAATAGCTAATTATTTACCTTTCAAATCTAATTATTTCCAACTAAAATTGCAAATATTTTCCTAAAGCATGTAGGATTTATATAAAATATGACTTATGATTCTAAGGGAAAGAAGCCTGTAACATGATTATGAACCCACAGAGATTAGAACCGAATTATAAGTTCCAAATTCTATATCATTTTATACAAATAGTCATTGTAAATACTTCAAATAAACACCAACATAGATATTATAGGTCTATTTCAAATCCATAAACTTAAACCTCTATAACTACATCCCACTGCATCATCCACTGATCCACTAAATAGTTAATACTGGGAACCAAACCCTACACACTACTGCGGCCACGCTTTCCGCCTCCGACTTCCGTTTGTAAAAGAAAAACAAAAGGAACAGAGGTATTACCAGACTATCCAAATCCAATCTAAAATCCAACGTTAAAATAATTTACAGTTAAGTTTTAGTAATTAATAATGAAAAAATATATATCTTCAAGAAATTTTGTTGAGATTCATAAAGAGCAACTACCGCCGGTGGAGCTTCGTGCTTCCCGAGTCGGACTAACTACAAGCGTTCGGCTAGATCAAAAGAGGCTTCATCAAACTCTCCAAATCCAATCTAAAATCCAATCGTAAAATAATTTAAACTTAAGTTTTAATAATGAAAAAACAATATCTTCAAGAATTTATATTGAGATTCATAAAGAGCAACTACTGCCGGTGGAGTTCCGTGCTTCTCGCGTCGAACGGGCTTCCCGTCTCGGAATACGAGCTCCCCATCTAGGAATACGATCTTCCCGTCTTGGAATAACTTCATGTGTTCGGTTAGAAACTCTCCAACCTAAAAAATCCAGGCGTAAAATAATTTAAACTTAAGTTTTAATAATGAAAAAACAATATCTTCAAGAATTTATATTGAGATTCATAAAGAGCAACTACCCCTGGTGGAGCTCCGACGGGCTTCCCGTCTTGGAATTTGGGCATCTTACGTCGGTATATGATCCTCCCCTCGTTGACATACTTCAACTGTCCGGCTATACCAAAAGAAGTCTTCCTGTCTCTGACTGGCTCTGGGACGGACTTCAAGAGGTGTCCGGCCAGAACAACAGGGGTTTTACCAGACTCTCCAAATCCAATCTAAAATCCAACCATAAAATAATTTAAACTTAAGTTATAATAATGAAAAAAACAATATCTTCAAGAATTTATATGGAGATTCATAAAGAGCAACTACCACCGGTGGAGCTCCGTGCTTCTCGCATCCGACTGGCTTTTCGTCTCGGAATACGAGCTCCCCGTCTAAGAATACGATAATCCCGTCTTGGAATAACTTCATGTGTTCGGTTAGAAACTCTCCAACCTAAAAAATCCAGCCGTAAAATAATTTAAACTTAAGTTTTAATAATGAAAAAACAATATCTTCAAGAATTTATATTAAGATTCATAAAGAGCAACTACCCATGGTGGAGCTCCGATGGGCTTCCCGTCTTGGAATTCGGGTATCTTACGTCGGTATATGATCCTCCTCTCGTTGACATACTTCAACTGTCCGGCTATACCAAAAGAGGTCTTCCTGTCTCTGACTGGCTTTGGGACGGACTTCAAGAGGTGTCCGGCCGGAACAACAGGGGCTTTACTAGACTCTCCAAATCCAATCTAAAATCTAACCGTAAAATAATTTAAACTTAAGTTTTAATAATGAAAAAAACAATATCTTCAAGAATTTATATTGAGATTCATAAAGAGCAACTACCACCGGTGGAGCTCCATGCTTCTCACATCCGATGGGCTTCCCGTCTCGGAATACGAGCACCCCGTCTAGGAATACGAGCACCCCGTCTTGGAATAACTTCATGTGTTTGTTTAGAAACTCTTCAACCTAAAATCCAACCGTAAAATAATTTTAACCTAAGTTTTAATAATGAAAAAAACAATATCATCAAGAATTTATATTGAGATTCAAAAAGAGCAACTACCGCCGGTGGAGCTCCGATGGGCTTCCTGTCTTCGAATACGGGCATCTTCTGCTTGAATCTGATCCTCCCCTCGTTGATGTACTTCAAGCTTCCGGGTAGCTCAAAATAGGCTTTACCAGACTTTCTAAATCCAATCTAAAATCCAACCATAAAACAATTTAAACTTAAGTTTTAATAATGTAAAAAACAATATCTTCAAGAATTTATATTGAGATTCATAAAGAGAAACTACCGCCGGTGGAGATCTGCAAATCTTCTTGTTTCTGACTAGCTCTGGGACGAACTTCAAGAGGCATCCGGCCGGAACAACAGGGGCTTTACTAGGCTCTCCAAATCCAATCTAAAATCCAACCGTAAAATAATTTAAACTTAAGTTTTAATAATGAAAAATAATAATAATATGTTCAAGAAAATTTATATTGAGACTCATAAGGAGCAACTATCGGCGCTGGTGGAGCTCCAGCACATTGAATCTCCCATTCTTGTACAAGCTGATTGACCTTTGTAGCATAACCAGACTCAGAGAGTACTCGGAGTATGAATCCCACCTAAAATACAACACAAGTTCTAAGAATGAAAAGAAGAAAAAACTAACAAAAGAAAAAATAAATACCTGCACGAATTCATATTGCGATTGATCCAAAAGGATGAGTTGATGATCAGTTTTACCTTCTGTATGTATTGGTTTGCATAGCCAGGAATGGTGACAACTGATCTTTTCATGTCTGGTGCTACTGCAAAGCAGGTTTAACATTTTGTTATCAACTACTTTGTTTTGGTTGTAAATTATTTTTGTGACCTCAACTATGAACAACAATCAAATTTGGTGTGGGTGGTCATCATATTTTCACTTTCCATAATATTATGTAATGATACGAACCTCGCCGATTGTATCACGATTGATGCCTAAGATCGTTCTAACCTCTGGTTCGGATGGAAACCGCGACCCAACACCTATAATAAGATGTGAACCTTGGTATGAAGGAGGACGCCACAATTAAGGATGGAATACTCGATTGATAAGTCAATGAGGAACGCCATAGAGAAATCTGATAAGTTCCAATTAGTTCTCAAAGAACAATAGAGAAAATTCTCTCAATTTGCATTCAAATCAAAGCTGCCGAAAATTACATCAAAAGGACCCTTAAATACTGAAACCCTAAAACCAAAAAGGAAATAAATATTTGGCAATTAATGCCTTACAAGCGGGAAAGAAAATGAACTAAAACAAGCAACTAATTGACTTGCTCCCTATTTGGAAGGCTAAATTTTGGAAACAAATCAGCCCTTAATATTTGGAAACAAATCAATTCATTATTCATTGAAAATTGAAACTCCTCCACACGCCATAGCTTGTGCCTCACGCCCAAGCTCTCTGCCACACGCCCAAATCACTCTTATTCGGCCCAATCAATTGCCTTGATGATGTTAATTAAGCCTTGGTCTTCATGTGGGCTCGCCTTGGTCTTCATGTGGGCTCATCTTGGACTTTAATAATTCGGAATCAGCCCAAGTGTCTTGAATCAGGCCATTTAGTGCTTCCTTGAATCTCTTAGCCTTTGTCTTTGTTATTGGCCCAACCGGAACGTGCAATAGATCTCTTGATGTGGCCCCCTTATTCTCATCATGCAGAGACTTACTTTTGGTGTAAGGAGAAACAGACATGTGCTTGAAGATTGAATAATATTTAACATGGGATGAGTATATCTGAATTTCGTTTTTCTTTATATTATAAGACTGAAATACTAATATATTTCAGAATTCTACTTAATCTATTTATTAGTCTTCAGTCTTCAGCAGAGAAATAACTATTTCATTTACATGTAGAAAATTCCACTACCATTTAAAGATGGCATTTGAGAAGATACTGGCATTGCATTATATAAGTCACTACTCACTATAATTGAAGGTCATTATAGACCTATAGACCAAGACACACGCTAGACTCTATGAAGCAGGGAACTTCCCAACAGTTTTCTTCCGAACCATTCCAAAGGAGACATGGATTCCTTCTCACATAGGCTATGAGGCCTTTGAATCAAGGATGTCTACTTTGAAGGAAATACTAGATGCATTGAGCAATGCCAATGTCAACATGGTCGGAATTTACGGAGCAGGTGACATTGACAAGACTACACTAGTGAGGGAAATTGCTTAACTACATGCCGAGGAAAAGAATCTCTTCCACGTTGTAGCTTCTGCGGTGGTAGCTGTGAAACTAGACATTAAAGAGATTCAGAAAGATATTGCAGATAAGTTAGGCTTTACATTCACTAGTGAGGAGGGCGTTACTTTAAGAGCAAGGAGACTGCAAGAAAGATTAAAGCAAGAGGAGAAGGTTCTCTTAGTTTTAGATAATATTTGGGAGAGGCTCAATTTGGAGGAGGTGGGAATTCCTTTTGGTAATGATCACAAAGGATGTAAATTGTTGTTGATAGCAAGAATCTAGATGTGTTGTCATTAATGGATTCTCAAAGACCTTTCGAGATTGCTACTTTAGATGAAGTAGAGGCATGGAGACTATTTAAGAAAAGAGCTTGCATTGAAAATAATGATTGCTTGCAAGCTTTAGCTGGAAAAGCTTTAGCCATTAATTCTGTAGCAGTGGCATTAAAAAATAAGGGAGAGTCTGAATGGAAAGATGCTTTGAAAAAACTCACAACGCCTTCCGCAAGTAGCTTTGAAGGAGTAACCGGAAAAACATATTCAAGTATAGAGATCAGTTATAGCCAATTAAAAGAAAAGCAACTCAAATCAACTTTCTTGCTTTGCTGTAAAATGGAATATACCGGTCTTGAGGCCTTGTTGGAATATGGAATGGGTTTGGGTATATTTGAGGATGTCAACACAATGGAAAAGGCAAGAAACAGAGTGAATACATTGGTTCAAAAACTCAAAGATTCTTCTCTATTGCTTGACACCAAGACACACGCTAATCAACTATAGACCACACCTGGTCACTAAATCAAGGACACCAAACGGCGTTGTTTTGGCAACTGAAAGGCTACCACAAAACGGTGCCGTTCTAGAACCTGAGAAGCCCTAACCCGAACGCAACGTTTCGAGTTGTGTCTGATGCTATAAAGCATCTCTTCCTCTTCACGCAGCTCATCTAAAGCTTAACACCAAAATCCCCAATTCTTCACTAAAATCCCTAATCCTTTTTCTTCAATAAAATCTTAAATCAATTCCTCCGAATCCCTAATCAAACCCTTCCTTCTTCAATTCATCCCCAAATCCCCAATCATTACATAGTGTATATATACAAGTATGAAACGACCGCCTCTTCTTTTATCACCTTTACAGAGAGAGAACGCCATTATAGACAAAGAAAGAAAGAAAACTACACAAAAATGGATCCTTATTTCATTCACTTTAATCAACAACCGGTTCAAGGCCGTATTGCTTCATCTTAGCATGATATCCAATTTGATGGTGCCCAAGATGACTAGAACCATTCAACGTCACTAGGGAACAACATGACTACATCAAGGTAGGTTGGATTCTTAAAAAACTTCTCCATTTTGGGCATGTGTGTGAAGTGAATATACTCCTTCAAAAATGGGATTTAGAGCTGTTCCTCCAGTGAGAGGTATGTTGTTATTGCTGCTTTACTAGTCTATATATCTTACTTTTAGTTAACTGTTTGTGAAAATACTTGAAAGAACCTTCAAACTAGAGAGAGAATAACAACGGTGAGAGTGAGACATTTTGGAAGGCTTTTAGGTTCACTTGATATTTTTATGTACATGATACTTTTTCATTTTGTCTCTGCTATGTACATGATATTAATATTTAGTTATGTTGTTGACGTTAAAACTAGTGTAATTACTTGAATTGACCGATTTGAAGAATAGAGGATAATATTGTTTCTATTTGTATGACATGAATTATTAATGTAAATAGGAGGTTGAAGAGGAACCGCCGAAAGATGAGGTAAAGATCAATGTCGAAGCAAGAAGGAGTGCTGAAATGTTATTGTTTCTGTTTGTTTTCTATTTGCTTTTTTGTAATGGATGAATTATGTAATGGAAAATGCTTGGGTACTGACTGGTCAGTACCCAAGTATACTGACCACCCAATGAGGTGTTGCTACGTGGCCAAAACTTTTTTACTTTTTACATTTTTCTCCTTATTTTAGATTACGTGGCAACCAACCATTGGGTTGGTTAGTACCTTGGGTTGGTTAGTACCTTGGGTACTGACTGGTCAGCACCCAAGTATTGTCCTTACGTAATTGGAGTTGATTTTAATGATTAGTTAACACCTCAGTGTTCTTAAATTGGTCAGAGTATATGTGATTATGTCATAACATCGTTTAAATGTTCTTATCGATCGACTAAACTTGTTAAAAGATGAAAACGTGGATTATTTGTCAAAAGGTGAAGTTGCACTGACCAATAACCACTAATTAGATGGTATCTTTTTCTTAAAATAGCGGTAAACCTTCAATAAAGTCCATTGCACAGGTGAGGTGGGTATTAGCAGGGTTTGTAGGAGTCCTAGAAGCTTGTTATGCTCGCTCTTGCTTTGTTGGCAAACAGGGCAATTGGCAACTTTAGCTATCACATCTCATAATGGTCAAGTAGAAAACTAATTGCAATCTCTTGAGTGTGCCCTTCGAACTCGAATGACCCCCTATATTTCATAAATCTTAAACTCTATAACTCCACAATTTGAAGTAAACTTTAACTAAGATGTAAGATTTTTTTTTATTTTTTTTTATTTTTTATTTGAGCAAACTAGAAAAAGAAAAGGAGTGTCCAAAATGAAATGAGTTTTGAGTGTGGAAAATATAATTAATTCTTTTTAAAAAAAAATAATTATCGGTAATGTCACAAGTTTGACAATAACTTCCATAATATATTTTTTTTGTTTTTAAATAAATAATAATGCTACTTTGTCTAAATTTGGTGTCCAAATAATGTGACATTACTAAAATCCAATCATTTTCTTTGTATTATAATTACATGATTGAAATGATTGAATTTTGATGATTCTACATCATTTAAACCCTAAATTTAGACAAAATACCATTACTTTTAAATGAAATATTCTTAAAAAATAAATATGGAAAGATGTAAAAGGTATTTTGGAGCAAATTAAAATGTCGGTAGAAATTTTAAAATTTAAATTTATTAAAATTGAGTGTCTTAACTCTGAAGTCTTTAGAAAAGAAGTAGAAAAGAAATGCAAAAAGAAAAAAAGAAAACAAAAAATTGGATGGTAGGTAGCAATCTCTTTTACTTATTCTTTTATTTGATTTGACATCTTAAGTAACGAATGGGGATGTTTGTGCAAGTTTGAATAAAATTTCTATTTACCTACAATTAGACAGAACATCAGGAGTGTTTGTACAATTTTCATTTTCACTTTATTGAAAAGTAAAGTATTGTATTTGTCTTGTAGTGTTCCGGTATCTTTGTTGGCTGTAACTCTGTAAGCAATCTGGTTTTGTTATCATGGAGAGGAGGCAAAATCTTTCATCATCTTCTTCATCAACAACAAGATTTCGTTCCAATCGAACCAGAACTTCAAGATCTTCCAACAACTTCAGGCCAGGTAATGCCTCCAACAATTCAAATAATTCCTATCATGTCCGTAACAGAAGAACAAGTAACCAACAGCACGAAGAAGAAAAAGCAGAAAAGGGTATTGTTGGAACTTGCCCATTTATGTGCCCAGGTGGGTTCTCAACTAGAAATCTTGATGCCCTATTTTTTTTTTTTGTTTGTGTGTGAGTTATTGATTGAGTTTCTTTTGATACAATTAACAGAGGACGAAAGGTTACAACGGCAACGCTTGAGAGATTTAGCTGTCTTTGAAAGACTAAATGGAAATCCCCGCGAATCGTCTCCTGCTCTGGCTGTCAAAAAGGTACCTCATTTTCACTCAATTATGCTCAATTTTTTTGAACTTAGTATTCACATGTTATAATTTTTGTGGGGTTTCTTAGACAGTTATTTGTATCTGCTATGTGGTTGCTACACATCACTTGTCGCATCATTTGGATGAAAAAAAGTTTCAATACACCGCGTAGAGTGCATTGTGCTCAATGTCATGTAATATGAATGACCAATCAAATATATTTTTCTATGCTACATGCTCTGATTTCATTCGGATATGTTTTTTGGACAAAATTTGTGGGATAGTATTACTCTTGCCCAATATATGATGCTGAAAAAGACGTCTCTTTCTCCAGTTTTGCAGAACAATTTCTGCCCAGAGTCTGCGAGCATCAGATGTGCGGCCTCTCCCTGTGTTGGAGGAGACTTTAAACTACCTTTTCGATTTGATGGAATCTACAGAACATCCTTTTGAAGTGGTTCATGACTTCATTTTCGATAGGACAAGGTCCATAAGGCAAGACCTTAGCATGCAGAATATTGTCAATGACGAAGTTGTAATCCACATGTATGAAAAAATGGTATCCAGCCTCTCCATGTTTTCCTCCTCTTTTATCTTGCAAAATGCATGAGGTGAAACTCTTTTATGCTTGTGGATTGGATTCACTTTTCTCAATATAGAGATTAGAAATAGATTTTAATGCTATAATGTGTACTGTTACTTGATATAGAGCATTATTTTTGTGCTTCAAACATGGAAAGTGTTTTGAGATTCGGGTGTTGTGCTCACCTAAGATCACACCAGTTGCAAATATGTGAATTCATTCAAATGTGTTTCGTTTTTTTGGAACTTTGAAATATCCTTTTGCATCTGTGAATTATAGCCATGCTCTTATAAGAACTTTATGATTAGTGAAACAATCACTCCAACTGATGTTGGGTCCGTATATGTTTCCCCTTACAGGTTAATTTTCATGTTGTATCTCACCACAAGCTACGGGGTAGTTGCAGTAGTTCAAGTAACTCTCCATTGCATTACCTAAACCTTGAGCAGCTTACAAAAACTTTGACATCTCTGTATAATTTGTATGAAGCCAATCAGAGTTCCAACTCGGTTTATGAGAATGAAGCGAAGTTTCGTTCATTATACGTGCTTCTTCATCTTGATTCTAAAGGCCAACCAACGGTTGATCTCTACTCTATTACTCTATTAGCTGTGCTTTTTTCTTTTTTTTTTTCAATTACTCTTAGTTGCAGTTTTGTTCTGGGTCTTGAATTCATGAAATAGAACTATTTCTAATCTGCAGGGAGAATCACTTTCTTTATGGTTTCGTAATCTGCCTACTCCAATTGTCAAGTCAAAAGAAATGTGTTTCGCTCGCCAAGTTTTACGGTAACAATAGAGTTCCATAGATTATTTTTATTTATTTATTATTTTTTTTTTGTGACATGGAGTTCCATAGATTCTAAATGCCTTATGACTTGCTTATTCAATATTGGAATGTTAATTTTTTTTATATTACATATTCAATGTGTTTGTTGTAAACTGAATAAGTATTTTTTTTTTTTTTTTTTTTTTTTAATTCTCTGAAAGGTATTTTCGGATGGGCAATTATCGGCGTTTTTTCTGTACTAC
The DNA here is from genome assembly GCA_030490815.1 of Acer saccharum. Lineage (NCBI taxonomy): Eukaryota > Viridiplantae > Streptophyta > Magnoliopsida > Sapindales > Sapindaceae > Acer > Acer saccharum. Next base: position 11,028,611 of record CM059878.1, read on the forward strand.
TGCTGCTGAGGCATCATATCTACAGTACTGCATTATTGAACCATATATTGATGAGGTCTTATATTTTATCAGTTTTTTTTGGTGATATTATAGTTATGTGTCAATTATCTATGAAAGAGTATATTTAGTTGTTTGGTTCTTTTGTGTGACCTTGAACTTGATAGGTTCGAGCACTTGCTCTGGCCTGTATAAACAATTGTGGCTATAAGCTTCATCCGTATCCTTTGGCGCACCTATCCAAACTTCTGATGATGGAGGTATGATTTCTAGTAGAAATAATTTACTGACAGTTACTGTTGAAGAATTAATGCGGTTATGAATTTTGAAAGCTACATCTGTTTCTTTCAGGAGTCAGAGGTTGAATTATTTTGCAATTCTTGTGGTCTTGAGACATCGATGGATGAACTAGGCAATAAGGTGTTACAGACTAAACAAGCAACTTTTTGTCATCCCAAGGGGGGTTCTCAAAGATACAGCTTTCTAGGATCGGAACAATTTGATAGGTAACTTTTAACATGCAACATTTTCATTATTGGAATTTCGGTAATTAGATGTGGTCAGTGGAAGATAAATTAAAAAGAGAAAAAGAATATAAGAGAATCATCCTTCTGTGCTTTTCCCTCCTTTAAAGAATCTACACAGAGGTGTTTGAGGTCTGTAATTGTGTACCAACATGTTTTATGATTTCATCTTGGTGGTCTAACCTACCCGGAAAAACAAATTATGTTAACCAAATTTGTGTTTGAAAATGAAAAGATGCAAAAGACGAAGATATCTTCCAGGTGGCTTTTAAAACCAGAAATGACAAAATTTTAATCTCAATAGGATAGTACTCATTCCTGGCAGTCAAATAAGCTTACTATATTTTGATATATCTTACACAGTATGCACTGATTGTGTGGTTGCTTTAAAGACTAGCTCACAAGTAGTTGTGATTTACTAACAAGTTCACTGTATGGTCCCTGCTATGCCCATTATTTTTGTTGCTTGCTATAAAGAACAACAGTTCTCTACAGCATAAGAAAATGTTTTAATGTTCATTGACATGTACTTTGCAGGCAAATTGTGGTTTGAACTATTTAGACAGAATAATCATGGTCACTCAAGAATGGTCGATAGCTAATACCAAGGATGGGTTTAGTGATAAGATTGGGAACCAAGAGGTTAGAGGATCAAATCCCCTCGTCACCAACGTTGGATATTATATATCCCACTGATTTCCCGTGAAAACAGGTCGGAAGTTCTACGGGTATAAAAGAAAAGAAAAGAAAAGAAAAAAATGGCTGTATCAAATATTAGATCATGGATTAATTCCTTGTACATTATTAGGATGGTCTGTACAGATGTATCATGCTATTGTAATTTGCATAGAGAAGAATTCATGTATTAGAAGTACAAAAACAATCTGTGCTAAATACTTGATACACAAGCCAGCCCCTGGGTTGTGACTTGTGAGAAGGGTTTCTGTAGAAATCATATTTTGGAATTTTATGATACAGGAATCTGGACTCTGCTTGGCTGAACTCTAAAGTAAAGAAATCCTAGCAGGCCTGACTCATTTTGCTAACAACTACAACACTAGTTCAAATGCTCAATATTGAAATAAATTCATTTGCCTTTTCATTTCAGGATATCTAAGAGCATATTATTATACTAAGAAAAATAAATGTCTGGAGAGAGATGAGAGTGTTTTTGTCTTAAAAAGTTAGAATAGAACTTCATTTTCATTCATGGTAAGATGGAGACATTTACATGGGTATGATATACCTGAGATTCACACTTTAGGGTCTCAAGAAAACTCTAGTAAACATGGGCAGATTAAAACTTCTCAAACTATATAGCGTACTAATTTGATAACCAAGTAAAATGTAACTCCTAAGTGTTGAACAAAAAGACTCTCCACCCAGTCATGAGAGGGAAACCAAAATAGCATCAGAGCCAATCCAAAACAAAATCCCACGATCACCGTGAATGCCTGGAGACAGCTATAATTAAATGGGAAGCCAGCAACTAAACAATAAATGAGAATCTTGAAACCTTTCCTCTGTCTACAAATGGTGCAAGAGCAAGGGCCCTGCATAAAAAGTAAAACTGGTTCTTTACATAAATGTTTAAGTTAAATGGGAACCAAAAAAGCAAAAGAAAAACCATGATTAGTTTGATTAGTTAAACTATATTATTATAGTTATTTGTATTAATTTTGGATTAAATTAAATCAATTATATATTTTAGATTGTATATTTTGTTAATTATTGGATTGGATATTGAAACAGGGTGAAACAAAAGTTTGGTCCGATCGAATTTCGAATTCTGAATTCTAAATTTCGGATTTCGGATTGAAAATTTTAAGGATTAGAAATAGGAGAAATGGGGGACGGCGGTGGGGGCATGGGAACCTCCCCCCAAACACCCCCATCCCCAGTTCCCCCAAATGGGGTTTGGGGGCGAGGGTGAGGAGAGGTTTTAGGAATGGGGGTGGGGGGACCCTCCCACACCCCATTGGGCCCCCATTCTCATCTGTTGAGATTGTAATCAAACCTCATTCTTTTCTACACATTAAAATTCTAAAATCTGTGAATGAATGAAAGATCCTCTCTCAATAATCAATTGTCAGCATTGCATTAAAAAAATTCAAAATTTAGAAAGTGAGACATAGGGCAATAAGTTAAGAAGCACTAATGGTCAACTTAAGGGTCAAATATGGTTTTGAATCTCTTCATCTAACCAACAATTAGAGAATTGTACACTCAAAATCTTGTTCATCTTGATGAAAAGAGGCCTTTGGATTATAATATGTATTACAAGTACAAGAGCAAGTATAGTGATAAAATTATAGAAAAACATATTATCAAGTCTTCCATCCAATTGCTTTCAAAAAAATTTAAAAAATAACAAATAACCAAAATATTGACAAAATATTAAAGACATATAATGTCACTCACCATACCACAAGGAATGTTGTGAGGTAATAAGCAGTATTCAGTAGCCCATATGATAATATTCCGGAAATTCCGTATCTTCTTAATTTCTTCAACACCCTAACAAGTTGAACCAGCACTGTTAATTTCAAATGCAACACCAAAGAAAGTTGATAGCCATGAAAGAAAGTTAAAACAAATAAAGTCGAACTATTATAGAGTGTATTACTCATTTTCCCCATTTGAGTTTTGGGGCTTCAAGGATGTTTTCTTTGGCTTTGAGACTATTATAGGTTTTAGGATTTAGCCTTTAGGGTTTAAGGTTCAGGGTTCATCCTCCTCCTCATTGTTATCAAGATAATCTCCCCCATTTGCTGCTTTTGGTTGAGAGCACTATGCAGCTATTCTAAGTTGACTATCTTTTGGTGTTACGGGTGGATAGAGTACATTTTTGGGAACTTTATGGGCTTGGACCTTAGATTTTTAACAAGTGTTTTTCTGCTTGATCAGTCTCAATAGGAAAGCTGCCAAAATAGCCTAAGGTTTATTTTATTTGTACATTTTAGACTTCTGCTTCTTGAAGACCAATTTTAATGTCCTTGCCTGGTTATTATATATACAGTTTCTATTTGCCAGGAGTGATACAGTGGGACTTCTTAGGCAGAAACTTATATCATGCTATTGCACAAAAAGGTTCTCGAGCAAAATTTGAAAGTGGCCGATCAAAATTGACATCTTGTCCATTAAAATAATGAAACCCTAAGCAATTTAAAGAATAAAAAAAAACTAAAATGGTGTCTAACATGATAGTAGCCTTAGGCAAGAAGTACATACTCCTTAGGTAACGACGATTCTTCCCGATTACTTTCAGTCTTTTCTGCCGAACCTTCAAGAACAGCATCAAGTCAAATTCATGAGAACTGAAGCTTGAATAACTAAAACCAAATATTCAGGGATCATATCCAGTTCATTTTAAATTTCTTCCTATGTAATGTAATGTCCTCTACTGGAGCAACTGGAATTATCCGTTTTTCGGATAAATACAAATACAAGTGACTAAGCATATAACATACAGATACAATGCTCCAAAAATATAAATACCTTCAAAGTTAGGCGAACAGTTGCAGCATCAGAAAGACCAGTAGCCTAATCAAGCACCAATAATGCCATAAAAATTAAAATTAAATTAAATAAAACTCAACACATTTTCAACAAAATATACCATCTCAATTACAGCTATTTATAAAAAACCCACATCAAAAATGGAATTTTATTGATCATGGGAAATTTAAAAGTCTCTTACTGACATTGTTGTCGGTGCTAATTGAACAAAACGACCGAGAATAATTCTGATTTAGAGAGCGATTCTTGGATTTGCTCAAGTGAAAGGGTGAGGAAACCCTAGAAATTCCTGCTTTGGGAAATTCATCGAAAACCTTTGACTGGATTGCAGAAGAAACATTGAATTAATATGAGGAAAAGGAAAAAAAATAATAATAATAATGTAATGAATAAATAAATAAAATACCAAGAGTGTAGGAGAGTGATGACCGGTTTTGAGAGAGAAAGACATCTATGCAATATACGAGGATAATTGGCGGGAGTAGTTCGTTTTATTAAGGGTAATTGCACTAATATACCCTAAAATTGGTTAAATTGCACTCGGAATATGAAAATGTGTTTATTTCACTAACTACCCCTTTGAACCGTTGACTAATAGTTGACCGATTTTAATGGGTATTAAGTAAGTGTTGATATATATATATACAGTCTTTCTATTATCAGTTCGAACTGATATAAAATATATCAGTTCCTTGCATGTGGGCCATTGGATTTAAATACTTTGACTTGGCTGCATGCACTTGTCAAAGCATCTTTTAAATCCAATGATCCACATGTAAGGAATTGATATAGTTTATATCAGTACGAACTGATAATAGAAAGACTGTATATATATATATACAGTCTTTCCATTGTCAGTTCGTCTTGACAATAAATATATCAGGACGAAGAATATGGACCACTAGATTTACATACTTTGACTCAAAGTGTATGCAATTGTCAAAACTTCTCCATAATTTGTGGTCCACATTTTTCGTCCTGATATATTTATTGTCAGGACGAACTAACAATAGAAAGACTACGTATATATATAAAGAAGTATTACATTAAAAAAAAAAAAAAAAAAAGTATGTGTTGATACGATGGTGGCGATGACTTGAACTCGAGTCTTTACCAATCTGAATAAGCACTCTATCAACCAACCCACATTGTGCAGTGATCAAAACCATATATTCTTGAAAGTCAAATCTTTATCATCACGTCCTTAGTCTAAACTTATGAGTTTCCATAACTATTAATTTCTTCTTTAAACACCTTCACTTCAAGAAAGTCTTGCATATACCGTATGTATATTTGCAAGCGCAAAATAACACCAAACTTCCGTGAGATTTGCATATACCATATGGAGATGGAGATCCAAAATTGGATCTCCGCTATTCATTTTCTTTTTTCTTTTTTCAATTTTTTTTGTTATTCAATGGAGATGGCCGATGAAGATCTCAAATTTTTATTTTTCTTTAAAAAGTAAGTTATTTTTGTTTTTTGAATTAAGGTTATTTTGGTAATTTTAATTATTATGCCAAGGGAAATTTTTAAATTTAAAGTTGGTCAACGGTTAACTTTAAAAGATTTGACTAACAACAATGGATGTCGGTGTTAGTTTTTGATAAAGTTGTTTGCACATCTAAAAACACAAACATCAAGAAGGTTTGGTGTTATTTGCTCTATTTGTAAACTAAAAATCATACCTTATATATAAAAAATTAGGGTTGGGCACTAAATTCGAAACCGACCAAAACCAAAATTTACGAATTTGCGTCAATTGATTCAGGGTCTCGATCCTTGTTTGGTTTTCATTGAAGAAAATCGAAAAAAAATCAGTTTGATTTCGTTGACCCTAAACTAGATCGGAACCTGGGTTACATAAATAAATTTTCCCCTTTTTTCATAGAAAACCCTAAATTCATTTCCCCTCTTTAGTTGTATCTCTCCTTCCGCAAGGCCAACCACCATCCATACTCCAAGCCATTTTCTCACAAACCTAACCGTCAACATCAAGACCCACTAGTCATTGCTCTTTCTCTTTCTCTTCTTTCATTCGGTTCTATTCGACTCTTCATCTCCATTATTTCTTTCTCTTTATCTTTTTCACTCGGTTCCTCACTTCCTTTCGTTGTCTAGCGGCGCACCGCCATATCTCTCTCTAGTAATTTTTCTTTTGCTCTCATTTTTTTATTTATTTCAGATTTCAGTTCTTTAATTATTTTCTTCCATATTTAATTTTGTTTTTAGGTTTGCATTATTGATTTGAAGTGACCACCATATCTCTCTTGTAATCTTTCATTTACTATCATTTTTTTTAGGTTTAACTTCTTTAATTATTTTTTTTCTATGTTTGATTTTGTTTTTAGGTTTGTTTGTAATTTTTTTTTTGAAGTATTACAACTACTACAATAGGGCTGACACCTGCAAAGATCAAACAATACATGTGCGAGCTGAATATCTAATCTAACAAATCGGGAGAAAACTCCTCACACATGTTTATAAAATGCGTATCGTAGAACTCGAACCCCTCACCACCAATGTGGAAAGGGAGGTGCACTACCACATATGCTAAGAGGTTATGTGCTTTAGGTTTGCAATATTGATTTGCCACTACCACGCTCTCTGGTCTGTAATGCATTTGCTTTGCCTCTAGTCTTGTAAGTTTTTCTTTTAATTTTCAACCTTTTTGTTTCGGTATTTATGGATTTGCCAATTTTTCCTTTTTATTTTGTTTTATTTATATATTTATGGGTTATTGTTGGGTTTCCTTTAATTGTTTTTGCTTTTGGTTCTCTCACTTTAATGAGAACACAAACATGATTAATCACTATAAGTTAAACAAACATGATTAATCATTAGTTAGTTACACTATGTTTAAATTGATGGAAAAGAAAAGAAATAATAAGCCGAGGAAAGAAAAAGAGAGGACATAAGAATGCTTTTAATGATTGTTGTTTGGAAGGTTATGATTAGAAATGAAATATTAATAAGGTTAGTATTGAGATATTGAAAAAATTTAACAACTTTTAACTCATTTCCCTCCTTTTCCGTCCAATTTTAGTGAGAAACCAAATTGGGTAAAACAAGAAGAAACTATTCACTCATTTCATTTCCTCTCCTTTCTCTCCTATTCCATCAAAACAAACATAGTGTTTGAGAATTGAACATCATAAAAAGCTTCATAAGTACACCTAGGAAACCGAGAGCTAAATTTATTTATTGAATGGGAGATAAAAAAGAAATAGTAACATATAAGGGGTCTTAGAGAATTGAACTGTGAAATATAAAAAAGAAAAGCTAAACCATGAATTATTATTTTTTATTTTTTTTAACTATTACAATATTCCGGGATTTTGGGAGAGGGGTATGACTCGAACCCACAATCTCTAGAATGTAGGTGTGAGGGGCTTACCACTTAAAAAACCTCAACTTGTCAAAGCTAAACCATGAATTGATGGTAAACTAGCTTTTTTTTTTTTCTTCTTCTTTCATTCATTCTTTCTATAATCAACAAATACAAAGAATATGTTGAGGTTAAATGTACAGACAATCTGAATAAATTCTAACTGGACTTTATAAACCTCATGAAGAATGATTGATCGATATACATCTATGTTCTAAAAAAGAATTTTAACGAGCATTCCCACCTATCAATCACTACCATAATTTTCGATACGCCATCTCTAGGGTTTCTTTCTACCATAATCATCATATTCATAATAATAATCCCCCTCTATAGTCTATACAACAACACCACCAACCAAAACAATTCATACAAAAACCCACCTTCCCATTTCACTTATTTTATATCATCCAACTTTTGACACAATGCCTATCACTACCCAATCCATGTTTACTTAGAAACCAACGATCATTTCATCAAGCCAACATCCATCATCGTCTGCATCCAACGACTCAAGACTCGCTAACATTTTGAAACCTATTATTTTACACGGAACTCATTCCTGAATACAGTCAGATTCTGGGTGAATTTGTCCCTGTTCTTTGAATCCAAGCTTCGAGTAACATCACCCATTAGTTTATCAAAACAAGCAGATAGCCGCTGATGATGCTCCACTGACTGCAAATTTTATGCAAATAAATCACATGAACAACAAAATCATCGAAATAGGGGAAATAAATGAAATAAATTAGATAAATAAATAAAATTAAACTATCTCAGTACTCACAATCAATTCAACCATTAACAATTGTATCTATAACATGCAATTGTCATCAACTCACATAAAGGACCAACACTCAAGGGCTTTAATAGTAGAAATATAGTATTATTTGTGACAGTTACATAAATTTGCTTCCAAAAACACAACTGGACAATGTAACAATATTTGTGCGTTTCTATTGGGTGACAACATGCAAAACATGTAATGAAAAATCGATACCAAACGTAATGAGTTAAAACGACCCTCTATGCTTTCCAACTATGTGCTCTATGAATTTATTTAAAAATAGCATGCTTTCCACTAAATCCCAACTTTAAGTTAAAAAAAAAACATGTTTAGTTCACCTTATTTTATCCTTTTTGTTTCCTGGTATTGTTATTTGATGGTGTCCATTACAGCCAGAAATAAACTTTTTCCAACTTCAAAGCATTTTCACATTTAATACTGTTCCCACTACATTTCAAAATTGCATCCATTCCTAGCTAAATGCACCACACAATGTTAAAACCTTGATGATTTAAATGAGATTTTGCTGTTCTGTTTCAAATAATAATAATAATAACAAGCATATGGATGCAATTTAAAAATTTATACAAAGACTTGGATGATTTTGTTGTAAAAGATGTCACAAATAAAGGGCCAAAAGTCTACGGTATTGGCAAACACATTTAGTACTCTGATGTACGTAGTCTTAGAAAATAACTAGTTTTATAGAAACACAAAAAAGTAAAAGAAAAAACCCAGGAATTTGAGTTTGTTGAACTTACTTGTGAAGCCACAATTTGAGCTTTCAAATCTGAGAATACCTGCAGGTGAATTTTAGTTTTGATCAGTCAAGATACAACAGTAGAGATTCCATAAGAAAAAACAGTCAAAATCACATTAAAAAAAATTAATTTATAGGTAGAAGGATGAAACAGTAATTAATATAAAATAAAAATAAAATAACTGAATGAGTAATGCTACTTTACCCAAATCTGGTGCCCAAATGACGTGACAACACTCTCATCCATTCATTTATATTGTATTATATTTACTTGATTTAAATGAATGGATGGGAGTGTTGCCACGTCATTTGGACACCAGATTTGGACACCAAATTTGGGCAAAGTAGAATTACTCTAACTGAAAATACATGACATATCCATGCTGGTGCATTGAAGAAGCTGTTTTATGTTGGTATCGTACTACATTTCTCCATGTAACTATGGGGGTGTTTGTTTTCTTGTCTTAAGTATTAAAACACCTTATTTTAAGTAAAGTAATACCACTTAATATTTTAGACACTGATTTGTTTGTTTTTCATTTGAGAGTATCCCACTTAAATATTAAGTGGTTTTGGTTTTACTATTCTACCCCTATTATAACAAACCATTTACCTTTTAAGATACTTTATTTATTAATGTATTTTCATTTTTAACAAATATTTATTTTTATATAAAAACAAATATTTGTTTTCATTTACAATTGTATTTATTAAGTTAAATATTTTATTTAAAATATAATATAATATATTTTAATTTATTGAAAAAAAAATAAAATAAAATGTTTTATATCATTGAAAAAAAAAAAAAAAGCCAAACAGCCATCACAAGATTCACGACCAAAACATTCGCCGCAGCCGCCGATGCCACAAGTCACCCATCACGGTCGAGAATATTCACATGCCACCGCCGCTGACGTGAGTCACCCATCCGCCGTGTACCATTGTCGCTTTGTCCAACGAGAATCAGAAGCCGCCGTCGATATCAAAGAAGAATTTCGGGTTGTTCAAACCCGACTTCAACCCGGTTTACAGTGTTGAACCATCTAAAGCACACATAACTGAGAATTTCAAAAACATTATTCACTAACTCACGGCGACTGCTCCTCGTTGCCGATCTACTCTTGCCGGAGATCACGCGACGAACGGATGAAGCGCCGCCATCATGTATTGACAGATAAACGCTGCCACTCCATCTCTAGATATGAAACTACAGTGCTCTATCGCACCGCCGGAGGCAAGGAGGAGGTTGGCCAGCCTCCTCCGGTCAAATCCCAGGGTGGCAGCACCGGCGCTGGCGCCTCCTTCTAGGTCAATTTAGAGTTAGGTTAGTGTTAGGGTTAGGATTGTTTAGGAAATTGGGGATTTTTTTTTTATTGAAGGATATTTTTGGTAATAGATTAATTATACAAGGTTAATTGTGGAAGCAATTGTGAAGGTATTAATTATGACTTATTACATAAGTGAAAAGCCAAATTTTTTTACTTTTCCTATCAGACATATATATCTTAAAATAAGATATAAATTGAAAAAACAAACCAACCTATTCATCTTAATTTAAGTTATAAGAGGTAATAAGATTTATATCAAAAAAAAACAAACAGCCCCTAACATTTGAAGGTTGAGATTAAAAGGGAAATGGTATGTCTAGTATAATTAATAATCATCTTATGCTATGGAATTGCTATATTTGAAATCTTTTTTTTTTTTATTTGCTATCTTCAGTTGCTTTCTTGCTGGATCTATCTTTTAAGACAAGCTATTTGCAATGCACGTACTGTTGTATTAGCTTGAAGGTGATAGAAAATTGAAACATTAATAAATTAGGGGGAGAATAAAATAGAAATAATTAAGAAAAAACTCTTATGAAGACAAGATGGTAACATCTACTAAGAAGAATAGGAAATTGATCTGCTTTTCACAGTAATTTGTTTTCTAGATTTATCATCTCTAATCAATGAGACAAATGTAAGATGAGGCATGTGAAAACTTCAAGACAATGATAAAATTAGTTATTCCCTTAAAATGATGTTGCCAATCAAGTGACAATTGGAGAGACTTCAAAAAGACATAGTCAAAAGGCAAGGGCATCATCACTTCATAGTTTAACAAATAAAATATGCAAATAGAAATCTTCTTCAGATCTTTATGCGAAAGATGTGAAATAATATTAAGCTGGAAGTTAGAAGATCTAAATTACCTGCTCGCTAATAAGAATTAAGCTGAGCATAGGTCTGCTAAGACTCCACTGGTTACCGCAATCCTCAAATAAAACAATCTCGAATAAGGTTTTCAGTATCTACATATAAAAGAAAATAAATAAGTCACCGCAACTATCCCATCAATAGCAGAGAAATGATAATAAAGATATAATATTACAAAATCTTATATTATAATAAAGGACAAAATATATGAAATGCACCAAAATTCATACTGTTCTATCAATAAAATACTAAACATGAGCAAGTTGACACAGACATTGTCATCCCATTCTCATATCCCATCTACCAAAGAAACATAAAAAAATTCTAGTTCCAGGCTTCCAGCACTTTTGCCTATCTACTACAAACACCTTATGTTTCCTTTGACAATTTCAGGCACTAGACTATTAATTAATACAGCGTATGTCCAGGGTAGACCCATCCAAAAATGTGAATAGATAAACTCATATATTAATGGACATCAAGGGTCATGAAGCAAGAAGAAATCACATGTTTTCTTCATTCACATGATGAGAAAAACTAGGAATTATAAAAAGGAATCAAGAAAAGGAATTATTATGGTAACTAGAATTCTGTGAACCATCAAAGCCAAATTTCAGGAAATAAAAATTACCAAATGCCAGGAATGATTAATTTGTCAAGTAGTCTTGAGTAATTGATTCAATATATATATGAGAATTTTAGATGGTTATAATTTATGGCAACAACCTTAGAACAGAGAGGATAAGATAACAATCAATTCAACAAAAAGGAACAAACATGGTCTTCATTCAGGATACTCAAGCAAATAAGAACTTTACACTAATGCAACAGTAAAGAATCCCTTCACTTACTTCTGGAAACAAATTGGGGCACTCTGCAATGTGCCTTGCGAGATTGACTGCGGCAGGTGAAGTGGGTGCCTCCCCCATGGTTATGTTGTTGAAATAGTAAGCAGACAAATTCTCCACAGCAGAAGCACACTGAAACAAGGTCAAATGTTACACTTAATAAATAAAATTCAGGAAAATATTTAAACAAATAACATGGTGCCATGTTCAGACTTCAGATAAAATCCGGCTTCTCATAGAAATCCATAACTGAACAGGTGAAAAAAAATTAAATGTCAATGGAAGATGTCTAGAATATTTCTCAGGGGAAATTATGGTTGCAATTAGCAAGAGGTGATGGATATCTATACAATAGTTTGTTCACTACTAACCTGTGAAGAGATATTTGTATCCAATCCTTTAAGGCCAGATTCAAGGGAACTGACTATATGCATAAAGGTGTTTGTATTTAAATTCAATACAAAAACAATGTGGCTGCTGAATAAAACCTCCAAAAATGCAAAGTAGGCCCTCGTCAACTGGAAAAAAGAAATAAAACATATAAACTTAACCTTACTACTGAACAAACTAAAAAATCTAACACAGAACATTTAGAGCAGTTATACAAGATAAGTAAAGAGAACCAACTATACACCTTTACTTCACATCAAGCAAGAAGAAATCATATGTTTTGGTATCATTCACATGATATCTAGCATGGTTTAAAAAATGAGAAGATTCAACTTAATTTTATAAATACCTCATTGTTAGCAGACAGTATAACGTACTGCTTTTTTCTATATTGGCATATACTGAACAAATCTTAAAGCCAAAGCTATGGAATTAATTGTGATCACTCCAAAGTAAAACAGAATGTAAAGAACTAGAGAAAGAGAAGTCAGCTAAACACATACTAAACCTCCTTACATTTAATGATATATAACCCTACAGTACACATAGATAATAGTAAAGTACCTCCCAGCCCACATAGCAAAATATATATATCAAATCTAAAGAACACTAACACTTCCCCTTAAGCTAAATGAAAAATCATATGTAAGAGCACTGTGATAACTTCCCACCATGCAAAGCAATACACTCAATGACATATATGCATGCATGCATATTCTTAAACAAATTTAGAAAATAGTTTACAAGAAACAATCAACAAGATATCTTAGCATTCTACATACCTTCCTGAAAGCCAATATATCAGCCAAAGGAATTGATAGTGTCATCTTAAGAGCTATATCAAGTGCATCAGCGAGAGCTCTATCTCCATATAGTTCAAACACACCAAAGTTGACATAGTTTCCCGCAAGAGCTGCAATTTGGATGGAAAAACACAACAGAATCAGCTGACAATATATAATGCCACCATGCTAACATTCATATCCACTGCCATTAAATAGTTAAGTCACTGAAAATTAAAAACAATACCATGCCAGAAACCAAAGCTAAATATCAAACCTAACCACACTCTATAATGCAGACATTTCTTTCCAGTTCTATTTGCATCAAAATAGTTAAAAAAAAATTATTTTTTTGATAGGAAACAGAAAATTTATTCAAAGATGAACTGAACAAAATTAAAAAAGTACAAGGAATTAACCAATTAACAACAGCCTTCCAATCCAATCAAATATGATGAAAACTAGAGAATTATCTCTGAATTCTTCAAAGGTAGATGTCCTCCATAGAGAAGCTCTTTCACATAAAAAGTGCTCTTTTGGAAATAATAAAATAATTCAGAGCTCTTTCACAAATATTATAAGGTGTTTTAGACTGGCTTTAGTAATAACTGAAGCGGTAATAGGCTAGGGAGGGTTGGGATTGAAACCTAGTTTCCCATAACCCATAACAACAAAATTTCTTAAACAACTTGAAAAAAATAAATAAATAAATAAATAAGAGCACGTCAAGGAAATTGATAGAAGATACACAATTCCACCTTATAATATTCATCATTATAAACAAAAATTAAAAGAACAATATTTGCCATATAAACAAGAAACAACTAACAATAAGCAAGAAATAAATGTTTATCAGTACATAGCGGCGGACACCAATGATACTTCAGCACACTGACCCTCAAAACATCTTCAAACGAATTCTTATTTATACATTTTTATTTGAGAAAAAACTTAGAACATCATACTCACACTAAAATGTAAGCATGTTTAATAAAAAAATCATGCAACTGATGAACTTCCAACTATCACTACGAATGCCAGTCAACTATTTTAGCTAAAAAGAAAAATCAGTTCAAAGTATGACCTCTTGAAAGAATAGTTAAACAGATCCACATTCCCTTGTATTTGTAGGCATATATATCAGCAACATTTGGAAGAGCTAAAATCCTTGAACCATAAGCTACAATTAGTTTACTAACTTCCCGAAAGAGAAGAATGCCATTAGGAGAAGAAGAGTCAAAAGTCAAACGCTGGGCTTTGTTTAACACAAACTCAGCCATGAATTTTAACAATGGAGTGGTAACCTGCATCATTAAGTCAAATAACAAAATCCACCTTAGAAAATCTAGTAATAATAATTAATGACAAAAAATATAACTCATATCCAAGAACAAGGCTAAAAAAAAGAAGATGATCTTTTGATCGCATAAATAGTCAAGCAATTAGTTATAAAGTAATTACACTAAACCTACTAAGCGACTAAAACAGACATGCGCAGGAGCTAGTGAGAATATTTTCCAGTTTGTAAGACACAGTTCAATCTGATATAAAAGCATTAATAAGTACATGCATAGTTGGGAGATAACCAATAGTTTATTTTTATTTTTATACATAACATTAAGTTTATGCACTAAAGAAAAAAAAAAGGAAAGATACAGAGAAGGTGATGACTACAGAACCAAAAAAATATCAAGAACAAGACAACTAAAGAAAGTATCAGATAATGGACCTTCAAAAAAGGGTCCATCAAACAAAAGAAATAGGTACATCTCAAACCCGTCAATATACAAAAAGTTGTCATAAGAATAAAACAAAAACCATGAAAATTCAGGGAGCTGAGCATCCATCATTTCACCATGGCTTCCCAACTTTTTGTTAAATAACATAAGCTTTTGGGTTTAACAGTTACTTAACAATGTATGAGAGCCAGTTTTTCCATAAGTGCCTGGGTTCAAGTCCTCCCACATGATTGTATTTGAAAGTTTTCAATTTTCATTAATCTGAATTTATTATGTTTGTTATGCATTTGAATGTGTTTGGTGTTTGTGTTTGGACTAAGTCCAGGTGGCAAGCCTATTGGCCTTGCATGTGAGGTGGTACGTTAGAGATCAACTTAGACGAAATGCTTAATATTAATTTCCACCCACCCCATGTTGAAACAAACACTAGTATTTAAATTGAAGACACCATTAAGAATAAGTGAATAACATACTAGCTAAAAAGATAAAAGTCAGTCCATGACTTAAATATATATTGTAACTGTCTAAAAGGGTTCCGGGGTTACAGAATTTTAAGACTTGGTTAAATTTAGTACTTGAATAATATAGGATTATGGCATGTCAGAGATCTCAATCATGAAAAAATCAATTATATTACTGGCATGTCAGAGATCTCAGACATATTATAGAATTAATAGTATCCTCATACCTCTGGTGTATCACTCCAATGAGAGACACCTTTCAAGAGAAGTGGCATGTGTGCAGGATATAGCCAATCAAATAAAACCACATACGCTCTGCGACTGAAAGATATCCGGGAGAGGTCAAAATATCAATTGAATGTTCATCAAATGTCAAAACTAACCAAATTCAGAAACTGCAAATGCACTAACCTATTAGTGGCCATTGTGATTCCTCTTAAATCTCTCATTAACCCAATCAAAGCATACTTTACAGCATCAGTGCGGAATAGTGAATCAGGAGTTGATTCCAAACTGATAAAAACCTAAAGCACCATAACCATCACTTCAATACCCAGAAAAAGAAGAAATAAATAAAACAGAAATCCATATTATTGCACAATCAAGACTATAACATGTGAGGGATGTTTTGTGTTGTCCATACAATAAGAAATGCCTATACCAATAACAACCACAAAGTCCACAAGTAAATAGGATATAAGAATATAAATAAATAATATTCAACTTCGTTTGTTATCACATTTAATAAATTAAATAAAAGAAAAATCTGTCGTTAAAGCTTAGTATGTCATTATATAAAAATCTACATATGAAACCATCCCCCAAACCCCTTGGCAACAACAGAAGCAGCACCAATACAAGCCATAAAGACAACCTAATAAACCAAAAGAAAAACTCAAAATAACTTTCATATCTAATTTTCAATTATGTAAATATGCTTTCCTCAATTTGAAAAGATTTAAGATAAACCTGAAATCATGCCAAAAGATATATGACATTTAAGATCTTTGTGAATTTTTCAAATCACCCATCATATTGTCCAATTACAATGCTCATGGTGCTTCATGATATACATTTATGGATTTATTATCATATATTTTTTTTTAAAGCATTCATCAAGTATTATTAAGTGCTATATGTTTGTGCCGAGCAACCAAACAAGAATCTCAAGAGGGACAAGACCCATTTCTAAGACACATGAAGAGATTCTGCAACACATAAACTTGATGATAAGGCCAAGAAAAATATGAAAGCACATCAGAGAGAGAAGACTACTTGTAGAAGTGGGTCCATTGAAGACTTGAATTTCACAGGGCTATCCTCCATGAAAATCAACCAGCCAATAATGTAGTAAAAAGTTGTTCTGCTGCGAGAGCATCTATACTCCTCCAAAAAAGGAAAGTGCTCTCTCTGAAATTAAAAAAATTCAAAACAAAACCTCCAGATTAAATCATAATGAAATTTTAAGAACATATATCCAATTTAGAGTAATGAAAGAAAATTACAGTATGATTTGCAACTAGAAATTTGATAGTATCCAACTTGAGAAGCAGTTTTCCAGTCATATATCTGCCAAAAGAAATAGAATATTTAAATAACAATTACTGTTGAGAGTGTGATGCCTGAATTTTATGAAACAAAACCACAAATTGATCCAACTTTTCCAGCTATATATTAAGGTGGTAATACTAACCCAGATGCCAGCTCCAAGAACAAACTCAATGTGTGATCAATAACTTCCTCGCTCTGAGAATTGGCACATGCAAAATAAGATATCATAGGAATGCCCAGGACAGTACAATGTAAGGAAAGCAAGTATTAAGCAATCACCTCAGTATAGCACTTAAGGTTTGTAGCAATCTTCCCAGCAATCACATTCAATAACAGTATATGATCATTAAGTCCAAGAAGCTCAGATAACCGGGCATATAACTGCTGCAACAGAAAGAGAGAGCCTCAAGAGACATAGACATATGATAACTTCATAAAAAGAAACAAGTAAAACACAATTACCTTGGATGAATGCATCGCTTGATCACCTACATAAGACTTTCTGAAATGCTGAAAGAAGGTCAGAATTGCCCGGTCAAGTCTCTGCTTACTCAATTCACCATATCTCTGCCAATGCCAAAATAATGGATGATTTTTTTTTACAACAAATAATTAAAGGAAAGAAAACAGAAGAAGGTACTAAGTAAATAAAAGGAATACTAGTAGTAAATCCTACGCCCCAAGAATATTTTAATGAAAACAATACAACACATTATAGAAAAAATCAACTGCTTCAACAAATCCTTCTAAGAGAATTGAAATCGAAAACCCTAATTAAGCAAACTTTTGGTTCTCCTAAAAAACTTTGAGCTTTTTCTCTCCAAGGACCCATACGAATGCTTTCACTGCATATCTTATTACATTCTACCTCTCTTCATCGTTTCAATTACTCTAAAATCCATGCTAAGAGTACGATATGCAAATTGAGGCAAAACATAAACAACCTCCAGTAACCATAGGTCCATAACAACCTACTATAAGTCAAATCACAGTCCATAAATGAATGATGCATTGAAACTTGGATTTTTCTACAAAATCCAAAATCAAAAAGACAAAAGAAAGGTTTGACTGCTCCTTTGATGCAAAACTCATTAGTATTCAACTTTTCATAAGCTGGAATCAAAACAAAGAATTTGACTTCGGAGGGAGCCAAAAATTTCCATAGAAAGCTTTAGGATGAACACTTAAAGAGGAGCATCAAACATGTCATAGAAACACTTAATAAAAATAGTACCCCAAAGAATTAAGGACCAAGATCGTTTATCTTTATATAAAAGTGAGTAACAAGAATAAAGATTGCGATCAAAGAAGAGTAATCTTTCACCTCCCTATCATTAAGATGGAAAAAAAAAATCTCAATCAATGGAACATCTGGATCAAGGCACGATAAGAACATGGATAAAACAAATCATAGACCGGAAAAATGAAACATGACTTCAACCATGGAACTTATATGTATTTTTTTTTTCACCACTACCAAGAACAAAGCTGGTGTCAGATATAAAGACATGAAATTTCAAGAAATAGCCTTCCAACAACACTTGGAAATCACCCTACAAACTCCTAAAGAATTAACTGTTTTCATGCAGCCTATATATGTTTTTTATTACTTTAACCACAAGGAGATAAGGACTAAAGGAATCCCTCAGGCCATTTACACACAGAAGGAGTATTTGTCACTTTAAGATTGCACAAGACCAAATCCCCTCATGTATAATTTAGGCTGAGAAATAGTTTTCCAATTTATCAAGTGAACCTTTTTGCATTCCGCTCTCCATTTAGAAGTAGATCTCCAATAATGCCAAATTTTCAGCCTCCAAATAACTCCCCTGTTATTTGTAAAATGACAATTTCTCATATTAAACAATGAAATACCTTCTACCTCCACACAAATGTGTCTAATGATCAAAGTTTAGGAAAACGAGAAAATATGAGAAAATCTTGTCACTCCATCTCCAACGAGTATAGCTCTCCTTTCCAAGTGCGAGGAGAAGCATGTAAATTCACTTAAAACCAATCCAATTAGTCAATATGCACTTGCATTAGTTGATAAAATCTCAACCTTCAAGCAACCAATCATTTTATTTGGAACCCAAGAAAAGGAGCCATTCTGATTGTTACTGTCCAATAAGCTAAAATAAGGTCCACCCAGTACCAATCCATAAACATCCAAATTAACCATGCACCCATAAAGTAAAGCAACCACTTATACCACAAAACAAATGACCATTAATTGAATTTTGGATGTAAATGTTTTAAGCATACCCATTTCTGTAAAAAAACAGAATTATTCATTCCTGAAAGGGACATTCGTACTCAAACCCACACAGGGAAAATTATTTTGCTGAATCTAATTAGAACTTTTCCTTGTCTCATGCCATGGTCTTACCCCATAACATCCAGCCAAAACGTGAAACTGTTCACCCCAACAACCTGACAAGTACTAACCCTGCAACTTTAGATATCTTCCTTAGAATGAGAACACACATTCTCCACCACTCAGATGCACCTTCTGCATTACAATAATCAACTTATACTTCAATACATGTCCACTCTGTCAATTTCCATTTATTACGTATCCAAAAGCAATTATCTATGATACTTACTACCTAGGGTATATTATCCTCATAACAGATAGCATAAATTTATCTACACAAATCATAATACTCAAATTCATTCCCTGTCTTGACAAAGACATCTGAAGCTTCATCCCATTTTCTATTATGAACCTTAGAATCTGTGGCATATCAGAATGATACTTCGTAATCTCTTCAACTAAGAGAATTACGATCATTCAAACATGATCAGGTCATGATCAGAGTCATCTGGTTGAAGATATAACCCAAAGAACTAATTGACAACCTGAAGCCGCAATTACTGAAGTTCCCATTTTACCATCCACCCCATGCATGAATCCAAAATCCATAGCAGATATAGCTTTACATAGGGGAAATTGCATCAGACAGTTATGTTTCATTTAAATTCAAAAGTTCTAATTCATCATATCATAATTCTTCCTGCTGATCTACCTGGCTGTGTATCCCACTGTCAGTGACATTTATTACTTGCAAAACTCGAGCTGAGAGTTCTGCATCAAGGACCTCTTGTGATTCCATACTGCAGGCCAAAACGAACCCCATGGGTTGTAGAAAAGATGATGGAAAAAATATATATAAAAGATATATATTGGAAGAAGGTTTTTACCTGCAACCAGTGCATTGCTTTATTTTAAGAATAGCAGCAATAATGTGAACAATCCAAGCAAGTTTGGCCTCAATGACAGAGAGTTCATTGTTATCAGCAATCTGTAATCGTGCTCTTTCCTATATAAGAAATTAAAAATAACGACAGATTAAATTATCACCTCAACTTCGGCACGAATGTTATAAATGGAAAAAGAGGCATTGCCCATCATAAATGAACATACCGTATAAGACTGCAGGATAGGTTCCATTATTTTTATTATATAGAAGCCACTGCTTTCATACTGCAATTCATGAGAGAAAAGGAAACATAAACACCATTACCATTTAACAGAGTATTAATCATGCTCGACATGCAAGATTTAAGAGTTTCCAAACAAACAAATCTGAGAGAGAGAGGAGAAAGAGGGGGCGGGGGGCGGGGGGATTAAAACTTAAACCATCTTTGGAAAAGTTATAAGAAAAATAAATAAATAGCAGCTGATTTGAACCTGGAATCTACAAAGATAAGGAAAGCAATCCAGCTGATCCTGAAGAAGTTCAACATTGTCCAGTGGATTCTCAGAGTCATCCGAGAATCCAGCCTACAGGACAGAAAGAAATGGATATAAAATGTTTTCTTTAATAAATCTGAAATCGATAGAAAAAAAACACAGTATCAGTTGGAAAAACAAAAGCAAGGATATACCTGAACAGAGTTAAATCTTGACGTGATAAAACCTTCAGTAATTTTAGGCACAAATTCATCCAGCAAACTCGGTGCATCACCTTTCAAATATGGTACAGATGTCACTAATCTGGACCAGAGCCCCAAGAGGTAGTACACACTGCTGCTGGCCCACTAGTACAAGACGTATACCTAATTAGTATACAGGGTTGTAGAAGGCCAATATGGATTATATATTTATATATGGTTTTACTTTTAGAACAAGGGAGTAATTAACCGTTTTAAAATAAATAGCTCAAGGCACCGTGATAATGGAATTAAAGTTGTAGGACATTCAACTAAATTAATGGTGTATACAGTTAAGAAAAATCTTTTAGAAATTCTTAAAAGTCATGGACACCAGTCAACCTGCCAAGATTGCAAAGACTGTAAAGTAAACTCCGCTACTAGTCGTATCCAATCGCTATAGCCTTCCACATTCACGAGCTCTGACAACTGCAACACAATGTCACCAATCCACTAAAAATGAGCATTTATATTCAGGAGGAGTAACTAAAAAACCATCATACCATATAAATTTAATAAATCTTTATTCTATAAAAATTTTGTTTCTGTTCAAATATACTAAGAGAAGCAGAACATGATATACCATTAGCATCTCCAAATTGAGAACAATCGACAATTATAGACTCACATATCACATTATAAAAATTGCAGCCAAAAAGCCTGTTCACAACAATTTTCTCAATTACGTGTTACAAAACAACAGGGAACTCCTTGTAAGCTGACCTAAATCTAAAAAGACACTACAAAATTAAGTTAGAACCAAGCATTGTGGATGAAAACTTGTACATAGGTTCATTTCTCAAGGTATAAAATCTATGAAGAGAAGCTACATAATCAGTCAATTTTGATGGAACAGGGATGACATACATGTTTCCTCAAACCAAAGAGCATGTATGTCACATTTGTATTATCTGGCCTAAATCTTTAAATATCTCCAATAATAGGTTCATACAAATTGACTTTAAATATTCACAGGTTCAAAAAATGGGATGTTCTCGGTGAAATCCTTCTAATCAGCCTTGAATGATGACCCAACCAATCTGGAAAGCCAAGGTCCGTTAATCAGATTCTTGGTTAGGTCAATTGCTTGGGGTAGAGTTAATACTAATGATGCTATACAAAAGAAGAGACTGGGTATGGCCTTGTCTCCTAGTTGGTGCATCGTGTGCAAAAAGAACCTTGAACCTTCTGATCACCTCTTCCTTCATTGTTCAATGGCTTGGTCCTTATGGTGCAAACTGTTTCAAGCAGCTAATATAAGTTGGACAGCTCCTTGAAGAATGTTGTCATCAGAAAAATAGTCCGGTTTTGGGGGAGGGTAAAGTTCCCTCCAACACAATGACAGGAACAGAAGGTCAAATTGACACTCCAATTCAAGGTCTTTACGCAGAAGAGAGGAACAAGTGGCTGATAGGAGACTGTGTCAAGACATCATTTGTTTCTCCTCAAAAAAGAATATTTTTTTATTATCATGTTTCCAATATGGATACTGACTACAGGAAAGGAAATTAACAAAATAGGACTTTCATAATCAACCCTACTTAGTTGGACTTGCATATTCATATACAAGAATCTGCTTATAGCCATTATGCCACATTGCCACTGACCTACTGATGCTTGATGGAAAGACAAACAGAGAATGAAAGGGAAAAGGACGATAGAAGCAGAAAGGCAAGAGTAATGAGAGAAGAAGATATAACAAAAGAGAGAGGAAGAGAGAATTGATTCAAAGAGAGTTTAAAGGAAAAACTGTTATATTATTTAAATAATCAAGTTAGTTAAAAGAAAATAACACAAGGCCTATATATAGATGACAAACCTAACCTACCCAAAATAATTATAAAAAAAAAAAAATCATCCAACACTATTCCTAAAAAACATATCAATTGCCACGAAAGCCCTAGCCGAGAAACACTTCAACAGAAAAAATATCAATAACTTATAATGTTCTTCATCACCTACATAGCCCGGTCATATAGAGAGAGGATGGTTACTTTTAAATTAAATTGCTAACTGCCTGAGATAGCATATTGTTATGCAAGAACCACAACGAAACTGAACTGAGTATGTATTCAACTAAAATTTCCAGTTTTAATAGTATGCAACAAGCCCAAAAGATAGAATGCATGCACACAGTTCTTAAATGCACAAAGGCCAAAGCCATACAAATATGTACATTTGTTAAACAAATATGTACACTAAAAAGAAATAAACCATACATGCAAACATACTTTTTAATGTATACATAGAATCTTAATATAGAGAATCTAATTTCAGAAGTTCATACAATACTTACCTGATAGTTCACTCTAAAACGTCCAAGCAGGCGGCAATACTCATGGTAATTATCATGATCAGCAAGACCTAATTGCCATTCAGAGCACGATTTATAAATTATAAGGACAAAAAAATACAAAAGACAAGGAAAAAAGGAATATAAATTGGCATAATGGACTTAAAACTTGACCAGTGTTCAAAAAAGGCCAGCGCCTAGGCTGCACCAAGGTAATTCCTCAAAAAAAAAAAAAATTGGTAGTTGGGTCAAGCTGTCGAGCACCCAAACCCAACACCAGAACCAACCAAGAACAAGGCCCATAAACCTGACCCAGATTGGAAATCCCAATAATTTGAGAACCCAATGCAGCCCACTTGAGGCATATCAGTAAACACACTGTATGAATTAGGGTTTGGCAAAATCTTTTGCTCATTTACTTCTCGCAGAAAAAAACTCCATCAGAGCCACAGCCTCTTCTCTCAACACACACAGGTAGGGTAGATTTTCTAAACCCATCTCTCTCTGCGCAAACCCTTTTGATTTCAAAACAATTTTTTTTTTTCACTTTCAAGTTCATGTAGTGACTCTGTTACGATGGTGACTTATTTTCTGTGTTTTTTAGCAGCAGCAGAGATGGCAAAGTAGAAGAACAAGGCTCACATGAATAAATAAATTATATATATATATATAAAACCGCCTAAGCGGTCATCACCACCTAGGCGGCGCAGCGGCACCTGACATTGAGTACACACTTTTCTGCCTAACATCACTGATTACACCATGTTCGGTGCGGCCGGCAGCCACCTAGGCCAAATTTTCGAACACTAAACTTGACCAATTAAATGGTTGGCTATTTCTCCATGGCACCAAAATTAAAATCTCTGACATAATTGGATGCCACTTTATACTACAGCAAACTTCAAGGCATTACAATAAACCCTGATGGAATCAATAAACCTAAGCATACCTTGATTTACTAAAAAGCATGGGACTAATTAAGCATGATACAATTGTATATACAAAACAATTTCAAACACACAGCAGACACACAAGTGAGTAGTGGCACATGTTTCATGCCTGAACATGCTTAAGTATATTAAATTTAAGCCTAAAGTTCATTGTAAATTACTACAAATAAGCAAATTAAATAAGTTCAACCACGGCTTAAATTTTACTCAATTATCTTCATATGTGCAAACTATATATTTCTTTTCATATTGCCAAAGGTAGTTTAGGAATGGGAAATTTGATTGAAAATAATGTTACTCTGCTTGGAAAATGGCTGTGTAGATTTCCCTTGGAGGTTAAATCTCTTTGCATGGTACGATTAAAAGCATATATGGCCTACAGGATAATAAATGGTTTAGCAAAGATGCTGCCAGACTGCCAGAGCTTTAACAAGATATCCTTGGTTCTTTATATCTCAGCGTATCAACTTGTTTAATTCTAATACTAGATTGGATGTTGGAGTAGAGGTAAAATCTTATTTAGGGAGGATCCATGGATGGGCATATCCTATTGTGTCAAATTCCCTAGAATTTACAATCCCTCGTCCTTTCACAATGTTACAATTTCTTGTAGAGCTCCATTGATGATAGTCAAGCAGATTGGATTGGGGAGGAATTTTAATGATAGGGTAACATCCAAATGTGCTGATTTGTCAGCTCTTTTTGAAGGCGTTTCTTTGAATAATTCAAGACATGATAGGTGATTATTGTCCCTTGAAAAATCTGGTGAGCTCTCTTGCAAGTCTTTATTCTCTTGACTGGTTGATGATTCCTCTTTTGTTATCATTGATCCTTACAAAAGTTCCTTCTTATTTCCCCCTTCTATTCACAACAATATTTGTAGTGTATTTAAGAAAAATTTGGGTTTTTTTTTCCCCTTTGTTGACTCTTGGTTCACATTTGGCTTTGTACTCTGTTATTCATTAATATATTTTTCGTTTCTTATTAAAAATAAATAAAGAAGAAAAAAAGATTGAGTGAATCTGCACAGGTATTGACCATTAAGAAATAAAGTCAAACACAGTACAAGGAAGAGAGAGAATGTAATAAACCAACATTACCTTTCCCTGTTTGTAGAATCTCTTTGGTTCCTGTCATCAAATGGGCCAAAAACTTGGAGCGTGTAGCATCATTTGTAAATAAAGATCTTCTTACTGAAGCCATTCGAACCAAGCACTCCAGTGCCTAGAAAGAAAATATACATACCTTAATCAAAGGCACACTGAAGCAGCAAATTGATGAACATTTAATTAGTAAAAACTTGGACAATTCCAACAATTTACAAGTCCAGATATTTTCTAACATTCAAGAAAAACAGACCAACATGACCCATCACCCATGCTATAACAACCCACTCAATATTTTACATCCACGTGTACATTACTTGCAAGTACTGAATAGGGTTCAAACTAGCAGGAATAAAATACATGCTCATTCAGAGATCTTACTTTCTTAGTGATTACAGAAAAAATAAATTTTATGAGATCAACGAAAAGAAGGTTGCTATAAAGGCAAGACAGCTCAAAATTTATTAATCTGGGATTATTTTTAACTTTCAGGTCAAACAGGGTCAAATGGGCACCAGGTGAAACAAGGGAAACGAGGAATGAGCAAACGGGGTAAAATAGGGGATGGAGTACCCGGGGAAACGGGGGAACAGGAGAGCGGGGTAGGGGTGAGGAGACCTCCCCCCGAACCGCCCCTGCCTCTGTTTTCCCCAAACAGTGATGAGGGTGGGGAGGGGGTGAGAAAACCTCCCCCATCCCCAAATGACTGACTGACAACTTACTATGGACTGCTTTCTAAGGACCTTTCGCTCCGCTTTGAGGCTATCTTTTGCAAGGGTTTTGTTCACTCTCTTTGGGACAGCTCCTACATGTATCTCTCTTCTTTTTATATACATTCTTTTTTTCCAATCAAAAGAACAAAAAAAATTAATTATAAAAAAGTCATCACCCCCCACCCGCCCCCCGCCCCCGCCCCCTCACACACACACTCTTATTTCCTTTTCTTCTCCTCATCCAAGGCATGTTGATACTCAAAATAACAAAGATTTATGATAATGCCCTATTCAAAACTACCCTACCTTCTCAAAAACAACTTCCTATACAGATTTAAAGTCCATGAATTTAAAAGACAATAACAGTAACGCTTAAAACAAACTTGATAGTTATATCTATACAATTGAGAAAAACTGTGTCAGAAATACTGATAATATCACTAATATTCCTCTCTTAAGAATGGTATTAAAGCAAGGAATAACATTATATTGATGCATGCAGACAGAAGGGCATGGGAAAAAAGAGAAGTAGCTTGTTCTAGCAAAGTCACTAATATTGCTCTCTTAAGAATGGTATTAAAGCAAGGAATAACATTATATTGATGCATGCAGACAGAAGGGGATGGGAAAAAAGAGAAGTAGCTTGTCCTAGCAAAGTCCCATAATCAGAACTGCCTATTTCACAGCCCAATGGCCCTTAAATTTTTTAAAGAAAAAGCCTGCATCTAACGCATAAAAGAACAATATTTAAATTTTACTTCTCTAAAATCTGATCACATAAACTAAGAATTATCAATGAAATTTTCAACAAAAATAAAACACCTGATCGATGTAATATGTAAGTTTTTTAAGCAAAATGGTTTAGTAATATGTAAGTTTTTTAAGCAGATCGATGTAATATGTAAGTTTTTTAAGCAAAATGGTTTAGTAGTTATCAGTAAAGGATAGTTATAGAGCTTCATAAGATGTCCAAAGAATAAAAACAAAAGTAACGTGTTATGTACTAACCTCCTTCGAAAGTGGGGACTCCCTGATGGCATAGTAATCAAAAAATATTTGCAGTGTCGAAGGATCCTCCAAAACTGGTCTCCATGATGATGGAATCTGTGAGATAACAACCATATTAATTCTTTTCATATAGGACACAGAAAGTTTTATTTAAGGAGGAAAAAAAAAAAACAAATATAAAAGTGAATACAACAAACTGAATAAATAACACCATATCACTTAATCATGTCAGATCCATTGCACAAGGCACATAGTGGAGGGCCTTTGAACTAATAATACAAGAATTTACAAGTGTAATCATTACCTGAACAGTACCAAACTCTTCTGAACTTTCATCGATTGATGTCCCAACAAAATCAAAAGATAAACATTTAAGAGAAAGAGATAGTGCCAACTCCTGCAACCGACTAGCAACTGTATAGTGTATATAGCATAATACAGATCCATCACCACAGCAGTCATAAACAAAGAAGCATCAAAATATAAATGAAATATAACTATATAAGCATACTGATACAAGAAAGAGAGGGAGAGAGGGAGAGAGGGGGAAAGAGGCATAAAGAAAACATAAGAAAGAAACTCGTACCGTCATTTTTTAGTTGACCCAATGATGTTAAAGATATTTGGAATATTTGAAAAAGCGACTGATCCCTAAAGGAGCAAGCAACCCGACGATGATGTGTTGAAGGCAACCCTGGATTCGGCTGACAATTATGTGCCAAGAGACATACAAAAGGATATTAGTAACCAGTAGTAACCAGATGATGATGATGATGATGATGATGATGATAGTATTATTATTATTATTAACCTAATCATTATTCTTTTTGTAATAACAAAAACAACAAAGAATGAAAATGAAGGAGAATCCATTCTAAATTGAAATTATATAGCAAAAAAAAAAAAAAAAAAAAAACCTGTATGCTATTCTCAATACACAATGCTACTCAGAATGAAATGCAGAAGTAATCCAGACACAAAAACTTGACACTTCATTTGAAAACTTAACTGAAAGACAAATGGAAGGAAGTTGTGGAAGGTATGAGAAATGAAGTTAAGTTGTGGAAGTGAAATTCTATCTCTCTTCATGTTTCATTGCAGATGGAAAAGACAAATAATGGTAAATAGCAGGAACTGAGACCCCAAATTAATTTCTATTTGAATAAATAATTGAAAATTTTATTTAGTTATGCAATCTTAGTGTCCAAAATTAACTCCAAATTTTGTGGGAGAATATAAAGTGGGCCAAGGGGTTTGCCTCTTAATTTCCTTCCAGTTTATTTCCTCTTACTTAAACACACAAACACAGGAAACAAAGGTACTTCCCTTCATTGCTATTTATTCTCATCCATTTTTCTCAATAGTCAATCCAATCCATATTTTATACATCTAGATTAACACCATCAAACAAAGGATGGGAATTATTTTACTTCAAATGAGTTAAGAGTAAATGCATCCTTGAACATTCTGTCTGTTGGAGAACAGAAAAATACAACTCAGCGTAGGT
Organism: Acer saccharum; assembly: GCA_030490815.1. Lineage (NCBI taxonomy): Eukaryota > Viridiplantae > Streptophyta > Magnoliopsida > Sapindales > Sapindaceae > Acer > Acer saccharum. The sequence continues at coordinate 11,057,071 of CM059878.1, forward strand.
ACTTATCTGCATGCTTACTCTTTCCAGAAAATTACTATGAGAATGACACATATTACACCGTACAATTATACATAGTAACTATAGCACCTGAAGAACAAAAAACTTGCACAAAAGTGGAAAGTAACCTGATTCATCTCAGACACAAGTTGGTTGAGTATTTTCAGACCAATGGTATAGTGATCTGTTGTTGCCTGGAAAAAAACAATCTTGTCAGGTACAATATTGTGCAAGTATTTAACAATAGAAATAAGATTATGATAATCAACTCGAAAAGAGAACACTCAATAATACATGATAAGAACCCTTATGTCGTAATTCGTATAAAGAGAAGATACAATGTAAGGAGTTGTTTAAATGCATAAGCAGAGAAAAGACATGTTAGAATCACTCTGTGGTTATGCGAGCAGAGAGATAAAATATGAGAAAAGGAATGCATTCAAATAATAGTTAATCAGTAAACTACTCCACAATGCAAAAAAAATAATAGTTACCAGTCCCATTTCATTCAATTAACTCAAACAAAACACCTAGCAGCAGCTATCATTATAAAGCAAATTTTACATGATAAATAGTATCCCAATACAATAAGCATCACTAACCTGGCTCAAGAAATTAGTGGACTCTTGCACCAATTCACGAAATCTATCATCGTCGAACCAACCAAACTTGGTAAGCCTACAGAGTAGCTGAATCAGAGATGCAGTCACAAACGGCTGCAATTCAGGACCTCTCGTCGCCAGATAATTAATCAGATAGTTCCCTACACCACAAAAAAAATATCAACAGAGAAAAAACAAGTGTAATAATAAAGTGAGATGATGATGCAAGCAAGTAGATAGATTGAAGGAAAAAATAATGGAATTTACGAATTTGGAGACGGAGCTGCAAAGCGAGGCTGTGGTCGGTGACTTGCTTGAGCAAGCTAGAACTAGCGAGCATCAAAGCGTAAGGAGTCAATGCGTTGTCGAGAATGTACTGACACTGAGCGATGTAATCGGTATTCACAGAGAAGCACTTGAGAGTGTTCTCCGCATGAGCTCGCTCTGCCGAGTCTTGCGAGTTGTATAGCCTCTCGCATAGCGCCTCCAACTGCGCTAAACTCTCCATCCGAAAAAAAAAAAAACGATAACCTAATCCGAAATTTCGACGAAATCCGATCAAAATTCACTGAAATGGAATCAAAAAAATCACAAAAATGAAAAAATGGAGAAAGAGAGTACCGTCCTACGGATCTGAGATCGTTGGTTTCTTCGAATTTTTCTTGAGATTTCAAGACTGAAATCAACTTAATCGACTAGCTTCTTCTTTTTTCTCTTTTTTAAGAGGGGAGGGGAGTCTATAATGGCGAACAACGTGTTCGTCTTGTTTTCTTGCTTGCGTTGGTGTGTGTTTTCTTGGAATGGCGAATTTTGAACTGTGGGGCTCGTGTGTTTGTTCTCTTCTCTCTTTATCGCCGTTGGATGTGGTGAATTTTGGTACGTTGGTTGTCGATGCCATATACATATAAATCATGAGGCCTAATTTTATTATTTTATTTTTTAATATTTATTAATTTAAGATCAGGTATTTTTTTTAATTTTTACTTTTTTTAAACTGGGCAAAAACCAAGGGCCTGTCCTGTATCGTTTTACAGGCCCATTTTCGTTTTCATTTTTCGAAAATGATTTGGAAAACACGTTCGTTACCGTTTTTCATTTTGTTTTCAAAAAACAAAAATAAAAACAGAAAACAAAATCAGTGTTAAAATTGAAAAATATGGAAACAACTAAAAGTTGTTTTTCATTTTGTTTTCCATTTTGTTCTCTAAAAGTCAAAAACAAAATTACAAACAGATCTCCTTCAACAATATCCTTCGACAGCCTGTTCTTCCATAGACACCCAACCATTCCTCTTCGACAAACAACCAAAAATCCTCCTTCGATAGACACACCCAAGCTCTGGCTTTCGACTCTAAGGTATGTCGTCTTCTTCTCCTCCTCCTCCTCCTTCTTTCTCTTCCGATCTTCTTCTTATTCTTCTTCTTTCGATTTCATTATGGATTTTGTTATCTTTTTATTAAAAACAATTTATTCTTCTTCCTCTTGTTCTTCTTCCAATTTCTTTTTGAGTTTGCCTCTTTAAAAAAAATAAAAATTCTTCTTCTTATGATTTGGTGTCTTTTTTTAATAAACAAATTCTTCCCGAAAATCTGATTTGGTTTCTAGATTTTCATCTATTTTTTAATTTTAATTTTATTTTAATTTTTCTATTTTGGTTTTCAAGTAGATCTATGTAGATCCAAGTAGATCTATACAGATCCAAGTAGATGAACACTTATTTTTGCTTTAATAATTTATTTTGTAGTGATTTGTGCAAATTTCTCTGCTGTGGAAACTTTGAACCAAGGTTTGTCTCTATCTTTTGTTATATTATAGAATTTGTATAAATTTCTGCTGTGCAAATTTTAGAATATGTGCAAATTTCTGCTGTGTAAATTTATAGAATATGAATAAATTTCTGTTGTGCAAATTTATAGAATATGTATAAATCTCTGTTGTGCAAATTTTTGCTGTGCAAATTTATAGAATCTATATAAATTCTGCTGTGCAAAGCAATTTTTTTTTTAGCCATGTCAATTCAAGCTTTTTTTTAGTAGATTTTCTGGTGGATCAGAGAGTGATAGTGCCTAGCTAGCTAGAACCATGCACAGCGAAGATTTGTTTTCTGCTTCCATTCACACATTCAAAATTTTTGTTTTAGCACTAAAATTTTGACTGTCCAAAACTTGGCTAGGTGTTAAGTGCTGGTGATGACCATGAGAGCACTAAAACTTGTCCCTATTCTGTTTTGGTTATTTATTTATTTATTATTTTTTATTATTTCAATTTGAATAAGTTTTATAAAATTAACGTTTGTATAAAACCCCAATTTTCACTTTTCAATTAACAAAATAGATGGATATAGATAAATATTTGATTGACAGAAAGTGATTTGTTTGGCGAAGGTTGGGACTGGTCTTCAAGTAGAAGGTTGGAATAGGGCTTTGAGATATTCGTTTCTCCTTCTGTGCTGCTACTGTCAGTGTTCTGTGTTGTTATGGTGGTGTTATATGTTTGGTTTTTGTTTGTGTAAGTGTTGTCCGGTTGGGATGATGAGTTGTTTTTGGGTTTCTAGGTGCTTCAGGTCTGGGATATTGTTTCGTTTGTAGGTGGTTGTGTTTTGAGGTTGTTTGTATATTATTGCAAAGACAATGTTTTTAAGATTTCAATGGCTGCACTTTCCAGGAGGTTTCTAGTGTACCGTGTGTGGAAAAAAAAGACCCAATCAATAAACAACACAATACAGATTGGAAATTGGAAAGCAATTCTTAATAATATATGGTGTTATTGATATCCAACACTTAGCTTGGAAGACAAGAGAATGGTTTTCTCTATCCTAATGAAGGTACGTATGAAGTATTAGTATTTCATTATTTCAATATTTGTAAAGTATAAATATTTATTTGTATTCTTTTAGGATATTATTATGTTGTTGATTCGGGATACATAAATATGCCGGGACTTTTAACACCTTACAGAGGTGAGCGATATCATTTACGTGATTATGAAGGACAAGAACGTACACCAAGAGGTCCAAAGGAGTTATTTAACTATAGGCATTCATCTTTACGAAATGTAATTGAGCGTAGTTTTGGTGTTTTAAAGGCGCACTTTGCTATTTTGAAAAAGATGCCTAATTACAAATTACGTAGGCAACGCCTCGTACCTATTGCTTGTTGTGTTTTGCATAATTTTATACGATCACAAGTTGGGGGTGATAGGATGTTTAGGGAATATGACAATGAAGATATGATATTTGATGGCGAAGGAGAAGGTAGAGAAATTCCTAATATAGATTTAACTCCATCAAATGTAGCACTAATGAATAATGTTAGAGATGAAATTGCAAGAAAAATGTGGCAAGATAGCTCACCTAATAGGAGGTGATGTCTTGTAATAGGAGTGGGTGTATTATGTAATTTATTCGTGATCTTATGTAATTATATTTGTATTTTTTTTTTTTGGAGAAATCCTTGCATGAAACTGATGTTACTTTGAGAGTTATCAGATTTAAACCAAATCAACAAAATACATTGCTTCAAGAGTTAAACCACAATCAAGTTTCAATCAATATTACCACAGTATGATAATAATATTCTACTTGGAACTTCTTGATTGCATCGACAACACTGATCCACTCAAATTTCTTGATCATTGAGAGATCATTCAACATTTTGTCAATTGCATAGTCATCTTGAAACCGTCATTTGCATAGTAATTATATTATGTAATGCTATGTTAAGAGAATTCTAAAGAAGTATAAAAGTAATCTATAATTATGGAAATTGATAGTTATGTTTTTTTTAATGCAAACGAATCAAATATCATACAATCCCTTTTATAATTCAATTAAAAATGATTGAATGGTCGGTATGAAATGATATTCAATTTTATTATATTGTTAAGAACAATTGTATAATTATTTCACATATATATTAAATTATTTATTGAAGTGAACAAAATAAATATTACAAACTTCTAAAAATATTTTTAAGAGGTGGGAAAGTCAAATTACATATGTAGAAACTGAAAAAAATATCATTTTTTTTTTATGTTTTTTGATGTTTTTAGGTAACCTACCGGACGCGTTTTTACTGTTTTCATTTTCAGAATACAGCTTTCAGTATATGCTACCGGACGCATTTTTACTGTTTTCATTTCAGAATCCAGGTTTTAGAAATGCTACCAGACGCATTTTCAAAATTCGAAAATGAAATCAAAAACATAGTTTTTATTTTCATTTTTATTTTTGAAAAACAAAACGAAAAACACCAAATGAAAAACGATACAGGACGCACCCTAACGTTCGCCATTAGTATGATTCAAGCCGCCAACCTGGGAGTTAGTCTAAGCTCATCGTGAATCCTAATTTTGTCACATGAGTTGTCAATACCATATAAAATGAGATAAATTTTTGTATGTAAGTTGTCAATACCATATAAAATAAGATGAATTTTGGTATGTAAGTTATCAATACCATATAAATCATGAATATCATGTAAATCATGAGGCTAATTTGGGTAAGTGAATTGTCTATACCATATAAAATAAGATGAATTTTTGTATGTAAGTTGTGAGTATCATATAAATCATAAGAGGATTTAACGAATGCCATCATTTGAATATAAATTTTGACAACGAATTTTGGCAAACAAGTTGTCAATACATATAAATCATGAGACTGATTTTGTCATATGAGTTGCCAATATCATATAAAATCTAGATACTATCTAACAAGTGTTGTAATGAGTGACATCATTTGAACATCAAATTAACAACAAATTTCGGCATATAAATTGTCGATACCATATAAATCATGAGACAATCTAACGAGTGACATAATGAATGAGTCATTTAAATATGAATTTGGACAACGAATTTGGACATGTAAATTGTCGTACTATATAAATCATGAGACGATCTAATGAATGAGAGACGTCATTTAAACATGAATTTAACCAACCTTTAGTAAGAATGACATGGCACAGGACCATAACTATAATATGCATCATATTGCAATTCGTGGCCAAGTAAATAAAGAAGGTAAATATATATATAAGATGGAATGTGTCGGTATGGTTCAGATTTGGGCAAAAACGAACCGATGCAAACTCATAATAACAGTCAATAAATAGTATAAATACATCAAATTCAAAGTTCGTGAAATTTACTTAAAACAATTTAGATAAAATAGTCCAAGAAAATTTATGAACATCACAACTCCTTCGAGTTCTAAAGTTCCAGACTTGTATCAATGTCAATATTCATCTTTGACTGCTCCCAATCTTTGAGGGCATGTTTGGTAATGTTTTCTGTTTTTGTTTTTTGTTTTATCAATTTTCATTGATTTTTATATTTTTAGAATCTAAAAACGTGTCTGGTAATTATAACTAAAAATAGTATTATATATATATATATATTTATATATATTTCAGTGTAATTATTGTAAAATAAAATTAATATCGTAAAGAGTAAAATTAATATTGCATATGGTTAAATTAATTTTAATAATTAAAAAGTATTATAATTTAAATTAGTAAAATCAATTTAAATAAGTTTTAAATTGACTGCTGTCATATTTTTGTAAAAATTAAGATAAAAAATATTTCATTAAACTTAAGAAAAATTATTTATTAATAATAAATAAAAAACATATATAATCCATATATATATATATAAGGGCCCATTTGGTACACTGTATTGGATTGTCATATTGTATTAGATTGGATTGGACTGTATTATCATTAATACAAACATGTATTTGGTGATGCAAGGTATTATATTGTACTGTATTAAGTTATTCCAATATGACTTTATTGGATTCTATTATATTATAAAAATATAATATTTTAAGAAACAGTTAATAATTCATTTTAAATATTCTTCCCATGAATAAATCAATAATATTTTTATATAAAAATGAATAAATATTTATTTTCATTGATATAAAAATTTTAATCAATAATATTTTGGGTTTTAAGCAAAATTGCCCTATTTTAGGGACTGAATTGCAAATCTACTCTAAAACCTAAATTAATTGCAAAAATGCCCTGAAATGACATGAATACCCTTTACCATAACTACACCCCATTAATTAACCATATTAATTACATTTACTAACCACCAACCTACCATTTACCAACCCTTAAAAAAAAAAACTAACATTGACCAATAGCTAACCCTTTTTTTCCTCTACATCATCTAACATTTATTTTTCTCTACATCATCTTTTTTTTTTTTTTTTCTATACATCACATTTCTTTTTCATATTTGAAGTTTTACAAACATTGGGGAATGGTTTGAAGTTGTTTGAAGAGGTAAGTATTACTTTGTTACAATATTTTTCCAACCTCCCAATTTGTTTTCTTAAATTTGATTAAGGTTTAAAATTTTTGAAAAAAACCTTCGGGTCGGAGTGGCCCGACATCGGGACGGCTTGACCCGATGAAAATTTTGAAAAACCATCGGGTCAGGGTGGCCCGACATCGGGACAGCCTGACCTGATGAAAAATTTCATCAGGTCAGGCCGTCCCGATGTCGGGCCACCTCGACCTGATGGTTTTTCAAATGCCTTTTTTTTTTTTTTTAATTTATGGTTAATTTATTTTTTCCATTTATGTTATTTGAAATAATGAATATTTTAATGATTGATAATATTTGTTCAATTATTTTTCAGGATTGACGATGAAGAATGTGCATTTGGTTTTGAATTGGGGTGGAGAATGGAAAAATCATCATGGTGAGTATTGGTATAAAGGTCAAAGAGCGAAGGCGTTTGCTTTTTCAAGGGATTCAAATTATGATCAATTGTTAGATAAAGTGTACAATGTAACCGGAATTGATAGAGATCATTATCGGGTTTGAAACAAATAATGCACGGTGTGTATAAAACTATCTAAAGAGGGGGGGAATAGATTTTAAGAGTTATTACCCAATTTTCGCACATATGTCAATTTTACGAAAATGCCCCTAACTAGTTAAAAAGACAATCAAGTGTAATATGGTGCAGAATGTAAATAACACTTGATATTTACGTGAAAACCCTCACGGGAAAAACCATGGGCTGTTATGTGCGCCACACACGAACCTCGAATCCACTAATTGAAATAATTACAATCTAATCCCGGTTTAATGATCTAATCCCGATCAATAATCATCACAACTACATAATCCCGGTATGAGTGAACCTAGTCAAATTGCTTGCGCATTAAGTAACCTAATCCCGGTCACAACACAAGACTTAATTCTCTAAGAAGAAATAATACAACCTAAGTGAATATATGAAATATCCAAAAATACAATTAGAGCTAGGTAACCCTATATGCTTATCTAGGATAATGATTTTGCAATTAATTTAATCCTAGATATTAAAAGCTAGATGACATGTCAAATAGCTTAGCTAAACATAGATTATAAAAATCTAGATAGCTATCACAATACAATACTCAATCATGTCAACACAACAATCTCTATTTTGTATCTAGAATATATTCTAAGAGCATACAAATAATATAAAAGATGTCAATGATAAATAAAACACTAATTATGTAAGATAATAGTGAAGAACTTACCAAAGAGTGTGTGTTGACCAAAACCCATGCAAGCAAGTATCCTAACTATGCTAGAAAATGCTTAGATGATGTTTAGATGCATATGAGGATGGTTTTTTGATTTGAGTGATCAAAGATGATCAAAGATGAGTTCTTGATGAAAAATCTCTCTTTGAAAATACTCTCAATTAAAAATATGATTTTTTTGAGTCATTAAAGTGACCTAAGATCAAAGAGGCATGTATATATGATATCCAATTGAAACTATGCCGTTTTGGAAATTTTCCAAAAAGTTTCCGCGCAAATCGTTCTACGTAGGGCGGGTGAAGGGCGGATTGAGGGCAGATTGAAAAATCAATCAGGTGCCCGCTCTACGTAGGGCGGATGTACAACGGTTTGGGCGCGACAATGCATCAGCTTCAGCTTCAGCTTCAACTTTAAGCACCTCAAAACATGACCAAACGACATCGAAACCTTTCGTATAATATATCGTTGGAAAGGTATGAATGTCTACTTTCTACTCCAATTATGGAATGACATTTCAATGTTTGTAGAAAAAGTTATGGTCAATAGAGTGACCAAAGGTCAGAAACAGACAACAACATAGTTGCCCTGTTTTGGTGGTCACTTTGGAGACTTCAAAACCAATCCAACGGTCATGAAATATTACAAATAATATACCGTTGGAAATGTATGGGTGTCTAGTTTGTCCAGAATTTTACAAAACTCAATTTAAATCTTTTTATAAAAAGTTATGGTCATAAGACCATACAAAGGTCAGTTTTGAAAAACATATAAATCATTGAAATTCAATCTTTTAATCCTAGACACTTTACTCCAAACAACCAAACCAAAAACTACCACTTATCCAAGAGGAGAATGAGACCTCTCAAGTGGTAAACCGTCGCGCTAAGACATTTTCGACCAATATCGGGAAACGAATTACAAGACACATAAACACACAACAAGATATCTCAATCAAAGTGCTAGTGTGTAAAGTGACATGTGAAGAGTATGTACACAAATGCAAGTATGCTAAGTGTGTGTGTGCAATCTAAATCTCTTCAAAGAAAATCAAGCACTAGAGATATACCTTTGGAGTGCTTGTCCCTTGAGGTCTTGGAAGGGCCTTTGAGCTTGAACCTCAATCACCTAAACTACCCTTACACAATAAGCCCCAACATGTGGTTTGTCCACGAAATAAGCCAATCAAAGAATGGAAATCCTTACAGGGTTAGTATGACGACTCTTCCACAAACTTTTCATCCTAGCATGCCAATTGAGATTGTTGATGATGAGGACGTTGTATTGTTGCTTGGTCGAGAGAATGTTGACCCATTAGTTTGCATCGGTGTTGAGGAAATTTGCCATGAGTCTCTAGAAATGAAACATAAACCATCAGAGTCATCTCACAACCTACACCATACAACTCCTCACCATGAATTTTATCATACACACAAAATCAATATATTTGTTTTTGTTTTCTGTATTTTTTTTTCTAACAAATAAAGGTCTAATATCTATTTTAATTCAATTTTAATTCAATAAGCAAATTTACTTTTAAATTCAAAGAAGAGTTGTGAAAGTTGAAATGAAAACTAAAATTGAAAATGTATGCATTTGTTATATATATCATATAATTTTATGGAGGAAACAACACAAACTATTAGAAGTAATAATGTATTAGTTATCATTAATTCCTGGGATTTTAGCAAAATGATCCTATTAGAGAGGTCAAATTGCAAATGTACTCTTAGTTGATTTTTTTTTTAGGAAAAGCGCTAACTTGAAACCCTAAAGGGTTGTTCAATAACGTTTTCTGTTTTTTCGTTGTCATTTATTTTTGAAAAATTGATTTTTATATTTTTCGGATTTGAAAACGCATCTAGTAGTAAAAATTGTAAACAATATCATGAATATATATATATATATATATATATTCATATCAGTCTCGATCTGGTCAGGATGTTCTGATATAACTTTATTAAGATATTGAATGTGAGTCACTCATTATGGAGAAGTTTTGACAAGTGCATACACACTTAAGTTAAAGCATGTAAAATTAGTGACTCACATTCAATATTCCCATGAAGTTATATCAGGATGCACTGATTTGAAAATTTCTAATATATATATAGTTTTTCTATTGTTAGTTCGAACTGATATAAAATATATTAGTTTTTTGCATGTGGACTATTGAATTTAAATGTTTTGACTTGGCTGCATGCGCTTGTCAAAGTATCTTTTAAATTCAATGGTCCACATGTAAAGAACTGATATATTTTATATCAATTCAAACTGACAATAGAAGGACTATATATATATATATATATATATATTTACGATTGTTTTAAAGATATATTTTTAACTTGTTATAAGAGTAAAAGCAATTAAATGAAGATTTATTTATTTTTTCCAAAATTTTTTAATAAAAGATTATATTTACTAATTTAAGAATATATATATATATTATCATTGTATTATTACAAATAATAAACTATTATACATAATATATAATTTATTATTATTATTTCATGTGGTAAAATGTTTTTTTTTTTTATAACTATTATAATATTTCGGGTTTAGGGAAGCGGGCACCACTTGAATACACAACTTCTTAGATGTAAGTGTGAAGAGTTTATTACAAAATCAACCTCATAAAAATATCTCTTAATAGATAAATTATAAAGTATGATTTTATATAAAAGAAAATTAAAATGATTAATTAATAATTTTGGGTTGCTTCGAAATAATAAATAATAATAATTTAACTGATGAGACCATCAAAAATCAGAACAAAAAGTTGAGAACGTGTTTGAACTGTTTTCATTAAACATGCCTCTCAATACTATAAATAAAAAGAAAAATTTCATTGTTTTTTTTTTTCTTAAGAATGTGTGCCGAACAGGTTTTACCGGTTTTCTGGACTCAAAAAACGAAAAACTCATTTTTGAAAATGATATTGAATGAGGCCTAAATGATCTATCTAACTCTCATGAAAACATAGAACACAATTGAAAGAGAAAATTCTCAAATTACTTGCCCTAACTTGAAACCTCACCCAACCGAAACTTGTTGAACCCAAATTACTTTAATTTAATTGTTTGGTAGATTAGGGTTAAATTTGAATTCAAAAACTTGTTGAACCCTATCCTTTAGTTCTAGGGTTTTGAGATATTTCATCTCCAATTGGTTTATAATAGAGCATAATTGTGCTGATTGTTTGTGGGTTTTCAATTTTATGGATATATTTATAGGATTCAAGGGAAAAATGATGAAATTTTGTACTTAAGGTACGGGTGACATGATACCGCCGGATCACCCTATCCCGAAACACATTTTTATCATTTAGTTTGGGGGTGACCCGAAGCACCTGATATCGGGTCACCCCATCTAGAAGCATAAAATTTGTCCTTCAGGTCGGGGGTGCCCCAAAACATAAATTTGTGCTACGGGTATAGGGATATCAGGTCAGCCTTACTCGAAGCACAAAATTGAAAACCCAATTTTTTATTTTATTTTTTATTTTTACCACAATCATGTTCAAATATAAACCACTTGGAGACAAAATATCTAAAAACCCTAGAAATAACAGTTGAGGTTCTACAAGTTTTTGGATTCAAATTTAACACAAATCATTACCAAACAACTAAATTAACAATTAATTTGGGTTCAACAAGTTTCGGGTTGGGTGGGATTTTGGGTTAGAGCAAGTAATTTGACGGATTTCTCTTTCAATTGTGTTCTATGTTTTCATGAAGGGCAAGTAGGTCATTTAGGGACACTTTTGCTAATTTTTTCGGTTGATGGTACGTTTACAATTTGACCTTCTAATAGGGCAATTCATTGTTAACGACAACGGTCTAACTATAATATTTTTTTTTTTATTTTATTTTTTTTTTTTTTATGTTCGTGTAAGAGTAGCATGCGTCCAAATCAAAGAATGTTTGCATTTTCAATAAATTTCAAACTATTCTAAATTTATTTTTATTATTCTAGAAGGTCATAAGGGTTAATTGCACTAACTTACCCTTATTTTATTGGATATAGCAAGATTTCAAGAAGATAACTTAAATTAATACAAACACCCCTTTCCATCAAGTCAATCCGTTAACTTTAACGGTTGACTAACTTTGACCCTTGGAAAGCCAAATATACCCTTGCCTTAAATTTAAAAAAATTCTAAAGACACTTCATTTTGTTACAAGATTATCCTTTATATCTTTTTTGAATTAAATTATTAAAAAAAGAAATCATCTCTCCTAAATCATTAGATTAATTATTACATATTAAATACTCTATCCTAATTACCATATTAAACTCTCTCTTCTCCAATAAATATCTCTAATTTTCTATCTCCATTATTTCTCAAGCAAGACTAACAGTTAATAATAATAAATAAAAAAACATACTGATAATCTTGATTTGTAGGAACCATATGTATGTATATATTAATTTTTTTTTTATTTTTTATAAAACAAATCGAAATATGAAAATGTTTTTTGTTAATTCTGAGTTTAATCGAATCTAGTTGAAACAATTCAAACTTTCATATATATATTTATATATATATATATATATATATTACTGTTAGTAAAAAACTAAAATATTTATAAGTTTTTTTTTTCTTTAACTATTAATAAGAGATTGATAGAGAAAGTATGGAAATATGATTTTATTTTTTTTAAATGGAGAGAGATTAATCAGTAGAGAGTGTTTAATATGGTAATAACAGATTTATGGAAGAGAGTTTAATACATAATATTTAAAGTAATGATTTAGGAGAGATTTTTTTTTATTTTAATAATTTAATTAGTTTGGAGTGTCTTAAAATTTTTTTGTCTTGTTTAGTAATTTTAGTTTAGGTTAAAATTGTCATTAATAAAAAAATTCAATTTGGAGTGTGAATAAATAATTTGTGGATTGTAAGAAGAAGCTCTCTTAATATATAACTTGGTTTGGCGACAAATGACGAGCTGAGTTAATCTTTGCCCCTTACACCTGTACCATGAGATTGTAAGTTGCCTCCTCCTCAAATCTCAAATTATTGTAATATTAAAATAAATAAATAAATAAAAGCAATAATAATAACTTGGTGACAAGTGCACAATTTCACTTGTAATAAATTTTCTCTTACAACTATTTGCAAGATACTGAAAATGCAGCAGAATGTCATTTATAGATATTTTCCAAGAACAAGACTAAAATAATCAAACTACTACATATTTATTAACCCAGTTGAAAACTAAATCAAATCAACTATGAGGTTTAGAAATTTCTTCATGATCGGATTTAGGTTCTTGTCAACTTGTCTCTTTTCTCAGAAGGGAGCATCATTAAGCAAGGAGTCCACGAAATCATCATCCCAACCCTACAAACCAAACCCACAACCACAGTTACAAGAACTTGCAATTTTAACAAAAATGAAGTTAACAAAGACATGCCTGATTCCCTAAACCGGTATTTTTGGCCAGAAAAAGATCGCCGAGCTCAGGGGTCAAATACCCATTGTCGCATTGTCGCTACAAACATAAAGACAAGTGTTACAAAATAACGTTATAAATTAAACAAGGGTGCATTTACTAAACAGGAATGAAATGAAAGGGAATCAGGTTTCATGGGAGATGGAATTAGGAAAGGGAACTTGATTTTTTAGGTGGGAGAGGGAAATCAAGTTCTCTTTCCACAGTAATTAAGTTCCCTTTCTCTCCCTAGGATTATCGATTAAACGTGTCCGAAAGTAAGATAGTAACAACTAACAAGGCAAGAAGGAATTTTTTTTATAAAAATAATAATAATAATAAATAAAGTAAAAATCTTGACTTGCCTGATTAGGGTTTTCATCCAATATTGGATGGTAGTCATTAAAAGGATTTGCAATATTATCATCAAAGTCAGTATTCATCAGGAGTTCCTCAATCTCTTGAAGCTGCTGGATATATTAAAATTTAGGAAAATTCATGTAATGTCTTGAAAATTGGAACAACTACAATGTAACTTATAAATTTATAAAATTAAGAATGAAATGAAGTAATTAACCAATATTGGACGACATTCACATACCTGTTCAAGACTTAGTTCATTCCAATTAGGACTAGGGAAGTCAACCCCATTCAAGGGTTGACTTGTTGCAGGGTTCTTTTCAGAAGGAAATGTTGAGTTGTTACTTGCACAATTAGGGTTCATAACACCTTCTCCACCTTGTTGCTGTACATATTAAAAAAAACAGTTATCCATCGAGGAAGCTAGCAAGAGAAATTCCTAAAAGCATTAACAATTAAAAAATTCCAGGTGCAAAAAAAAAATAAAAATAAGGACATCTGCATTAACGAATTACAACCAGATAATTAAACGTTCATACCTGATGAGATGATAATTGGCCGTTGGTAGGTTGGGTCAGCGTGTCAGTAAAGGAAGAAGCATTGTTATTGTCGTTCACTATCAGATCAAACGTGAAATCATTCAACTCATCGTTGCCGTCGAGGCCAAATTGTTCTTCTGCCATTGATGGAAGTGTTGATGTACTTCCTTGTTCATTAGCACCAGAAAATGATGTTGGAAATTGATAATTTCCATGATTAATGAACCCAGCAGTAGAAGAATTGTCTTGAGCCAAACCTAGAGTCTGATCAGCCCCATTGATTAAGCCAAGGCCTGCACCATCACTATTGAGTCTCATTTGTCCACCATCATTATTTATTTGATCAATTCCAGCATAATTGTTGTTGTTGAAGTAGTTTGGATTCGAACTTGGAAAAGAAAACGAAACGTTCCCAGTTCCAATGCCCTCATTATTGTTGCTTGGAGTACCATGATGGCACGAGTTCCCGGATGTCCCAAAGTCCAGGACCGATGGAGTTGCTATGGTCTGCATTGAGTTTGTACCACTCACAGCACCACGAGACAACAAATTCGAACCTATATCATTTGATCCGAGCCCACCAAAACCGGTGCGGTTTGGCTGGTAGATAGGGTTACTAGTGCTACCATAGATTGATTTGTGAACATTAGATTGAGTACTACTGCTGCTCCCAAGCAAACGAGACTGTCCATATCCGAAACGAGGGGATGACCAAGATGATGATGACAACCCGGGGTTGCTACTCGTAAGGCCACCTATCGAACCGAAGTTGTTGGTGGGGTTGAAAGATTGAAATTGATCAGTAGCATTAGCAGTATAACTTGGTTGCTTATTCTCTAGTACTCCGTTGACTAGCGAATACTGTTGTTGTTGTTGTGCAGCTTTATACAACAGTGAAGCGTGGCCTGCAGCAAAGCTTGATCTAAAAGTTCTATCCATAGTCATGGAGTTCATTGTAGCAGCAACAAATCCCTTCTCATCAACACGTTTGAGAAAAAGCCGATATTTCTGTAAAAATATCCAAATATATAATTAAGTTAATGGAGTTCAGTGTTAAGATTCGCTCATTTAGTCGGACAATGTTCGAGTCATGTTGGATTTGCCACCCGAAATATATATATAAAAAATAAATGCCGTAATAAAAATAAAAAATAAAAACAAAAAAAAACCTAGCTAACCTGCAAATGGCTTGCAATGTTTTCTTTTGTCAACTCGGGCACATTCATTAATTCATGGAGCTTTTTCGGCACAGCCTCTGCATATAAAAAGATTATCATTAGTGAAATAATGCATTACTTAGAGTGAAAACCAACAAATATATACAAATCCCTGAATAGAGTTATTTCCAGAATCACTAATTATCACATGTGATAATCAATGATTTCGAATATATATAAGTTATATCCGGGGATTTGCACCTAAGAATTTATATATATTGAAATTGAACATACTTTCTAGGGTTAGATAATTAACGGCTTGCAAGAACCGATTGTGAAGCAAATCGGTCCAAACCACTTTGGCCTTTTTGGGAGCATTTGAGCTTTCTCCTTTTGTATCTTCTCTCCTCTTTTTGTGAGTCTTTGTTTTGCCGCCATCTTTGTTGTTTTCATGCTTCTCTTTGTTCACAAATGAGGAGGTGGAATTATTTTCGACTTGAATGCTTCCGATTGATCTCTCGATATTCCTCGTCAATTTTGCTGTTTTCGATGCAACTGCGTATTGCCAAATGTTCTTGAAATCCCCTGGGATCACTGGTTTTTTAATGTAGAATACTACTCCGCTAGCTAAGGCGTTCATTACTGTAGGCTCTTTGTGGTCTGAGGACATTACTGCATATGATCAAAGACATAAATTGAATAAGCTTTTGGATTATTTTCAAATATGTTTTTGGATACTTTGTAAAAATGAAAAATTATAAAAGATTTTGAAAATTTAATAAATAATCTTTGGATTACTACAAGTTTTTAAGAGGAAACTTTAAAAGAAAACTTACTAATGACAGGCAACTTATATTCTTTATCAATTTGTTTCTGAAGTTCAAGTCCATCCATCTTAGGCATATGCAGGTCAGTCACGACAAGGTCGATATCTCGGATCCGAACAGTAGCTAAAGCATCATCAGGGCTGTTTGCGGAAATAACTGCAAAAGGAATATAAGATTAATGTCAATAATAAAAATAATCAATTGTTTGATTGCTAGATTGTACATGCATCCTCCTTTTAAGTTATCATATTGACTGAAATGTACAACTCAATAATATCACTTATAAGGAAACACAATAAAATTTTCAATTTAATTGGTTTAGGATTAATAAAAATGGTGAAAAATCTGAATTTGAAATTAGAATTAAATGAAGATTGGGAAGAACATATACATACATGCATATACACGTATATTGCAAATTATACAGCTAGCTATATTTAACCCTAATTGATAAACTCAAAATTCACTTCAAAAAAAGTTGCAAATGCATGGAAAATAAATTTTGTCACCTTTAAAAAAAAATAAAAAAATTGAAGATAATTTTTGGATAGATGTGAAAAAAAAAAAAAAAAAAAAAAATTTTATGCAAAACCTTAAAAAATAAAGAAATTATTACATCACTATGGCATATAAACTCCTTGAAACATAAAACTAACAATCCAAACAACAATCTTATTGAAGAGAAAATTAAGGGGAAATACTGAAACAACAAAATTATAAGAAAAAAAAAATGAATATGTGTTTGAGAGGAATAGTTTATTTTATTAAACCTCTTGAGGTAAAAGTAAGGGATCTAATTAAAGATCAACCCCTACTAAGTTTCATTTTTGTTGGTATATGAAGTGAATAATAAAACTGTGATTAATTAATTATAGTACATGCAAGTACGTATGAAGTTTAAGATATCATAAACGTAAAATAAATCGAATAGATAAGAGATCTAGACAAAGAATAAGATCGGATGTTCCTAAGGAAAATAGTTGAAATTTTAATCTAATTTGGGTCATAGAAGGAACAAAAATAATCAATATAATTAGGATATGAAATCTATCTAATATAATTCATTTAAAAAACTTTTTGAATTCTTTTCTACAACATCCAACCCTAATCCGGCTTAAATATAAATCAAAATCCCTTCCAATCTTAAAATGAGAAGGAGTTTCACAATTTAAAAACTCGATTTGACAAAATCATAGTGAAAATGGAAGATATCTTCTCAAAAATTTCATAAAAATTTCATGCTAGCAACACCTTACATTAAAGATCATCAAAGTATGACCCCAATAAATCACAATTTAAATGGATAAATGGGGAAAAGTGATCATATATGTTAAAGAATATAGACACAATTTCAACAATTAGTCCTTTCATGGAAAAAAGATGAAGGAAATCTTAAACACTAATTTTTTTTTTCAACTAAAATTGAAAAATAAAAAGCTAATGGAGAATATTTATATATAAAACACCAATATACCTTCATAATTACATTTTTTAAGCATGGTTGAGACAAGATTAAGACATGTAGAGTCATCATCCACGACCAAGATTTTAAACTTAACAATGGAGATTTGATCAGCAGACATGTTGACAGCTTTGACTATTTTTTCACTCTCACTGACTATGTTTTGAGAAATTTGGTGTTAATTACCACGAGGTTTATTTATAGTCGAAGGTGATGTATGATAAATTTACACGTGTCAAAAGGCCCTTTTTTTAATAATAAAATAAAGAGATGAGAAGATGGGAGCACACAGTTTTTGGCCACCTTTTCTTGTTTACAATTTCAAATTATGGGTCAGTTTGGTATTGTTTTTGAAAAGTTAAAATCAGTTTATTTTCTAATTTTGACATAAAATGATATTTGGTAAAACATTCAGAAGTGATTAATTGATAATCTACGTTCAGAAGTGATTAATTGATAATCTGTCAAGTTTTGACAGTGATTTTGAGAAATAGGTGGAGGGTTACTTTTTGAAAGTGATTATGAAATAATTTATTTCAGCATTTAATGAATCTTTTAAACTATCATTATTACCCTTATGAAATCAAATTAAAATCATTTATATACCTTATTTAATCTCAAAATTAAATATTCTACTTAAATATTGATTTGATTTATAAAAGCTTTTAAAAATATTTTTCCAAAATATTCTACTTAAATATGTTTGATAAAATTATCAAACATATGTATACTGCTTTTGAGCTATACAGTAGTTTTAAAAATACAATTAATTAAACATATACCGATTAACTTCACAGTTGATAATTCCTACAACACAGTTAACAGTGATTATTATAAAAGGTACAGCAATACCAAACTGGCCTTATATTTGTTTTCCATTTCAGTGTAGCTAAAAATAGTATAAACATGCATTCACACACCTGAATATCCGGGTTATTTATAATGGTGAAAATCTAGAGCAAAAATTGACAATTAATGCAAATCATCACCAGAGAGGTTCTAACCAGGAATTCTTTTTAAAGAAGATTGTGCAATCTTTTATTTAAATCTCTCTTCCTAGTTCTTTTGTTTCCATTTGTACGTAGTTCAGTTTATGCTTCTAGATGAATTGACAATAATCTACTTTGTTAATGGTTGAAATTATTAGAATTTTTATCTTTTAAGGATGAAAAAGTATATGTTTTTTTGAAAAGAAGAACTCAAATTCCTATTTTAATTGAACAAGTAAATTTACTTTTAATTAATCTAAAGAAGAATCGTGAAAGCAGTAATGAAAACTAAATTAAATAGTTCATGTATACATTTGTTAGATCATTTGATTTTATGGAGAAAACGACCTAAACTATTAGGAGTAACAATGTGTTAGTTATCATTAATTATTAACGAACAACGGAATAACTATAATCTTTTTTTTTTTATATTGGTACAAGAGTACCACGTGTCCGACAAGATGAGGTTGGTCTAATGATATGCCCATCACACATACACCGAGAGATTATGAGCTATGTCCCTCTCCCCAAATTCTGAATTATTATTATTATTATTATTATTATATATTTAAAATAATAATAATAAAGAGTACCACACGTCCTATTTTAATTGAACAAGTAAATTTACTTTAAATTTAAAGAAGAATCGTGAAATTAATAATGAAAACTAAAATTCACTACAAAAAAAAAATGGTTTTTGCCGTCGGAAATACGCTTTTCCAACGGGAAAAAGCCGTTGGAGGCCGTCGCAAATACGCTTGTCAGAAATAACTTTTCACTAATGAGCCGTCACAAATACTACCAAAAAATGAAAATGCCATCGGTAATAGTGATTCATGGTGGTCAAAATTACTTGTATTTCCGACGGCTTTACTGCTATTTTTGACGGCTTATTGCCGTAAGAAATAGTGATTCAAGGTGGTCAAAATTACTTTTATTTCCGACGACTTTACCGCTATTTCCGACGGCTTATTGCCGTCGAAAATAGTCAAATTATTAAAAAAATAGTGACTTGATAGTCGCCACATCACTTGTCATGTGCCACGTCATCACCATATCACCTAGCATGTGGCACAATAAATCCTTGAAATTGTGGTTTGAACCCTTGACCTGGATGACAATAAGGGTTTCCCTTACCATTTTGCTATAACCTTATATCTGATATGTTTTGTATATTATTTATATATAAGCTATTGATATGTTTGTATACTATGTAATTACAGTAAATATATATTTTTATATACTATTGAGACATTGTTTTTTAAAATAATATTTTATTAAAATAATTAGAGTTCTTGTTGACAGTGAATTTTGGATACATTTAACACATATAGTGATACATTTAAAATATTGACCTACAAGTCACATTTTTTGTGTAGTGTTATAAATTACATATATTCCATTATAATTTATTAATTAATATTATAATAATAAATTATTTATTTATTCCATGAAATTGAGGTCAACAAAGCAAAGACTATTTCCGACGGCCTCAATGCCGTCGAAAATAATGTATTCATTTTTTCTTTTCAAATGGAACAAGACTATATCCGACGGCAATAAGACGTCGAAAATAATGTATTCCTTTTATCTCTTTTCAAATGGAACAAAGATTATTTCCGACAGCATTTAGGCCATCGGAAATAGTGTATTCCTTTTTTTTCTTTTCAAATGGAACAATACTATTTCCGACGGCATCGGAAATAGTGTATTCCTTCTTTTCTTTTTTTTCAAATGGAACAAGACTATTTCCGACGGCATTGAAGCTGTCGGAAATAGTGTATTCCTTTTTTTTCTTTTCAAATGGAACAAGACTATTTCCGACGGCATTGAAGCTGTCGGAAATAGTGTATTCTTTTTTTTCTTTTCAAATGGAACAAGACTATTTCTAACGGCATTGAAGCCGTCAAAAATAATGTATTCCTTCTTTTCTTTTCAAATGGAACAAGACTATTTTCGACGGCATTGAAGCCATCGGAAATAGCGGAAATAGTGTATTCTTTTTTTTTTTTTCTTTTCAAATGGAACAAGACTATTTCCAACAGCATTGAGGCCGTCGGAAATAGTATATTCCATTTTTTCTTTTGAAATGGAACAAGACTATTTCTGACAGCACTTTTTGTGCCGTCAAAAATAGTGTATTCGTCGGAATTGAGAACAAAATTGACGGTTTTTTCGACTATTTCCGACGACCAAAGGCTATCGAAAATGTAGTATCATATTTTTACTCATTTCTGATGGCACTGAAATGGCCGTACCATTTCCGACGGCAATTAGCGTCGTCGGAAATAGTTCGCCACTGATAGGCTTTTATTTTTTTGTAGTGATTGTTCATGTATACATTTGTTAGATCATTTGATTTTATGGAGAAAACGAAACAAACTATTACGAGTAACGTGTCAGTTATCATTAATTATTAACGAACAACGGTATAATTATAATATTTTTATCTTGGTGCAAGAGTTCCACGTGTCCAAAAATCTGTCCCACCTCTAACGTTGCACCATGTATACTTAGGTCCAGACTTCCAGTAAACCCCAAGTCTATAAGAGTACAATCATCATAGGCTTCTATGAAATTGCTAATTAGATAATTCGACCGACTTGCCCCCCCCCCCCCCCCCCCCCCCCCCCCCCCCCCCCCCCTCATGATCATTGAGAATTTCGTTGAAATCACCTGCACACAACCAAGGAAAATTATAATTGTCTCGTAGCCGATGCAGCAGAGTCCATGTATGGATCCACTGATCATCCCCTTCAGGATGATCATACACACTCATAAAACGTTAATTATTGTCATTGTGTGACTTAATACCAACATCAATATGAAACCTACTATATGATAACACATTAACCTCAGCATTGTCCGTCCACAAAAGACAGAGCCCGCCACTTCTACCAACCTAGCCTATCTACCCCAAACTTGCCACTGAAACCCAGTTTCACTCTAATTCCTTCCATCTGATGATGATCCAATATTAATTATCTCCATAAGAAATACAAAATCAGGTCTATGAGTCTGCAGATGAGACTGCAGCGCCTTGAACGTTCGGTTGTTCCCTAACCCCCGGACGTTCTAAATTTAATGTTTCATTGCTTCGAGCAAGCTTAGAAACCAGTCAGACCCGCCGATATACTGTTGTCTGTGTCATCACTATTGTTTAGGACTTTAATCTTCTTACTCAAACACTAAGGGAGGTGTATTGGCCGGATTGGGATTTTATTAGACAATTTTGGGAAGTAAAAGTCTGGTGGTATTGGATTGAGACTTTTTAATAAGTTAGATAAGTTTTGTGGTATTCGATTAGGACTTTTAAGATTTTTTTTAAAAGTCCATAATATCTTGCATTGGATCCAAACTTTCAAGATTTATTTTAAAAGTCTATAATATCTTATGGTATTGAATCCAGACTTTTAAGACTTTTTTTAAAAGTCCATAATATTTTGTGGTATTTGATCCAGACTTTCAAGAGGTAGTAAATTGTCTGGTGGTATTGGATTAAGATCAAAATTTGTAGGATTTCATGATAAAATAGATTTTCTAGACTTTTTAGTGATAAATATAAATAGTTAGACCTCAAAATTGTCTTGCCATCTCCCATCATACTTTTCACTCTTGCTTAAGACTTTTCAGAAAATAGCAACAAGGTCGTGAAGAAACCCTAACAACAGACCAGATTCAGGTAATGATTATATTGTATCTTGCACTGCTTAGTTATCGTAATATATCTTGCACTGCCTATTATTCCATCAAATCCCACCGAATTGCTCACAGCCATAGTAATTGGTTTATGTGTTCATGTGTGTTATCGTGATTTGTTTTGCTTTTTGTTGTTGTGGGGCCTTTGCCTTGCTATTGTTTGCTCCATGTGCTGTTACAATATAATCACACCATTTGTGCTATTCAAAAAAAAAAAAAAAAAAAAAAAAAAACTATTACTATTAAAAACTCACACCAAAACAGACCAAATTCTACTGAATTGCACTATACTCTGAGATTCTGTGCTTTTCAAAAAAAAAAAAAAAAAAAAAAAAAACTCACACTGAATTGAACTTATCTATCAATTCACATGCTTTGAAACTTCATGAGATTCTGCTCTTGTTGTTGCTTTTGTTAATATTTTTATTGTTTTTTTGGATGATATTTCTGTTGGGTATGCTTTGAATCTTCGTTTAAATTCCAAGTTTAAGCTACAAGGCAAACATTCTTTTCCTAAAAATAAAAATGGTATATTTCTTCCTTTATGTTTCTCTTTTCACTTTTTCAAAGATCTTTAATGGGTTCAAAGGAGCATTTTTTTTTTTTTTTTTTTTTTTTTTTTTTTGCAATGAAGAAAAATGTATTAGCAGCATGTAACTTTGATTTGGAGTTCATGTACGTCCTTGCTGGGTGGGAGGGTTCAGCTCATGATTCCAAACTGTTAAATGATGCTTTATCAGGGAGGAATGGACTTAAAGTCCCCCAAGGTAAATACTAGTTTTTTTAATCTAAAACATAATTTAATTTTAAATGGTCAATGCTTTATTGTGTGGTACTTTTGGGTAATAACTATCGGTATTGTATTTTTAATTAGGTAAATATTTCCTAACAGATTGTGGATTTGCTAATCGATGTCAATTTTTAGCTCTGTATCGAGGTGTGCGGTATCATCTCCAAGATTTTGCAGGTAATGGTAATGATCCTGAAAATGAAAAGGAATTGTTCAATCTCCGCCATGCGTCGTTGAGAAATGTGATCGAGAGAATATTTGGCATTTTTAAATCTCGGTTCACCATTTTTAAATCGGCACCTCCATTTCCATTTAAGACACAAGTAGAGATAGTGTTGGCATGTGTAGCACTCCACAACTTTCTTCGTAAAGAATGTCGATCTGATGAATTTCCTATTGAAGAATAATATGCATCATCATCATCATCACGGGTTGTTGAAGAGGAACTTGAAGAACTAGTTTTACAAACCCAAGAACAACAGAGAGAGGAAGCTAATGCATGGAGACTTAGCATATCTGACTATATGTGGAGAGAGAGATATTAGGCCATGGGAGGATTACTAGTCTAGCAATTTTTTTTGTGGGTTTATTTTTCATTTCATTTTTTGTGTGGTTTTGTGTTCTTATGGAGATATTTTTGTGCAAACCTTTTCCTTAAAACTGTATCTTTTGGCAAGGAAATAAATTTTTTCGTCCATGTAGGGTTCTTTGATTTTTCGATACGAATCCAACGGTGTAAAGAACGTAAAATTTTGGGCGATATTTTGAAAGTTATGATCAATTATTCAGTCAAAGGTCAAAAGTGATTGGAGATATTTTTGTACAAATGTTTTCTTAAAACTATATCTTTTGGCAAGAAAATAAATTTTTTCGTCCATGTTGGATTCTTCAATTTTTCAATACAAATCCAATGGTATAAATAACGTAAACTTATGGACGGTATTTTGAAAGTTATGATCAATTATTCAGTCAAAGGTCAGAAGCGATTGGAGATGATCAATTTTTGTGCAAACTTTTTCCTTAAAACTGTATCTTTTGGCAAGGAAATAAATTTTTTGATCCACATAGGGTTCTTTGATTTTTCAATATGAATCCAACGGTATAAAGAACGTAAAATTCTAGGTGGTATTTTGAAAGTTATGATCAATTATTCAGTCAAATGTCAGAAGCGACACGAATCCGCGAGTGAGATGTTTTCATCACTCATTTTTACACTTTTCCAAATAGATTTTTGGAATATTTTCTAAATGAAAAGTGTTTTTTTTGCATGCCTACTTTATTGTATCAAAATTTGAGCAAATACCGTTGAGTATTTTTAGAGATGCGCACTTGAATGTGGACATAGGTCAGATTTGAATTTCAGTAGAATTTTACTTTTGAATCCATATCGGTTTTCCCAAAAACCGTTGTCTTTTCAAACCGCAATATTTAAGACATCAGTTTTAATGGAGACCGATTTCTTATTGGAAAAAAAAATCCATATTGGTTTTCCCAAAAACCGTTGTCTTTTCAAACAGTAATATTTAAGACATCGGTTTTAAGGAAAATCGATTTCTTATTGGAAAATAAATCCATATCGGTTTTTCCAAAAACCGTTGTTTTTTTAAACTACAATATTTAAGAAATCGGTTTTTATAAAAACCGATTTCTAAAAGTTTTTTTAAATCGGTTATCTAAAAATTGATGTAAACAACCAATGTCTTTTAACATTTTGTAGTAGTGTGGGTTTTTTCAGCTCAAACCATCTATCTAGTTTGGATTTCTTAACTTAGGTATGTGTGTTGGCTAACAAATTTATAGGGCCCATATTTATAAAAAAAAAAAAAAAAAAAAAAAAAAAGTCCAAAAAGTCTTTGAATAAAGTCTAAATAATCATAATAGTCTATTAATAAAGTCTAGATAATCATAATAGTCTATAAATAAAGTCTAGATAATCCTAATAATCTATAAATAAAGTCTAGAGACTCTTTTTAAAAAAATTCCAAAATCCTGAAAGTCTAGTCCATATAATCCTAATAGTCTTTAAAATCCTAAAAATCCATAAAATCTTACCACCCAAAAATTGTCTATTAAAATCCCAATCCAATACACCCCCCCTAAGACTCCTTCACCTACTTACCATGTATGTGTTTCCCTAATTGAACATCAAAATCGTGCCCTTTAGAGTAGAGGTGGCACGGTTTCGGTTTCGGTTCCAAGGTTTGGTGGAACCGGCGGTTTGGAACCTCTTTTTTTTTTTTTTTTTTTTTTTTTTTTTTTTTTTTTTTTTTTTTGTAATAACAAAAAAAAAAAAAAAAAAAAAAAAAGACTTCTAAGTTCTAACTTGTAACTTATAAGTTGTAAATTTAATTGAATAAAATAAAATATATAAATAACAAATTACAAAATAAAATTAAATAAAATTCATTGGGTTGGATGTTGGAAGTTGGATCACCAGACCGAAAATAAAATAAAATAAACAAAATTAAATTAAAATAAAACTAAACAAAATGACAAATTACAATTTACATTTCATTGGGTATTTGGAAATTGGGTCACCCAAAATTCGAAAATAACATAAAATAAATAAATTACAAATTACAAAATTAAATTAAAATAAAACTAAAAAAAAAAAAATGTAAAGTTATTAGCCTTGCGCTTAATTTTTACCACAATTAAGTTGCCAACGTATCCTCTTGGGGGGGTTTAGAGGAATCAAAGGCCATGTAGTTCACCTACCTTTTATTACAGGTTTGGTGATGACGTGGACTAATTGTTGTCGTGATGGCGTGATCCGCATGACCGCAATATGACATATGCTATTTTAGCTCCACTGCTTCAGTTTCAGGTTCATCATCTTTGAAGAAATCATACGTTGGCTCTTGCTCGATTTCTTGTTGTCTATATTGCACCTTCGTCCAGTCATCTATACAAACCTGTATCTGTAATGCTTTCGGAGTCAAGCACGAACGTTTTTCATTCAGGATATTCCCCCCGGCGCTGAACTCTTGTTCCATCGCCACTGTAAAAACTAGTGTTGAAAAAATATTTTTGGCTATCATAGCCATGATTGGATAGTACTTTGCGTACTTTTTCCAATATTATAAGATTTCAAATTTTTTCCTTGGCATATCTTCTATAAACTCAAAAGAAGCATTTAGATAAGATTCAAGCTCGGAATACGAACCAGAGCTTGATGAAGAACATTTAGGTTTTTTTGGTTTTTTTTGATAACATACTATACCCTAAATTCAAAAATCCGGAGGAGGATGATAGGGGCTGAGATGCAGTTTGTGTTCGTGTAACATCTAAGTTCAGTGAGGATCCATAAATTGTAACATATTCATCATATAAATCATGCAATAATTTCTTAACTCTATCGCAACACGCATCAACATCATATTCAATATTTAAACTTTTTTTTGCCATAATAGCCTTTTAGATAATAAGACAAATATTCTAATTTACAACGTGGATCAAAAACCATAGTAATCAAATAAATATTTGGAAACTCCTTATAATAATTTAACCATTTTACCTTCATAGCACTAACGGCTTCCGCTATTGCTAGGTCAGATTCACAATAAAAAAATGCACCAGCAACATTAAGACTCTCAATAACAAATAAATGTGTTGTAGGAAAATAAACACTAGATAAATTGTTTATAGCATTATTAAAAACTTTTAACAAATTGAAAACGTTGTAACAAGCATCTCAATGAGCTTCAAAAAGTTCAATGTTAGGAACATGAAATTGAATAAAAGAAACTAATAAATCCCTATACTTATAACTTTGAACATGAATATAAGTAGAATTCCAACGTGTTGGAACATCAGGAGGAAATTTAACGATACATCTACCATTTTGTTTACAATATCTTGCCCATGCTTTAATTGTAGAAGAATGTCTCCATAAAAACATTAGAGCATTTTTAATAGGTAGAATAAAATGTTTAAGAGTTTCTAATCCTTTTTGAACACATATATTTAAAACATGGCATGCACACCTTTGATGAAAAAATGTACCACCAAGAAAGGGTTTGCACAAATCAATTAAAGATGGAATAACAGCAATATTGGTAGAAGCATTATCAAAATCAATTGCAAAAATTTTGTTTTCAATATTATACTCTGAAAAAATAATTCTAAGCTGTCTATAAATATTCTGAGCAGTGTGTGCATCATCAAAAACTCTAAATGCAAGAATTCTTTTTTAGATAGTCCATGCATCATCCATAAAATGGCAAGTGACACCCAAGTATGAATGCGATTGCCAATGGTCAGTCCATATGTCGGCACATATGGTAACACGACCATTATATTTTTTAAAATATTTTTCTAACTTTCTTTTTTCTCTCAAATAAATCTTTTCAAGTGTTTGTGTGAGCGTGGATCTAGGGACACGGCATGCAGCAGGGTTTAATGCTCATCGACAATAGTTAATAAAACCAACCCTTTCACCAAAACTGAATGATAAGTGTTCTACTGCTACCACCCTAGCGTACCTGAGAATTTGTGATTGTGACCTCGTTCTGGTCTTTGCTTCTGGATGTTTGGTTAAAATATGCTTCCAATAAGTGTCATATCCTCCGAATTTGCTCCACTTATATACTTTGGTGCAGTAATTGCAAGTCGCTACATAGCTTCTATCTTCTTTTCTAACTTTCTTCATATGTTTGACGAAGAGATCAGATTTGATCTACTTCTGTATCAAATCTTCCTCCTCTTCTAGTTCCACTTCCGGTGGATCAAAATCAAAATCCGGAGGTGTATCAATATCAGACATATTTTCTGACTGGCTTGTCAAATTGGGGGTGGTGTCATTGGGATCGGGTTCTAAAATTGTTAGAGGGGGAGTAGGACAGTTTAGGCCTAGGTCTTCAGCATAGGTCTGTCGTTACAGATATTTGTGATATTTGGAGTCGTTACGACCGAGATTATCGATCATAGTACATTTACCTTTCATCGAAATTGAACGCCTAGGACCGTCACGGCCGTGACCCCTTCTATTTCCACCACTTCCACTTGCCATTTAAAAATAAATTTGGGAGAGAATTGGAAACTTAGAACTTAGAAGAATAATAGTATTAGTAGGTACTAGACTACTAGGTAGTATTGTAGTAAAGTAGTAAACTAGTAATTGACTAATTGCAAATAAATGAAAATGAAATTGGAAACTTAGTAATTGAATAATTGGAAATTAAATAAATTGCAAATAAAATAAATTGCAAATTGCAAATAAAATTAATTTCAAATAAAACAATTGCAAAATGAAATAAATATTAAAAACCTTGGAAACTTGGAGAGTTGGAGACTTGGAGATTGAGAGACTTGAGAGTGTTGGAGAGTTGGAGAATTGAGAGCATTCAGAGGAAATTGGTGTGAGGAAAAAGAAGGGGGGGTGGGGTGGTATTTATAGAAAAGAAAAAGGAAAATAAAAAAATAAAAAAATAAATAAAGGGGTAGCCGTTGGGCCCAACGGTCAGCCCAAAAAAAAGAAAGAAAAAAAAAATTGCTCGAACCAGCGGTTCGAACTGGAATCGGGACCGTCGATTCCGTTCCGGTTCCTCAAACCTTAGAACCGAAACTAGAACCGAAACTAGAACCGGCCTCCTCCGGTTTAGGTTTCGGTTCCTGAACTGGAACCTGATTTTAGGTTTTTCCGATTCTGGTTCCCTTATGGTTCCACAGCTCGAACTGGAACCTTGCTAGGTCTACTTTAGAGTCTTGTGCCTACGCTCTACTAATCCTCTTTGGCTCTTCCAATGGGTTTCTTTAGCCAAATTTCCATGTTCCTCAAACTTAGTCTTATTTGGGCTCGTTTGGATTGAAGCCACACTGGGCCAATTAGGCCACTATTGCATTTGGGGCACCAATGCAATTTCCTGTTTTGTCAATGAATGACGATATTTACACCCTTCAAAAATTGTATGTACACCCCAATTTAGTATATTTTTGAAAATTCATTATTATCCTTGAGTAAAATTACTTAAAGGACTAAATAATTTATGAGTAATGCTACATTGCCCAATTTGGTGCCCAAATATAATGCTTAAATGATGTGGCAACACTGTAGACCATTCATTTAAATTGTATTAGATTTGTATTATTTAAATGAATAGTTTATAGTATTGCCACATCATTTGAGCACCAAATTTGGGCAATGTAGCATTACTCATAGTTTATAAGTACACACCAATAATTATTAATTGATTTTATATCAATCCTTTGTAAAAAAAAAGAAAAAGGAAATTTCATATTAATTGTTTGATATGATAATAAAAACCTTTCTATTTTATCAAACCCTAAAATACTAATTTCAATTTCTTTTAAGGAATACAAATTGATTGAGTTGACAAACAATTTATTGCTATAATTGAGTGAAACAAAAATCAATACCAACAATAAACTTTCTTATGAACAATTGTTTTTTTTTAAAAAAAAAAACTTTCTTAGGAACAAAGGAATTAAGATACACTGTTGTGTGCTAAGAGCCTTTTTTAACATATGGCCCTTCTTCTTGGTTGGTGTAATTGCTGTTTTCTATTAATGGATTTTAATTTTTTTTTAAAATAATTTAAAAACTCAATGAGCTAAAACAATAACTTAAAAACTCAATGAGCTAAAGCAACACATGCACCGGTTACGGTTACAGCCAGTAGTTTTTCAATTTGATGGAATTGGAGAATTTTGAGCTTAAAAAAAAAAAAATTAAAGAATTAAAAAAAAAAAGTTTTAATGCAATGAAAAGAAATTTTTTTCATACAATTTTTTAGTGACATCAAATGTTTTTGCAGGAGTTAGAATTTTTTTTTTTTAAGAGAAATTATTTATTTGAATAAAAAGATATAAAATAATAAAATTTTAGATAAATTTGATTAGATAACAAAATAGTGGGGTGTGCTAACAAAATTATAATACAATAAAATTTAAGAAAGGGTATTTTTGGTATTAAATGAGGTTTATTTACGAACCAAAGATTTTTAATATTTTAGAGGTGTACTTACAATTTTTTAGGGGTGCCAATATCGCCACTCTTTGTCAATTTCATGTTAAGTGGCGATAATGACATCCCTAAAAAACTGTATCTACACCCCTTTCGTAATCACACCCATTAAAAATTTAAAAAAAATCTCTAATTTGTAATTAAATCCTACCTAATGCCAAAAATACCCTTTATGTAATTATATTTTATTGTATTTTTGTAAGTACACACCATCTATAACTATTATTATGTTATTTAATCAATTTTATTATTATTTCAAATTTTGTTATTAGCTTTAGTTATCTTACTATTCTTTCTCATCCTTACTTCTTTTCTCTTCTCGGTTTTTTAAAAATCAAACTTCATTTTTCGTTAAAAATCCATTTTAAGATTTATATATATATTAGATAACCACTTTCTGTTTGAGAGAGTTGTTGAAATGCAAAATCTGTGCTATGTCTCAATTGATGTGGAAGTAGATAGGTGTTAAATGATATTTAAAAAAAAGAAAAAAAAGATAGGTGTTCAATGAAATTGAAAAATATCTTTTTTTTTTTTTTTTTGACAAGAAAGAACATCTAATATTGATAAAAAAAATATAAAAAAAATAATAAAGTCTAAAGTGTGTTTGAAAAAAATAATAAATATAGATAATATAGTTAATTTAAAAGTCTGTTTATATACATAATGATTTTGTTCTTCTAATAAAAATAATAAAAATTAATTTAAAACTTACTTTTTTCACAACCAAATTTGTCTAATGATTTTGATTCATTTTCCATACTTGGCAGTTAGCAATCAATTAGTATTTCCTTAAAAAAGATTGAAAATATATTTAAAAAGGAATATAGGGTTTATTAAAATGGAAAGAGTTTTTATGAATATGTTAATATCAAACCATTAATAGGGATTTTTTATTTATTTTTTATTTTACAAGAGATTAAAATATGATACTAATTAATAATTATTGGAGGGTGTACTAACAAACAATCAGTCCTCTTAGAAATTTTACTTAAGGCTGTTATTGGATTTTTAAAAACATACTAATTTGATGGTGTATATACGGTTTTTAAAGGACGCAAATATCGTCACTTTTTCATGTTTTGTTTTTGTAAGCCGTGAGCCTAGGCCCCATGCCACTTGTACTTAGGGATGGCAGTTCAACCCGGTCGGGCGGGGTACCCGGTCATACGTGGGTCGGAATTTCTAGGTAGTACCCAAATTTTCCTTACCTGGCACCGGGTAGGTAATATCCGGGTACTCGGGTCGGTACAGAACCGGGTTTCAAAAACTTTGAAAAAAAAAAAAAAAAAAAAAAAAAAAAATCTAATTTGGTTCCCAACTTTCCAACAAACTGAAACCCAGATATTCAGACGAAAGAGATTATTCTCTCTCTGCCAAATCTCCACCGCCGCCAACACCCTCTTCCACCGCCGCCGAGACCTTCTTCTGTCTTCCGCCGCCAACCCTCTTCCCAGGTTTGCTCTCTCTCTCTCTCTCTCTCTCTCTCTCTCTCTGTGTGTTATTTTTCCCTTCTTCTTGCTCAATTCTTTTCTGGGTTGTTGTCAAATTCTTTGAATTTTCAACTTATTACTATCCTTTTGAACCGCATATCTGATTTGTTTCTTTTAGAGTTTTTTTTTTTTTTTTAATTATTTGTAGTGGAATAACTGTGTTTAGTGTTTGTTAAAATGTCTTGTGTGGAATTGTATGTGTCGATTCTTGATGTTGTTAATGGGCAAGACACATGAAGAATCAGGATTCTGAATGATGAAACAATAGAAGAAAAGAGGACAAAATTTGTTTAATTTGATAAGTAAGATTGTGCATCAGTGAGTGGATTGGTGAGGAATGAATTCAAATATTCATGTGAGAAGATTAAAAATATATCTGCCCGTTCGTTAAATAGTTCAAATTCTACTGTTTTACTAATAGCATATACAACCCAGTTCAAATTCTACTGTTTTACATTGAAAAAAAATTGATCCAGAGTTCAAAAATATTCAATTACAACAAAAAAAAAGAAAAAAAAAAAAGTGAAGTACAAGTAGTACTTTTCATTTTCAATTCCAGAACGAATTTAGCAATTTTCCTCTTTACAATTCTAATTTCTCTCCAACTCTTTCTTCTCTCTCTCATTCTCCAGTCAAATTCTTCAAACTCCTTCCGGAAATTTCCAGAATTCTAATCCCAATAGCAAATCTGTGAAGGGCTTCACAATAAGATGCCACGGAGATTGACAAGGCATAGGCGATTGTTACCTCAGCCCCTGACCTTTTCCCCTTTTGCTCGTTCGGTGGCTAGAGTTGCTTCCATTCAAATGGTTAGGTCTAAAGCCCATAAATCCAAAATTCCCAGGCCTGACCGCAAGGGTATGTATTATTATTATCTGATTAAACTTAATCTCTCTTTCGCGTTTTGGTGAATAAGCATGTTTGTTAAACTCGTTCTAGATAATGGAGTTTCAAAGCACAACTCGAGCCTGTCTGAGTCGTCTTCTGAAGATGAAGGGTTTGAAGTGAGTAGTACCCACATTTGTCATTGCTATTTCTTGTTGATTTGGCTGTGGATTTTTATCAACTTTGTCTGTTTCATTGAAGGGAGTTGTTCAAACAGATTTTGTCTTCTTTGATCCGAAACCGGATGACTTTCACGGTGTGAAGCTCTTGCTGCAGACTTACCTTGATGATAAGCAATGGGATTTGAGTGGTTTTGTAGACTTGATATTGGCACAGACCACTGTGGGTACTCTTGTTAAAATAGAAGGTGATGATGATGATACACCGTTTTCGGTCCTAAGTGCCCTCAACTTGGGTAGATATAAGGTATTCAACTTGCATTTTTCTATATGATTCCAGTAGTTAGCATTGTGCCATCTTAATAATACGTGAATGCCATTATCATTAATATACTTTTCACAAAAAAGCTTTATTAAATGTGGATAGTGAAACAACGCTCCAATTTAGTTCATTACTCTTTCGATTCCTTTTCATGTGAATGCATAATGTGCATATGATTGGTAGCCGGGCGTTAATTTGACTAGTTGTGATGACCTGTTGAATCCACTTGTATTGACCAAGCAAATCCATATATAATCGTACCAGGATCATAAATGTATCATGGAACTCAAAGAGCTTCTCCTTCAAATATGCCAAGAGAAGGATTTAATAAATGGCTTGAGATCAATTTTGGGAGAACAAGCACATGATGTGGGTCTCTTGGTTTCACAGCGTGTGGTGAATCTTCCTCCTCAGCTCTTGCCGCCCCTTTATGGTGCACTCTTTGATGAAGTTTCATGGGCTACAGAAGACGAGGTTAGATGACTACTCTAGTATGGATGCCGAGCTTCTATAGTCTCTCTCTTTACGACCAGAAATGACTTTCTCCCATGAACTAATGATTTTTTGTTTCACTTTTTTAAGCCGACAGAGGAGCTCCGAAATTCCTTCCGCTTTAAGTTTTATCTTCTAGTCAGTAAGATTTACAAGGTTTACCTCTCTCGACTCATTGCGCTTTTACTATTGGTTTCTTTTTTTTTTCTGAGATTGGCTTCAAAAACTTATTTCTTAAATTTCTCTATTTTTCCGTGGATGCAAAACTGCAGCTTAAGAACACAAACCAGAAAAGGAATGCAAACCTAAAGAAGAGGCCAAATACTCATAAGGATGAGGAAATAATATACATTAAGCCGGAAGATGAAATTTTCCACAAGGTATTGATTCTTTGGCTTATATAGTTTGCATTATGTCTCGTCCTTATTATTTACTATCTTTTACTTACACCTTTACATGCATTATGTTTGTCATTTTTATTTTATTTATTATTGTAATTGATTGTTCTTTCAAATTCATTTCAGCTAAGTTTGTGGTCCTTTACTTTTCCCATGCGCACCCAGCAAGTCGAAACTCATGAGGCAAGTAGTGTTTTGCTCTTGGCTAATCATGATCTCATTATTTTATAGCATTTGCTAAAATAACTTTAAAGTCGACACTAATATTTATCAAAGATACAATTGTGAAATTTCTTGCGATCATTTTACTGGACAATATGTACCTAACGATTCAAAAATCTTATAAAAATTTGTCTACTTCTCATTTATCCTGCTGTGCTTGGGGGGGCTAGAGGTTGTGGTTGATGGAATAGAGCTTGGCATTTCACTTTATCCTTTCAGGAACCGGTCTTTGAACTTTTCTTTTTTTTTTTGGATTGGGGGAGCATGAGTTCTTTGATTCAACACTGAGTCACTGACTGAAGAATAGCACAACCAGCATAACAAAATCTTACATTTACACCTGTGGGACACAATGAGACCAACTTTACATTGCAATGAATTCATGTACCAATACAAACACCTGTAACAGTTATAGTCGGGACCTCTTGCTGCATATAACCTCTATTGTCTTTGTTCTGTACTTCTGGCCCACCTCTAGCTATTGCCTTGTAATACCAAATATGGTTCCAATCTTATTGAACTAACTTCCTTTTTACTGTTAGTTTCAAATATAAAAAAAAACTTCTTTTAAACTGTTCTTTTTCGTATTCTTGTTAATAATATACTGCTTATTAAGCTCTATACTATTCAAAATCTTCCAAAACAAAATAGAAGAGAACCCAACCATCATTCTTTTTTACTGTTCTTTATTGTATTCTTGTTAATAATATACTGATCTGTTGTATTGTTAATTTTGCAGCTAAAAAATTATAGTTTAACGGGGTTGGCCCTGGTTGTAGAGGCAGAGAAAATTTCTACATTCCGACAGCAGTTGCAATCCTTAATTGATGAATCTTGAGTCCCAAAGGTGAGATATTTGTGTTGTCTAATAGCCCCATTTTTTTTTTATCTGGCATGAAATTTTTATATTTGGCGACTCATTTCAAGTTTTAACTGTAGGTTTTTTATTTTATTTGGTGAGATATTGACTGGGTGCCAATTTTGAACTTCTGGTTTCTTGGATTTTTCTTGAGGTGCTAGGACAATTATCTCTCCATATCCCAATTTTTGTAACCATAGCAATGTTTTGACATTCTTTGCGAGTCAATTATATAGAAACCGGAAAGTGCTATATTTTTATCAATATTATATAACATGTTAACGTTTGTTCCCACGTCCTACGTTTTAAGTTGCTATATTAGTTTGTTAGTGTTTACATTAAAATACGAACAAGAGTTATTGGTACTCTGGAATTAACATGCCGTAGACTGCAGAAAGCTTTGTTGCAAAGCATTTCTTGCTATTTTTTGTCATAAGCATGAAGAAGTTGCTATTTGTTGTATTATATCTGTGACCAACCATTCATTTATCTAGGACAAATGAAGATCTCGTTCTGATACCAATTTATGTAGGATAAACTTCAAATATTGGTTTCATTTATCTTTTCGGATTTCTGTATTGACCTACTCGGATCCATAATATCTTTTGAGATGAGATTCACGAATCAGAATTTGTAGGACATATCTGTGTGAATCAGAATTTGTAGGACATGTATGATAGAATCTCCAAATTTCAATTTCATATACATTTCTGAAAACCATTAAAAATAAATAAATTTGCTTTCATTATTGTTTGTGAGATTGTATTCAACGTATACATCAGGGCTATACTTGAATCTTTTAAAATTATTCACAGATTACAAATCAAACTATGATAATACGTGATTAATAAATATAACATTGTATAAGATTAATCACAAATATAACATTGTATAAGATGAGGTTGGTTTAGTGGTAAACCTCTTATACCTACATCTAAGTGGTTATAGGTTCGAGTCATGCCATCTCTTCCAAACCCGAAATATTGTAATATATATTACATTGTGATGTCTTCAATTTTTTTTTTATTTATTCAAGATTGTTTTGTTTCAGGTTTTTTTTTTTTTTTTTAATTTTTATAATTTTTTTTATAAGATTGTGTTTCAAAATAAGCAAGTAAAATTTACAAGGACGATTACTAATGCGATCCTTGTTTTTGTAGAAATTTTTTTAGCATCATTGGTCACTATATTTTCCTAAATACATCAAATTAGTCTATCTGATCAAATTTTTAACGGTCAAACCTTGTAGAAAAGGTAGAATTACTATTTTACCCTTGTATTCCTTTTAGGAGCAAACATTATTGTTTTACCCTTTAAAAATGATTAGAATTACCATTTGAGTGTACTCCAAACCAATTTTTTTTAGAATCCAAGTTTTTTTTGTTTTTTTTGTTTTTCCTATTTAGTGTTTTATAAACCCTAAAATATCTTTTTACAAACCTTAAATTTTGTTTGGAATATAGAAAATGAGAATAAAATATTTCATGTCTTTGACACGGGCAATTGGAATATCCGGGACATTTCTAATATTTAGGAGCTTTACGACAAGCACCATAATACAGCTTATGGGAGCATTAGAGTATGGTTTGGGATAAGGCAAACTATAAATTCAACAGAGCTGTTACTTCTTGAAGACCCATATGGATCTCAAGCGATCGATGATGAAGATCCACATGGATCTCAATCTCCACCAAATTTTGCATTTTTTTTAAAAAAAAAGAAGGTTTTATTTATTTATTTATTTATTTTTATTTTTATTTTTTTTATAATTTAACTTAATTTTTTGTTTTATAATTATTTAATTTTTTTTAATGGACACATGGCATGTTACTTGTTTAAAGACTAATATATCCTTGTAATCATTAAGTTTGACTAATGGTTGACTAGTAGTTTGACTACTATGTTAAAAAGGTAAAGATATTTAAAAAATTGATATTTCAAAAAATATATAGACTAAATTGATAATAGTAACGGTAGACATCCAAGTAATGGATATATATATATATATATTTTTTTTTTAAAGTATCACAATATTACATAAATTTGGGGTTTTTTCGAGAGGGGAGAGGATTCGAACCCGCAACCTCGTCGTGCAAGTATTTAGGGTTTTATCACTAGACCAACTTTATCTCGTCTTAAATAATAGAGTTTATTAGTGATATAGAGCCAGAGATAATGTCAATTGTGTATTAATTGATGAGTTAAGTAACCGAAGTGCATTGGGGTTTTTGAATTATTCATTTGGTGAATTAGTTAATAAAGTCAAGAATTTCATCATGGTAATGAAGTATGAATTCAAGCATATTTCTGGTATATTTCAAAATCAAAGATTGAGAGATTTAGACAAAATGAGGTTGGTCTAGTAGTTTACCCCTTGCAGTTATATCATAAGGTTGTGGGTTCGAATCTATCCCCATCTTCGAATCCCGAATTATTAAAATATTAAAAAAAAATAAAAAGATTGAGAGAATCAAATGGTGGGAGAGAGATTGGATTTTTACTCTATAAATCACTAGTTTTAATGTGTTTTTTTTTGCTTAAATTAAATTGGATATTTTAAATTGAAACTAGTGGAAGAAAGATATCATCATGCATGGACAGTTTTTCGTTGGTGAAAAGACAAACCGGGCCCTACCTATATTTTATTTATTTATTTGTATTTTGGAGATTTATTGTCAATTTTAATATGTCTCACAACCCCCGAAAAAAGAAAAAAATTATAGAGGGGTCAAACTTCTGGATCTTGAATGAAAAATAATAATATTATTATTATTTATATTAGTCTAAATAATAGAGTTCTAATAATAAAAATATTATTATTATTTATATTATTATTTATAAAAAAACTACCCAAAATTAATTTAAGTTACTCACATAAAAATCGCACCTAGTTGTTGAACAAGACCCATATGCAGGTAGTTTGATATTGAACAAGGCCGATGGAGAATTATTTTATATTATTTGTTAATTTTTTTTTTATACATTGTTAACGTTTGTATGCATTTTTTTTTTAAATTTATGATAATGTTTATTCATTTTAAAAGTTATTTTATTTGTGAAATTTGTTAAGAATGAGTGTGCTTTTGTTTGGAAATGGAACATATGTTTGGTGGTTGATGTTTTTCAAAGAGTTTTATGTTTTTCATCTAAAGTGAAATTCTTTCTATTTAAAAAAAAAAAAAAATGAAACAAAAAAATCATTCAAAGTCTTTGTTAGGAATGAAAGACAAATCGTGAGATTTTTTATAACTAAAAGTCATTGACATTTTAAAGCCATTCATGCCCCCCTCCTCCAAACCTCGAATTATTGTAATATATATATTAAGTACCCCATGTCCGAATCAAGGTATGTTTACTTTTTAAAGAAAATACAAATGATTTGGAATTTATTTTTGATCGTTTTAAAAGATCATAACAACTTAGATTTTTCATCAACGAATTTGACTCAATATATATATATATATATATATATATATATATATATTTGTAGTGATTTTAAGTTTAATTTAAATTATTTGTATAAATTCAAATAAAACTTGAGATCAATCTTGTAGTTACAAGTATAGAGGAAATATAGGGTTTTGTCACTTTTTTAAGTTGGTGTTTCAAGAGTATCACCACTTTAACAACTTATGTTTTAAAGGCACCAAAGTAAGTAACTTTTGAAAATAACCTTACTTTACTCTTTTTTTTATTTATTTACTTTTCAGTTTTTCTTTTTTTTGATTTTATTCTTTCATCTTTTTCATAGAAACATACCTTGGAGGTCGATTGACCAACTTCATAACATTATCAATGCATCTTCATTTTGGTTTTGAATCCTCCATTGTTAGAGTTGTTGAGGGTTGGGATTTTCGAGTGGGGAAGATGATGAACAGTAACTTAGTTTCCGAGACTTTCCATAAACCTTCCGAGACTTTTATCCGAGACTTTGGAATGTTTTTTGAGATTTTTATCTGAGACTTTTGAATGTTTTTCGAGACTTTTGAATGATTTTCGAGACTTTGGAATGCTTTTCAAGACATTTATCCGAGACTTTTGACACTTTTTAGACATGTGAAAGAATTTCAAACTTGTGTTTTATTGCTTTTTAATGCTTTCCGAGACTTTGAATCGAGCTTGAAACTTGCTATAGTCATTGGTCATGTTCTACGATGTTGACGTAATCATGTTTGCGGTCCGCCGTTGCTGTCACTATCGTTGTTTGAGTGATCGTCTAGGTTTCAACGTGACTTTATCTCTTTACTTTAAACAAAACTAAATTACAAAAGCTAACGTGGAGGTACAGTGTGGGTATTTTTGGAAGAAACCTACTTTAGGTACCTTTTAAACATAAGTTATTAAAACGAAGATAATGTTGAAAAGCCACCTCTAAAAAGTGCGATTTAATTTTTGGACTCTTGTATTAAAATGATCTCCAACAAAGGAGGAAAACGTTGTCAAATGACAAATGTTACCATAAGTGTATACAAAAACCATGAAACCTCCCACTTATGGGAAGACACTTGTTGAACCCACTTGGATGGCTTTTGCCTTAAACTACATGTATTTTCTATTAAATTATAACATTTATGAGTTACCTCTTTTAGATAATTAGCCAAATTTTAACAAATACCACATATATAAACCAAAGTGTGTCAATATTACAAAAATAAGAAATGTGTAATGATAAAATTAATTTTATTTATCTAACAAAACTGCTTATATACTTTATATTAAATGACTTTATTATCCCAAGATAAAAAAAAGTCACGGCTTGTATTAAGTCATTTGAGAATGTAGGACATTTGTTTCAGAATCAATTTTACTTTGCTTTTAGAAAATTCAGATGAGTGATTTTTAACCTAAAACTAAAAGAGCCTTAGGGAAAGAATAATAATATTTCAAAACTAGCTCTTAGAACATTAGGGATTTGTTTTTAACAACGTATGGAGTTTTAACGGTTTATAATCACCTTTTTATACAATTACCAAAATACCCCATATAAAAACAATTCTCAAACCCTTCTTTTCTCTCTCTCATATTTTCCCTATCCTCTCTTCCTAGAGAAGGTGCCGCTAGGGCAAGCGCTACCCAGGGACAACGTCGCTAGTTGCCACAACATGCCACCGGGGCGGCCCGTCATAGCAGTGCTCTCGATTTGGAGAAGGCGAATGATTTTTTAAAAAAAAAAAAAAAAAAAAAAAACTTAAACATGAAATTATGGAAACCTCCTTCATGGAGAGAAATTTTGGTAAATGTCCTGTAAAAAACAATAAGAAACAACTTTTTGGAGGGAAATTATAAATTTTAGTATAAAAAAAAAAAAAAAAAAAAAAAACCTAAGGTTTCACCTTTTTGACGTTTTTTCTCTTAGGTTTTACGTTTTCACATTTTTTTTTTTTAGGTTTCACGTTTTTCATATTTTTTTCCGAAGTGTCACGTTTTTTTTTTTCTCTCAGGTTTAACGATTTCACTTTTTTTTTTTCCAGGTTTCCCTTTTTCATATTATTTTCCAAAGTTTCACGTTTTTTTCTCCAAGTTTCACGATTTTCGTAAAACAAAATAAAAGTTGTAGGGATATTTTTGTAATTTTGGTTATAGAGTGTGATAAAACTTTAAATGTGGTTATTAATTAACAAAATTTTTTGTATGTGGTTTATATATATATTTTTACATATTTTAGTTGGTTATTTTTGACAGTTATTACAATGGCGCTTAAAGGATAATGAGGGGGTTTGGATATGAATTTATGAAAACATACCTAAAATAGTTTATGAGCCAAACAAAGTGCATGCATTTTTCGATAGTTTAAGAAAGCGGTACAGTGGGAATTATTGATGGTAAATAAAACTTTATTATATAAACTATAGAAAAATGAGGTTTTGTGGTAAATAGGGTTGCACATTGGGGAAATAGGGATGGATATAGGTCCCCCCATCCCTATCCCCATTTCTCAAACCCTTCCCCACCAACCAATCCCACCACCACCACCACCACCACCACCACCACCATCATCCCTATTTTCCCCAAATTTCCCCATTTGGTGAAAATAGGGATGTGGAATTTTGGGGGGAGGTACCTCCATCCCCAACCCCAGTTCTCCATTTCCCCCGTTTTTTCCCATTTTTCCCTGTTTCTCCGTTTCCCCATTTTTCCATTTTCCCGTTTGACTAAAAATTACAAATTCAAAGAAAAAAAAAAAGCATTCCATTACAAGTACAAATAAAATCTATTAGTGCATTACAAATATAAAAGAAAATCCATTACAAAATAAAGTATTTCAATAATCCATTAGTATAAATGAGGTTTATATAGTTAGGTTTTCAAATAATAAAAAAATTAAAAAAATATATAAATTTATATTTATAATTTTTGGGATCCCCATCCCCATTTCAATATATTAGTGGGGAAAATGGGGAAAGGGGGATGGGGGAGGGTCTCCCCATCCCCATTTCAATTTGGGGATGGAAATCATCCCCATCCCCACCTATTTTCCCCTCCCCCCCCCAAAAAAAATTTTCCTCAAATAGAGATAGGGACGCGGGGAAATAGGGATCCGGGGGAAAATGTGCAACCTTAGTGGTAAATGACATTCATTTAGCCTAGCAATATCACAGCTCGAGTTTGATGTGTTATATTTATTTATTTTTATAGTGACGCGGGGAAATAGGGATCCGGGGGAAAATGTGCAACCTTAGTGGTAAATGACATTCATTTAGCCTAGCAATATCACAGCTCGAGTTTGATGTGTTATATTTATTTATTTTTATAGTGACGCCTTGACCCTTTTACTCGTTTTGCAGGTCTCTAGCTATACTTGGGAGACTTTGCATATCGGTATAAACCTTCCCATCTTCCTAGGACGGCCTCACATTTCGATCAAAAGTAACAACAATGTTCAATCTTAACCTAGCTTAAATAACCCTCGAGTTAACCTCACCCAAATTTACCTCGCCAATTCTAGTTGGTTGAGAACTTTACCATCAACATCATCGCTAAAGAAAAATTATTAATTACATGTATTATCACTTTATAATACGTTTGTATCCTAAATATGTCAATATATATACACTTCAGCTACTACATACATCAAATATAGGTGTAAATTGAGCTGGCCAACATGACGTAGCGCGGCATATGAGTTCGGTTGAGCCAAGGTATTAAACATAACAAACATGACACGACACGACACGATGTGGGTCCTTATATTTTTCCTCACATTCACTTAATCAAATTATAGTAATTGGTAAAAATCATAGGTAGGTTTTAGGAAAAATGGAAACGATGAGAGAATTATAGACGAGAGAGTGTAGAAAATTAGGGTGTCGGGTGAAGTAAGTGGGATATGAGTTATGCGGCATGAAATTTATTTGTCCCCTGATTTTTCTATGGCTTTATTTCCAGTCAATCTGGAAAAGGACCATTTTACCCTCTATTCGTTAAACACTAACGATGGTGACCATTAGTTCGTGTAATAATAAAAAAAAAGTTTCATACACGTGTAATTTCACCTAAGTCAGGGTATATCAGTGCAATTTTTCCTAAATAAAATGATAGGCTACAACTTGCAATTTTAGTAAAATTCACCCGATTTTTTTTTATTTATTTATTTATTAAGGAAAAATTCACCCGATCTTTGTTCCTCCCATGGAATTCCACGCTTGGCTTTCAAGGAAACTCTATCACGTGGAATACACGTACCAATAATCATTGAGTGAAAAGTACACTCCATAATTGTCTATTCAAAGTACTATTATTGTCCATAACAATATTCTAAATTTTTTATGTAATAAAACAAAAAAACAATATTCTAAATTTTGATTAATATGCTCTAGATTTCGATAATATCAATTTTGATTTTTTTTTAATCATAAATTTTGAATATCAACATATAGAAATTTCTAAAATATCAAAATTCTCTTCTAAAAAGATTTCATATGATCTCTTATATATTTAACCTTTTCAATTTTGTAATTTAGATAGATTGTTTGTATGATTCATATGACATTAATCCTTACAAAAGTTTTTAAATTTTTTATCGGAAAATTAAATTTCATTTAATTTATTAGAAGAATTAGCAAACCAATTGTATAACTTTTATCTGATCCCAAAATTTAAATAATTAATTGTGTGCGATTTTAATAATTGATTAAGCAAATTTAAATGGTTCAATG
Source organism: Acer saccharum (assembly GCA_030490815.1). NCBI lineage: Eukaryota > Viridiplantae > Streptophyta > Magnoliopsida > Sapindales > Sapindaceae > Acer > Acer saccharum. The sequence goes on from CM059878.1 coordinate 11,100,415, forward strand.
CCATATAATTTCACAAGACCTAGGGGTCTTTTGTTAGCAAGATATAAACATAAAATTATTTGTGTTTAGTTGTTTAATTTTTTATTTATTTTAAAAATCAACACGTATATGAAGATGTAATTTTTTTTTTGTTCTTTATTAAAATTTAATTCAATTCAGTCTCAAAGATAAAAAAAATAAATAACCCTTTACCATTATTATAGTTATTCGAATTTTTATTTCTAAAATATTACACTATTACAAAAATTCGGAGTTTTTTTTTTTTTTTGGATATGTGTAGATGTGAGGGGTTTACACCAAACAAACTTCATCTCGTAAACATCATCTCATCTATTATTATTTGAAATTGACACTAATAAAAATGTGAGTGGACAAAATGAGTTGACTTAGTGGTAAACCCCTCACATCTATATCCAAAAGGTTATGAATTATGGGTTCGAGTTATGCCTCCTCTCCTAATCCCAATATATTCTAATAATTAAAAAAAAAAATGAGTGAAAGAGTGAGTTAGGTTTTTTGGTTTTTGGTTCATCAATTCCAAAATATATTCTCATTGAAATATACACACACACACATATATATATATATATATATACAGTCTTTCTATTATCAGTTCCTTACATGTGGGTCATTGGATTTAAAAGATGTTTTGACAAGTGCATGCAGCCAAGTCAAAGTATTTAAATCCAATGACCCACATGCAAGGAACTGATATATCTTTTGTCAATTCGAGCTGATAATAGAAAATTGTATATGTATATAGGGGGAGTTGCACAAACATCTCTCGAGGTTTGATAAAATTACATGAATATGGTAGTTTTGGCCATATACACACAAATTTCCCTCGACATTTGAAAATTGTTACACAAACATCTCCTACCGTTAGATAGATCTGTTAGTCAATGGTCAAAAGTTTAAAAAGTCTAAAATACCCTTTTTTTTTATTTTAAATAAATTAAAAAATAAGATAAAAATATTTTAGAAAACATGAATGTATCTTAAATCTAAATCCTATAAAAAAAAATTCATTTTTACGAATAAAAAATTAGTTTTTTAAACAATTTAATAATAATTAAACTTTAAATTTTAAATTTATTTAAAATTATGGGGATTGCACAAACTTTTTTTATTTTATTTTTTATTTTTAAGATGATTTATTTTTTATAGGTTTCAGATTTAAGACACATTCATGTTTTCTAAAAGATTTTTTCCAAGCTCATCTAATCTTTTTGTTTTTGAGCCGATTGTTAAAGTAATAAGCTTCGTCCCTGTCCTTGTCAGTTCAGTAGCTAAAGCCACTCTTCGCTTTACTTGAGTAGCTTCGCCCATTACTCTTATCCACTAAGCGCTTCGCCCTTGGAGATCCTTTTCTAAAGGGATGGCCTAATAGGCTGTTCTTAGTCAAACCTGCTGGATACTGACCAGCTTACTTACTTCTCGAGTGATAGTTCCACGATCCCGACCAGTAACTTGTTGGGAGTAGGGGCATCCAAGCTTGGTTTTCATAGCCTACTTTCATACCCACAAACCCATGCAAGGGCGTTAAGGCTTAAGACTTTCCTTTCCCTCTGAGATAGCGAGAGCACCTACTTAGTTAGGGCAAGGTAGCTGCTAGAAAGCCGTTGCGCGTTAGAACAAGCAAGGGATGGGATTGAGCTTTATAGAGCCGTTGCGTGTTAGTAACGCGCATCCGTTTTCTTGCTGCAGTAGTTTGATTGCTGGTAAGCAACAAAGTTTGTGCCAGGTAGAAGAATTGGAGACAACATTCTGCTAGCCTAGGAGCTTTTGAGGACCTTTTCTCTTCGCTATTCTTCGCATCTCGAAAGACCCGGCGACGACCCGACATCCCATAGAGCAAATACTCGGAAAAATTCCTTACTACTCATAACGGGTATTCCCACTACAATGATTGAGGAGTGAAAAAGCCCGGAAAATAGAATATGTCTCTCAATTCCTTTTGAATAAGCTTTCTCTCGCTCGATCGCCTATAATTTGAGAGATAACAGGAAAGCGTTCTGTCGAATTCGAGGATGTGACACAAATAATGACTCTCTTTGTCGGGATGTCAGCAGATTAGGTAGCTGTAATTTTTAATGGCAATGCATCGGGGGCCTAGATATATATTGTCTGCTAATACACGACCAATTAATGTTTGGCTAAAAACTCTTTCCGAGTTTGAGACATTTGACGGGACTGGTGATCCTTCCAGCTGTCCCAGAAGATGACCCTTGCTTGTCCGAAACGAGGGCCCCCTCACCAACCCCTGGTAGAGGGCTAGGGTGGCCTTCGCCTTACCCCGTCAATAAAATGGGTCCTAGGGAAAGTCCATCTATTCCCAATCTCCCTTATGGGCTTCGTGAGCAAGTTCAAATAATATGCAAATGATGTTTTCACTTCCTACTGGTGAGGAAACTCTAATCAATTGCACTTAACGACCAAAATATTTTTTTTAATCTTATTTTTAAATTTTTTAGTTCATTTAAAATAAAAATATACGGTATTTTAGACTTTTTACACGTTTAACCATTGATTAACGGATCCATCTAATGGTAGGGGATGTTTGTGCTTGTACGTATATGGCTAAAACTGCCATATCCGTGCAATTTATCAAATCTCGGGGGTGTTTGTACAATTCCCCATTATATATATATATATATATATATATATTGTTGATAAAAATGATAAATTGTGCAGTGATTGTGGAAAAGCAAATAAGCTGACAAAAAAGCTGGTACTCTCCCCTCTTTTCTCTCTCCTGATTTCTCTCTTCTTTTGCCATTTCTCTATTCTTCTCTTAATAAAATCTCTCGCTATCTATCTCTCTCTCTCCTCTTTCACTCTCCATTTTTTTAAATTCTATTCTTCACCACTCTCTCTCTCCCTGATTCTTTAGATCTCTCAATGTTTTACTCTTTCTATGCTCGGATCGTGTTACTACTCGTTCACAATTTCCGGTCAGATATGTTGTTATTTTGATTTTGTTTGTCAATTTCTTCATTTTCACTTCTTAGGGTTTGGATCTGTACACGTTTTTCTTTTGTCGGTCGAAATTTGCATGATAGGAAACCAAACCCTTCATTTTTTTTTTCCAGAGATTTGAGTCTTCCTCCTATCAATATGAGATAATTAGGGTTTGTTTTTGTAGTCAATCTCAGCTAAGATTTGTTGTATTTTATCATTTAATCAGTGATTTTTTATTTTTATTGTTTTCAGGTGCTCCATTTTGACCTTTCTCTCTGCGGTCAGCTCATTCAGGCGCTATAACTGAGTTTGGAGAGAGACTCTGTTTTTGGATTTTGGCAGTCTGATTTAGGTACTTGCTTCAAAGTTTCCATTTTTAAGGGTTTTTATTTTTTTATTATTTTTTTTAATCTGGGTATTATATTATACGCTGTTAGAAGAAACTATCTAGCTGAGTAGTTGCCATTAAATTCACCGTTGTTCAATTGCTGGGTACATAGTGTGCATGGCAATTAATGTGGGTTATTGCCCTACAAAGGAATGTGAGTTTTGCTTTTGGTGGAGTTTTAGGTTTTCTATAATTGGTGTTTTTTAGTTGGGATTTATTAGCACCTTTTTGGTGATTTATTAGCTTCCATATTGGATACTGGAATTTAATACAACATGACTGATTTATTATTCACTGTTTCTCCATTTTAGTTTCTTAGATATGTGCTTTTTGAAGCTTCTGGTATTCTTTGAGTTGCTGTTTTGTGTTTTTGCCTGCTGCTTATACTGATTATCCAAACAGATTATGTACAATTTTTCTTATGGTTTTTATCCCACCTGTTGGGGGATTTTCAATATAAAATGAGAGAATATTTGTACAAAGCAGGGGTAGTTGCTAGATTTGTAGTTTGTTTCATTCGACCAAGAAAGTATAGTAAGAAAAATAAGAAACCTGTGTGAGTTGGAGACTTGGAGTATGGGTAACAGAAGGTGGAGAGGATAAATTACTAAAAAAAATTCGTTCTTTTATTTGTGTTTTAATCTTCTTTCTTTTCTTCATTTTGCTTCAGGATTTTAAGCCACGGTTTGAATGGTTCTGAGCTCCGGTTAGGAATTAGTGTGTGATTGAGAAGAGATGAGTCTCACAACAAATGAGAGTGATGATATGGTGCTCTCCAAGGATCAGATTGAGTCACCATCAATTGACGACAGTGGAGGAAGTGCAGTTCGAGGAGTTATACTGAAGAAAGGACCATGGACGTCTGCTGAAGATGCAATTTTAATTGACTATGTTAAGAAGCATGGTGAGGGGAACTGGAATGCTGTTCAGAAGAACTCAGGGCTGTTCCGTTGTGGCAAAAGCTGCCGATTGAGGTGGGCAAATCACCTAAGGCCAAACTTGAAGAAGGGGTCATTCACTCAAGAAGAAGAACAACTGATTGTTGAACTCCATGCCAAAATGGGAAACAAATGGGCACGCATGGCTGCACATGTAAGTTTATAGGTTTTGTATTATTATTTTATTATTTTATTTTATATATGATGAATCATGTACTTTTATTCTCTTCTGAGCAGAGAGATTTATTAAAATGAACATATTTATATTGAATTCACTGTGTGTTTATAGTTGTAACTCCTAACACAAAAAATATGTTCTTTTGTTAGTTTGTTGAACTTCTAAATGGTAATTTGATACTGTTATGTTTGTTTCTGCAATATTATAATAATTTTAAATAAGGTAAGGAAACTTTTTAAAACCACCTTTTCTTCATTTGTATTATGGCAAAGCTAATCATTTATATATGTTTTTAATAAAAAATATCAGTATTTTGATAGTTGCTCTTTTTTATGCTTTTCTTGGAATACCCTATCATCCTGTTCCCTTCACATCATACCTGATTAAAAGAACTAAACAAATGAATGTTTGCAGAAAATTGTTTTATGTCCCTCTTTACAATAAGGTTGATGCTCTACATTATAAAACATGTGTACACTTGGCTTTAGAAAGATTAGAAAGTCAGGAAAAAATCATAATAGTTATCTTGAGGGTCTGATAAATGCTCACAAGAACATTTCTGACCTAAAATTTAGGCTGCTGGCAATGTATTATGTAAACAGATACTTCAGAACTTTGAGAATAAGGGAATTCATTTAATGCTCATATTCTCCACTAAATTTGTAGAGTTCATGTAAGATGAAAGCTAAGAAATAGTACTGTTGTGTATTTGCTTGAATAAAATCTTTGGAATTTTATGACATCTTTTACTTACTAAGAAGATTATCTTATGGTACTTGTTGGCCTCATTGACCTTGATGTTGTAGTCACCTTAATCATTCTCTAGGTCCCTTAACTGTGTTTATATATGGGTGTCTTTCTTATCTTTATCTAAAATATTATATGGTTTTTGTCTCAGTTGCCGGGTCGTACAGATAATGAGATAAAGAATTACTGGAATACCCGAATTAAGAGGCGTCAACGTGCCGGCTTACCTCTTTATCCTCCTGAAGTCTCTTTTCAAGCATTGCAGGAGAGTCAAAGCCAGAACACTAGTGGAATTAATAGTGGGGATAAAGGTCATCATGATTTCTTACAGGCCAACAGTTATGAGATACCTGATGTCATATTTGACGGTTTAAAGGCCAATCAGGGTGTGTTACATTATGTTCCTGAACTTTCTGATATTACAACAAGCAGCATGCTGAATCTGATGAAAGGTCCGGTTCTGTCTCAATACTGTAGCTTTATGCCACCAACAGTACATCGCCAGAAGCGTCTTCGAGAATCAACAGCATTATTCCCTGGTTATGGTGGAAGAGTCAAAAATGAATTCCCCTCGTTTGACCATTTTCAGAATGATACTCCTGATAAGATTGTTCGATCTTTTGGGTTGTCTTTTCCACTTGATCCTGATCCTACTGCAAAGAACCCCGAGTCTTTTGGGGTCATACAGGGTAGCCATACCCTTTCAAATGGCAATTTCTCCGCTTCTAAGCCCACTTCAGGGGCAGTGAAGTTGGAGCTCCCTTCACTCCAATATCCAGAAACTGATTTAGGTAGCTGGGGAACATCATCTTCTCCGCCACCTTTACTTGAGACAGTTGATGCCTTTATCCAGTCTCCTCCACCAACAGGAGCAGTTGAGTCAGATTGTCCTTCACCACGTAACAGTGGCCTGCTAGATGCCTTACTCCATGAGTCAAAAACTCTGAGCAGTGCAAAGAATCATTCCTCTGACAAGAGTTCAAATTCATCTTCCGTAACTCCTGCTGATATAGCTGATAGCTCTACCCTTAATATTTGTGAAACCGAATGGGAAGAGTATGGCGATCCACTTTCTCCTTTGGGTCATTCTGCAACCTCTCTCTTCAGCGAGTGCACCCCACTTAGTGCCTGTGAAAGCTCTTTGGATGAACAAGCATCTGTTGAGCCATTCATTGGTAAGCATCTCACATGATATATGAAGGAAAATGATATTGATTTTAATTTTTGAAAAAATGTCTAGAAATTTTTTTAACCGTCTCTCTAGTGAAGCAGTTGGAACTCAACTGTGGCCATTAAATTTGATAATCTCAGAATAATTTATTATTGTCCTGGCTACTATGAGTTCTTCAATCATTTTGATGAACTTATGTTATACACTCTATTCTATTTCTGTATAGTTGATTTTTTTTTTTAATAAAAAAAAATTGGTATGTTTGTTATTTCTCCCTTGTGTGATTACGGATCTCTACTCCCTATTTCAAATTATTGGAAGATTGGTACTGTAAAACTCAGAACCTCTTGGGACTCAAGTTTCTTACTTTACATATAATTTGTTTGTAGGGTGCAAGGTGAAATCAGAACCGATTGACCCGGCATGCACTCCGGATAGGGAAAAAGGAACCACTAGTCTATTTGATGTTAATCAGCCTGATGCGTTACTTGCTTCAGATTGGCTTGAATACGGTTCTTCTTATGTTAAGGACCCAACTATCATGACTGATGCCATAGCGAGCCTTCTTGGTGATGATTTGGGCAATGAGTATAAGCATATGGCAATGGGAACTTCTACATCAAGTCAAGGATGGGGGTTCGGTTCCTGTGCATGGAATAACATGCCGGCTGTCTGTCAAATCTCAGAACTTCCTTGAAACCTGCAGTTTTTCAAATGTATGAACTTTATTTTTTGAAAGTTTTGTTGTTTTATTGAAGTTGATGATCAGTTTAACATTGTTAGTCAGGTGTGTTGCCTGCTGGATTGATGCCAAAAAGTCGATTTGGGGCAAGACTTGTGGTATGATTTGCACTGAGTCTGAGTGATGGTTTTGTTTGTGAGTTTTGATTTCTTGGTTTCTAGACCAGTTTGTGATGCCTGTATGCCAATGTGGAACTTACCCGGATGTAAAATGCGTTCAGGCTTTCATTACAGTTTGTTAAATAATTATGCACTTCTAAGATGATATATGTGGTTTATTATTTATGTGATAAATTTGTTTATGGTTAATTTTGTCAGCTTTGGGGAATTCGTTGATGCTTGAGGTTGAGGAGGACAATAAACTTATAACATGTGAAATTTGATGATGAGTTTTAACAATTTTGTAATTTTCTAACATGTGATTTTCACAGTTGTAATTTTCTAATTAGTTTGCTGTTTTTAAAACAAATGACGCCGGATCTTAATTTAGGTTTGGTAATTTACCCAAAATTTGCTTTTGCAAAAATTGATAGAGCTAATAACATCAGACCTCTTGATGTTTATCTTTTTACATGCGGGTAATTAACTTTATCAAAAGATTGACAATCACTTCTCTTATCATCGGTCAAATTTAATCATTAATCAAGGATGACGGATGACGGTAGAAAACAAGGGTATTTTCTTTATTTATTTTTAAAAATTAAAAATTGAAGAAAATAAAATTAGAAAAAGGAGATTTATTGAAAAAAAAAAAAAGTTTAAAAAAACTAAAAAAAAATTTGAAAATAAAAAATAGGATGAAAAGCGCTTTTTTTATTTTTATTTTTTATTTTAAAAATAAATAAAATAATTGATCTCCACTGTCCGTCTCAAGATAAATGATGGAGATTTACAAAAAATTAAAGAAAAAAAAAGGCAAAAAAAAAAAAATAATAATAATAAAAAAATCCAGATATCCAAATCTCCACTGTGTTTGATGGAGATCAAGCGATCCCCGTTGAACAAGCCCCATCTTTAAGCGATGGAGTTATTGAACATCAACATCGTGATTTGCATCGACCATAGTGGAGATTGATCTCCATTGTGTTAAATAGAGATCGAGCGTTCTTCGTCGCTCAGTCCATCTTGAACGACAGAGATCCTTGGATCTTGATCTCCATCGTGTTCGATGGAGATCATCAACATCGTAATCTCTATCGACCATGATGGAGATCGAGCAATCTTTGTCACTCAAGTCCATCTTGAGCGATAGAAATCCTTGAATCGCCATTGCGTTGGATGGAGATCGAGCATCGAAAGAGATTTCTTATTCTCTCCTTTGATGGAGATCTGGACATGGAGATCCATATTGGGTCTCGACACCCAATTTTTTTTTTTTTTTTTTTTTTTTTTTGTTATATATATATTTTTTTAGTTTTGTTATTTGATCTCCATCATCCATCTTTGAGATGACGGTGAAGATCAATCTTTCTATTTTTTAAAAAGAAAATTTTTTTTCTTATATATATTTTTAGTTTTTAAAAAAAAAATTCTATTTTTTGATAAATATAAATATTTTTTATTTATAATGTTTTTGTATAAATAGATCTCCACCATCCATCTAAGATATCAACGGTCGAGATTTTTTATATTTTTTATATTTTTTTATATTGGTGTATCAAGACTATTTCTATCTTTTAATATTCTTTAATAGTTAATCCTAACACTTAACAGTTAATAGCAGGATGTGGGTGTCCATTTTTAATAAAGTTGAGTCTATGTGGAAAAGAACAAATCTTAGTTTATAGAAAATATATAAATTGAAGCTACGGACTAACGTCAACAATTTTTGATAAGTTGTTTACAGATAGTCAAACCACTGTTTGTTTGGGTGTAATTTAATTTTAATAATAATAATAAAATTATTGAGAATTAAAAAAAGTTATTTAAAAAAAAAAAAAAATTGGACTTATTTTTTAAGCTACTAATCCTTGCTCGGCAAGGAAAAGAAACCTTTATTTTTAAATAAAAAATAAATAAATTCCAGTTCAAGTTTTTATTTTTGACAGAAAATTCCAGTTCTCAAGTTCGAAATTTGGAAATTGGAAAGATGAAGATATTAACAAAGACAACAAAGAGTGAGATTTTGAAGAGGAGGAGTTACATGAAGAAATGGCAGCAAAAGTTTCGCTCTTCTTCTTCTTCCATGAATGAATGCAAGAAATTTCTGGGTAAAGGAAGCTTTGGTTCTGTTTACTTTGTGAGAAGAAAACCATCCAACACTGATGGGTTTCCGGCGGAGATGGCCGTTAAAACTGCAAAATTGTCTGAAGCTTCAACTCTCAAGTACGAGAAACAACTTCTTTCCAACTACCTGGCAACGAGTCCTTACGTTATAAGATGTTATGGAGATCAAGAGACTGAAGAAGAAGAAGATTTCGATGAATACTCCAGTAATGCTGTTATTAATAATAATGGTGAGAAGATTTACAATTTGTTTCTTGAATTCTGTAGTGGTGGGAGTTTGAAAGATCATATCAAGAAATCGGTAAATGGGTTATTTCCATGGCAAGTTAGGTCTTTTACTAGAGATATTGTTCGAGGGCTTGTTTATATTCACAGCCAGTGGATAGTTCATTGCGATATCAAGCCCGATAACATCCTGCTTGTTCCCGCTGGAATGGATCATGATGGGTCATTCGTTGCCAAGCTTGCGGATTTCGGATTGGCGAAGAATCTGCTTGTTGAGGATGAAGAAAGCCCTTGCTTGATAGGGTCTTGTCGTTACATGTCACCGGAGTTGGTGAAGGACAAGTTGCTGACCTTCACGGCTGATATTTGGGCACTTGGGTGTGTGGTGGTGGAGATGATGAGTGGAAAACCCGCATGGGGTTATGGTTTGGGTAGAGACGAGCTTCTCAACCGCATTGGTTACAGTTCACAAGTGCCTGAAACTCCAAATAATGTTTCGGACGATGCCAAGGATTTCGTGAGCCAATGTTTTAATAGGTCTGATATTTTAAGATGGAGTGCTCAAGAGTTGCTTCGACACCCTTTTCTAGCCGAAGATGATTACAACGATGCTGATTTTTTTTGTGGCGATTTGTAATGTGATTCATTAATCGAAACACTTACTAAAGTTGTTTATAATTTTCTTGTTGTCGATGTAAAAACACAGTTAAAAGGGTTATAGTATTTGATTATGATTCATTATTTTTTCTTTATGATCATGAATCAAAGAGTTGTAATTTTAATTTTCAGTTTCAAATTCTTTAACTTTCTGTTTCTGTTAAGGTGATAAATAATTCTAGAAAATACATGGCTTCTGCTTTCATTATTTCAACATTAACAAGAGATGCAACACAAAACACTTTTTCCACAAAAGAAAAAGTGTGTATGATAGTGAGATAATTAACAGGATATTAACTATCACAGAAGCTGAAAATCTAAGACATCACATGTACAAAACCATCTTATCGTAAAGTATATCACTTCTATCTCGTGAAATGTCTGGTTTCTTACGAGTACTGATCGATCTTCCAGATGAAACTGATGGTAATGGGGGTGATGGTGGAAGTCTTTGAAACTGTTGATTTGGTGGCAGTGGCAGGTTGTTCCTTTCACCCATCTGAGACGTACTTTGAACGCTAGTGCTTTCATCATCATCATCACATTGTGATTCAGATGAGCCCGGAAAGCTGCTACAATTGGAGTCTGATTGTGCCGGTGAGAAGCCTCTGATATTACAGGTTGTGCTGCCTTCCGTTATGTATTTTAAAGCATTAACCACCTGCATTGATGATCAATAATTTTTCGTTGAAGACAGTGATATAAATATTTTCAAAAAAGATAGTTGCTTGGAGTTTTTGGACTCCAATCCAAAAACTCAAATTTATACCATAGTTCCAGAGAACTTTTTTTGGATATAGAATGCAGAAGTGTTTCTATAAGAGTAAAATATATATAGACGCACAGAGACACACATAAGTATGTTGAACTTACTTTATCCATAGGTAATCTCTTTCGAGGATCCTTGCTAAGACATTTTTCTGCTACTCGAACCATCCAAAAGAGTTGATGAACATCGTGGGAGTCTAGGATCCTAGGATCGATTAAATCTGGATAGTTTCTTTCTTTCAATAATGGTCTTGCCTGTAAGAAAATAACATAACTGCATATGTTATTAACGAGTCCTTGATATAAACGTTACGAAGTTTATTGATTGTAAGAATGTTTTATTAAACATAAATTTCATTCAAGTAAATGAGGCTCTTACCCATCCAACAAGACTTTTCCCACCAAGTATTTTGTCTGTAGTCTTCAATCCAGTGATTAGCTGTAAAAGAACCACTCCAATGAATACACATCTGTTTTGGTTGATACTTTTCCACATTCTGCATATTCTGGTGCCAAATATCCTAGAGTTCCAACAACTCCAGTCTCTGAAGAGTGATCCGATCCTCCGCGCTGAGTTCTCGCAAGACCAAAATCTCCCAACTGATGCAATCAAAAGTTTCGTATAAACCTTAGCAGCGGTAAAATATGGTTATATATCATTGGAATTTTATTAATGAGAAGTATAAAGTGATGATCCCAATTGGTTCAACAAGTTCTTCTCAGACTAACTAGATTAGGCCATATGGATTGCTTAACCAAGTATATATGAAGTTACCATTGATTGGTAATCATGAGTTACAAGGATGTTGTTTGGCCTCATATCTCTATGGATGATGTTGTTCTCATGTAGATATTGTAAGCCTTTGGCTGCTCCCATTGCTATCTTTATCCTCTTTTCCCAACTGAGCGGTCTACGGCTGTGCTCTGTCATTCAACAAACAAATTCCTCTTAAATTAGACTTTCCTGTTCTGTAGTTGGCCAATATCAATAAGGTTGCAAAAGGAACCATTAAAGGGTTCAGAGTCTTGAGTCTTACTTGATAGATGTTGGTCAAGTGAACCGTTACAGACAAATTCGTAAACAAGCAGCCTCTTGTTTCCTTCGGAACAAGACCCTAACAGCATGACAACATTCTCGTGTCTCGCTTTGCTTAGAACCTGAACCTCAGACTTGAATTCCTTTTCTCCCTGTAAGCTTGCATGTTTATGCTGCTTCACAGCAATCTTCAACCCGTTTATCTCTCCTCTATAGACAGAACCAAATCCCCCTTCTGATAAAAAGTTCTTCGCATCAAATGACCCCGTTGCTTTTTGGAGCTCTGCACAACTGAAGTCTCTTTTCCATCCAACATTTGGTCGTCTATTCTTGCAAATTAAGCAAATGGAGTTTTGAAAAACCTCATTCTTTGGACCCACACACATCCAACCTTCATTGTTGTTATGCTGGTTCTGATTTTCTTCCTGGCTTCCTGTATTATAGTTTTCTTCATCGCCTCTCTCTGGACTCTCAGCAATGGAAAAAGAGGATTGCTCACCTAATGTTTCTCTTCCCGTGGAGTACTTTGCCTCAGAAAAACTAGAACTTGAAGCTTCAGAATTAAATGTGGTAGTTGTCGTTGTCGTGAATTGCTCGCTCGATGAGGATTTATAAAGTGAAGCAGATTTTCTATTATTCTGCCATGGAGGTTCTCCACCACTTTCTCCTTGTTCTTCCCCTAAGTTAATCTTATGAGATGCTTGCGATTCTGAAATATCATTGAAATATCAGTTTTTACATAAAAATCCTGAACTAGTTCAGAATCCAAATAATTTAATAACTTGAAATTATCATTTTAAAACTATTTTCAGATGATAACAAGTAACTTACTTCTAGGAGCGAGTTTTCCCCTTGGACTTCCTGGAATCATTTCTTCATAAGTTACTTGGTCTTTACTGAAATTTTCATCAAGCGATGCAGTGTGACCTCTCAGCACTTCAATGGAGTCATTGCTTTTCATTCTTGATATACCACATGAAAGCTTCTTCATGAAGTATTTCCTGTCTTTTTTCATGTACCTGTGCATGAAACAAAATCATCGAAGTTTTAATTTGCACCGAAAGAAAATTGAATTTCCCTTTACTTTGTTAGACCAATTAACAATATGTAATTTCTCACCGGTTAGTACATTACATTTTAATCTGTATCTCCTACACAGAAGTATTTTTCAAAACTGAAATATGAATTAGAGTTTGTAGTTCATGATCTGTTATCCATACCTGATTTGAATAGAATCTATAATCAACAGATTGGAATTCAGACTAACCTGTCAAGTATCACCCATGTTGCCTCAAAACTTTTGACAGCTCTCAGAGCAACAACCCTCCGAGATGATCCTGCACGTACCTCTAAATGAAACTCGATCTGATGAAATATCAGCCAAAAGAACGTATCTCATTAGCCCATCCATAGATAAATTCAATCTTCAAAATCGCTAGTCACATAAATTCAACCTTCGGATTTTTACTTTATTACTTCTATCATGCTTCATTTTATGTGTAAACCTTATGCAGCAGTAATATAACTCAAAGTTTGATTGGCAAGAACTAGAAAAAGCAATAACAGTAAAGTGTAGCTGATAGTTTTTTTTTCTGACCTTTTCTGCTTCGCATTGCCTAGAAATGTTCATAATCTCCTCATTATTTTGATACTCTTCCTCCTTCCTGCAAATTTCTTCTGCAATTTTTTTCTGGTTTGTTCCAAACATCGAACTGGAATCCAAACTGACCCTGTATCCCACTGGAGAATTGGACTTGTGACGATGAGGAAAAAAAAGTTGGCACGATGATATTCGGATAGGTAGCATTGTTTTTATTTATTTATTTATACTAACCATTATTATTATTATTATTGGGGATAATTACCCCGGTGTCCATCAACTCATGCCATCATTATCAAAATAGCCACTAGATGGGGAAATAGATGGAAAATGACCATTTTTGGCAAACATTGTTACACTAATGACTATTCCATCCAATTCTATCCATTTCCATCCAATTCCATCCAATAAGTGGTATTTTGGTAAATATGAGGATGACATACTACAACAAATATGACTTTTTATAGCATTGCACTATAGCATTCTTTTTTAAAATGCTATCAAATGTACTTATATTATTGCATATTATAATAATATGTTATAAAAAGATGTTAATATATAACACTTTAGTTTAAATAGCATTTTAATTTCAATAATATAACACTTTTACTGCTTTAAACTATAATGCTCAAATGTTAATTACTTTTTTTAATAAAATAATTTAATAGCATTTAAAATTTGCTATGATATGTCATGAAATCATATAAGCTATTATAATTTATTTTTTTAAATTTCAATCTATTATTATTATTATTGTGCTTTAAATTTTTATTAACAAAAACACAATTTAACGTGAGTAAAATATAAAATATCAAATTTTTTTCTTTTTAAAAGTTGAGTAATTTACAAAACTAATTATATAGCATTTAAGAATGCTATAATACATGTTAAAAATATCTCTAAAGATAAGGAGGGAAAATGAATTCTTCTCCCTCTATTATTTTTTTCAAAGATTAAGGAAAAAAGAATTTATTTCCTTTTTTCAAAATTTGAAACCCTACTTTTTACTTTATATTCTTTTCATCTATTATTAGAGTTGTTTTATTGCCACCAAACCACCCACTCAAAATCCCTGCTTTTACCACAAAGCTCTCAAGCATCAATAACTGTCTTCATCTTCTATTTTCATTAAAAACTTCATATATTTTTGGTAAGTTCTTCTGCCTTTCATTCATTTTTTTCGAAAAATCATGTTTAATTCTTGTTAATTTATTGATTAACTACAGATATGATTATTTGATATATATATATATATATATATATATATATTCTGTTAGAAAATGTGATTATAAATCTACATGTGGAAGTATTATATGTCTTCCATTGTGAAGTTATATTTCTTGGTAAGAGACCCTTTTTTTTTTTTTTTATTGATTTCTTTTCCATCCTAAATCATTTTAGTTACAATCTCTACAATCTCTATTTCATAATTGTAATGGCTATGTAAATTCATATATGTTTATTCGTTTTTTTTTATTAAATATAACTTTATTTTATTGATATCTTTCAGATTATGAAGATGAAGGTTTCTGTGTTTTATTAAAAGCAGAAGATGAAGATTGGTGGAGCAATCATGTTGTGTAATTAGCTAAAAAAAATCATGTTCTTGTAATTTTTTTCTTCTTATAAAACTAAATTCAAATTTTTGTATATAAAAATTTCCTTGTACGTTTGATATGTTTTGTGAATCATGTAATTATTTTGATTCATTAATAAATATTTATGTTTTTTCCTTTAATGTTTGTATTTTTTTTTTTTTGTGCACAATTAAACTTTTTAAATGAACAATTAAGTAAAAATAAAAAATATACAATTTTTATATTGGGTACAATTACAATAGCATTTTTAAGAACTTATAATAACTGCAATAATAATATTTTTTTTATTAATGACATAACATCACTTAAATGCTATAAAAAAAATAATTATAGCATTAAAAAACTGAATTTATAGCATGCAAATATTGCTATGAAAATATAAAACTTTTAATCACAGTGGCTGTCATGGCATGTAACTGAATGCTATTGTTTACTTTTGATAGAATTTTTCTGCTGCTATTATATGTGATATTTGTTGTAGTAACATTAATTTATTTTAGATATTTTTGGAAATCAATTTTTTCTTTTGTTTTTTGAAACAAATAATTATATTTAGTGTGTACATATACATATAACATATCTCAAACATATACATATATTTCTTTTCAACTTATCTCAAATATATTTTTTAGAATTTTTAGATTTGTAACATTAATCTTTTCAAAAAAGAATATATATATATATATATATATATATATATCTTTTCAACTTATCTCAAATATGTTTTTTAGAATTTTTCGATTTTATAGCTTTAATCTTCTCAAAAAAGAATATATATATATTTCTTTTCAACTTATCTCAAATATATTTTTTATAATTTTTAGATTTTGTAGCCTTAATCTTCTCAAAAAAGAAATACACACACACACACACATATATATATATATATATATATATATATTTTGAGATATGCTATACGTATACACACACTAAATATAATTATTTGTTTCAAAAAACAAAAGAAAAAATTGATTTCCAAAAACATCTAAAATAAATTAATGTCATCCTCTTATTTACCAAAATGCCATTCATTTGATGGAATTAGATGGAAATGGATGGAATGGCCATTAATGTAACAATGTTTGTCAAAAATGGTCATTTTCCATCCATTTCTCCATCTAGTGGCTATTTTGATAGTGGTGGCATAAGTTGATGACCACCGGGGTAATTACACCTTATTATTATCATCCAAGCTTTAACTTCATTTCTAAGTTAGAATTAAAAAAGAAGCATGAATTCTTACAGAATTTTCTAGCTCCCATGAAAGATAACGTACTAGGATTATTAACCTGGTGAAGAACTCCAAGAAATTTAAGTGCATCTCCAGGCTTAAGTGAGAAGCCTTGCAGGACCCGTCTGATTGCGCTCGAACTAACATCCCTCGATGTATCATGGATCACCACCACTCTTTGAGCTTCTACAGACATGATTTATATGAAATTTCACTATGGAATGAACACAATAAGAAAAATATGTACAAAAGATATAAATGGTGCAATGGGATGATTCTTGATACACCCCTAAATGATTTTATGCACAAATACTTCAACAAACGAAATAACTATATATTGCTAATCCTCCAAGAAACAGTCAAGAACTTTTGACATTTGATCGAAACAATCAAGAAAAAAAAAAAACTGTTTTCCAAGTAGTGAAGAGCAACCGTAAGCAAAACAATATTGTTAAGAAGTTGTATTTATGAAATTACTAAATCTTGAAGTAAGAAACTACTACTAGCTCAACTGAAAATAAAATGGAAATTAAGGTGACACAAACACTAAAAATATATACCAAAAAAAAATAAAAAAAAAATCGGTTCTTTGTCAGGGTTTTTTTTATGTTTAAAAAGATAGTATGCAGCAAATGGTAGTGGTGGTGAATCCAAGCAAGTATCTCTGGAAATTAGTCCGAGGCATATTCGGGGATATCCGAAGAATGGTCCTGGGAAATTTCTTTAAGGTCAGAGAAGAAGATTTAATCTAATTAACATTTTTGTTTGTATCTGTTGAAAATTACTAAGCTTTCTGTGGACTAAAGACAGGAGCATGAGTGCACAGCATGAGTGATGATTATTACAAAGCCATGAAAAAGGACTGTTCTTGTAGTTTGGTGATTTGTTTATTATACCTCTTTGATGATTTAATTTTCTGATTGATAGAGACTTTAACAGTTTACTAATCAAATGAGAAATATACAGCTTCTGTGAAGCTGGTTTTACAGGGTGTTCATGTTTAACTACATTAGATTTGTCTTTGGTTTTTGTTTTTTCCTTTCAAGATAGCCGAATACACGAATATACAGGGTGTTCATGTTTAATATTTCAGGACTTTGTCTAATTAAGTTTATTAAATTTGAAAACAGATTTTGAATACTAAAGCAACCATATTTTCAGACATTTTTTATTTATTTTATTTTATTCATTTTCTCAGCAAACAAACAAACAAACAAACACTGAATATACATGTAATTCTTTCAAACACAAATATACCCACTAAAGAATTGTCTTGTTGAGTCCTGTGCAACTAAAAATTCTACATTTTATCAGCAATAGAAATCACTAACCATCCGAGATATGTTTTTTGTTAGAATAAAAAATAAAAATAAACTCATACCCAGAATTGATGAACCGGTGCCGGTGCCGTTGCCAGCTCAAGATGCAACTGGGAACTCATTTTCTCTGCCCAGCTTTTAAACGACACCGTTTCCTTCTAGAGTCCAACAAATTCGTTCAAAGGCTCCCTCGAACCACAACTCTAAAATCAACAACTATGGCTGCAAAACTTTCTTTTTTGGGAAATAATTTTGTAGTTTGTTTGGCTCCATAATTTTTTTATTTTTTTGAAATTTCGAATGGGTCACAGGTTTGTCGGGACGCAGTGCAACTGAATCAACCACTACCAACACAGTACGGAATACAACTCTAAGAACAGTACGGCACGGAATACAACTCTTCTGATCCTCCTACATTTTACAATTTAAGTACATTTCAATTTTCAATTTTAAATAATTCCAATCCTTTTTTAATTTATAACCCAATACAAAAATAAACAACACGTTAAAGCAATAATAATTGTATGATAAATATCCTATATACATTCATTGTGACTTGATAAAAATGTCATTTGTTCAGTCTAAGAATGTCTTAGGTTCAAATCGTAACCTGACAATGTTTTAAGATCGAGTGGTCGTCACTGTTAGTTTCACTTACAATAATGTTGTATAATAAAATTAAGAAAGAAATGACATTTTTAGTATTAAGTTGGATGTAATTATAAACTAGATTTTCCTATATGTATAAAAGAAATCAATACTATGCAATTTTCATGTCACATATCAACCTTGTTTTCGCTACTGGTAGGATTCGAATCGTTGACCTGAGAGTCATTTACCCAAATCTCAAACTCGTTCATCTACCGTCTGAATTACGCCCCTGTTGGCAGTCTGGCACATATCAAATTCATACCAACTAAATCTTTCTTACAACAATGAAATATGCAAGATTTCCACCCTTATGCTTTCAATCGTAACATCATGAATCAATACAATTTTTTTATACAGAAATAGCTTTCACTATCAAACTCAAGCAGGATAGTTACACAAAGCTTTGCTGCTGTTTTCACAAGTTCACAGCAGTTGATTGTCAAAAATCCCAAATTTGATCACTTTAAGATCAAATGGCTTACAACAAAAGTACTGGTTACTCATATGAGGCTCACACTCATAATATTTGCCCACAGCATCCAAAAAGTGTTAACTAGTAGGTTACTGGTTAATAACAACAATGAACTGATCTAAGTTTCCATTAAGAACCTCACCTTTCGAGGACATTGCTTCTCTTTTTTCATAAGGGACTTCGACTTTTTAAGACATGATTTCAGGTCTGGAAGTTTTGCTGTCAACGATGAAAATCGAATTGGATACTTGGTTCCTCTCTTATGTTCAATAGGATCAAGCCAAAATTTGACATTTTCTTCACCAAAATCTTCTTCCTCTTGGCATACTGATAAGCTGCTGCGGCATCAAGATGGTGTAAGAAGACCACCCGTGCTGTGCCGGTATAAAAGTAGACTTTCGTGCTAAAAGAATCTATTATACCGAATGGACTAAATTTTTTTACTAGCTCCTCCTTGGATGGCAGACTATAATTCTTGGGGAACTTTATGAGCAGAGATTTCGATAAAGCTAAGGTCGTTTGTATTTCTGATTGCTTGGCTTCTTGTGACTTGGATGCCGAATCAAAGGTAACAGATTGTACAAGCTCCCTATTCTCAACATTCTTGCTTCTTCCTCCACTGATTTTGATAGAAATGGAATTATCATCACTAACAGGCGGCGTTTCATGCTCATTTCTGGTTCCTGATCCTACATCATTGGCCTTGTTATCATCAGTACGAATTCCAGTTTCATAATTAGAAACTGACTGAGAATCAGAAGGTCGAAGCATCTTCTCAGTAGCATCATGAGTATCAGATAGGCAACTTCCCAAAATGGCTTCACATTGTTCCGGTTGCTGTTTATCGGCACAAGATATGTGCGTTCCACTGTTGTCTACACTATAGTTTTCTTCATCAAGTTTCAGAACCTTAGGAGATCTGTAGAAGAGAAAAGTTGAGCATATTCCCAACTAAGTCCATCAAGTAACTGATGCATTTATGCGTTGAACTTTGAGCTGCAATGTAAGGAACGCTTGGAGTTTTCAACCTCGCTTTTGCAATACAACCAGTTATATTTCTCTGTAGATGAGCATAATCCACATTGCAAGATAAAGCCACAGTATTGCATAATTCGAGAGGACCAGAAATAGTATCTGCTGAAATGTAAGTATCAGAAAGATCTACATGGTCTTCCTTTCTACTTCTCCACAGATAAACATCAGCTCCATTAAATGCGAAAAACAATGTCTTATGCAACTTTAGAGTAGGTTCCGAAACAACAGATTGATCAAGCTGCCTCTTTAAACCCAAGCATTTAACATTGTATTCCATATGAGTTATACAAGGAGAGTAATCTTTCCCCTATTTGTTTTTTTGCGTACCTTAACACCCAAAGGAGATTCGATGTAGACACTGTTGAAAGATTGAGGTTCACCCTTTCAAGAGGATGGCGTTTCTTGAAACATATATCAAAGGTAGTTTGGTTCGACAAATTTCCGAAGCTCAAAACACTCCAATTTAAGGTATTTGGACATTTTTTATCTAGATAGAATCGATTCAGAGCAGGAACTTGTGGTTTGATCAGCATCTCTCGAAGTGATCGAGTCTTACAGTGTTTAGATCGAATCGTTGAAATGATTTCAAGCTGATCTTTGTTTGGGAGAATTAAACATTTTTCCGGAAAAAGAGTACTCATCTTCTTTCTATCAATCAAGGAAGCTGAGAAATGCTTTTCTACTTGCTCAGAGAATACCTCATCCTCCATTCCACCCGACAATTTTCCTCCATTCCTGAAGTATCTATGTCCTCAGCAACTGCATGCGTCATTTCACTTGAATGTAAATCTGCTTCCATTCTCGAATGATCACCTGAATAGATACCCAAAAGTGAAGAACCTGACTGTTAGGCAAGTATGATCTTTGTTTAGTGGCACATTGAATGCAACACAAAGCCTATTAAATTTATCAGACTAAGTGACAACAATGAAAAGTTTACGATTAATTGTCATATATAAGAACAAGAATTCTACTCAAGTAAAACATACCGTCATTACTTTCTCCAATACTAGAATATTATCCTTTAAAAAAACTTATGTCACTTATTATCTTCAAGGTTCTAAGGTATCAGATGACTGAAATCAAAATACAAAAGTTTCAATTGTTGAATAAACAATTACATCCCCAGAATTTGACAGTCACTAAACAAATCTTATAAACTATATGCACAAATGAATACAAATTTCATCTACAATACGCAGATGTAAATTGTTCATCAAAGACTGACAAACAAGAAACTTAACATTTTTTTCTCCCATAAATGCATGAACAAAAATAAATAAAAACCCACTTGTATCAACGTAAATACAAACAATGTATACACAAAATTTTCGAACAATTTAAAGATTAAATTGAGAGATAGAAAAAAGAAAAAAAGATTTCACAGTTGACATACTTGAATTGACCAAATGATGATGGCGAAAGCAGTAATTTGAGCAAGCACATTAACAGCAATGACAAAATCATCATCTTCAACCCAAGGTAAAACCGCAACGGTACGAACAAAACCCAAAACCTCTGGAGGCCGAAACAAGTTACTGGGTCGTCTAGGGTTTCGACTTCGATCTGGGAATTTAAGACTGAATGCAACATTTTGACCCAGAAATTTGAAGGCGCGATCGAGCAAGATATTAGTTGTGGGACATGTAGACGTAGTACAGGTGTTGATGTGGAGCTTGAAATGTTGTTCGAAGGAGCCGATTTCCGATGGATGAAAATAACGAGAGTTTTGGAAACCGAAGAAGGAAACGAAGCAACCAAGAGAATCGGTTCTGAGAAGAAGACCAGGCCACCATTTCTGAGGATAAACAACTCTTGCCCACACCAAATCTCTTCTTAAATTCCCCATTTCTCGATATCTTCTTTGTTTGCTCACTACATACTGGGAAAACAAAAAACATTTGCCGCCAAAATGAAGGCTTCTCGCGGGGTTAGGTTTTACTCAGCAGTGGGCTTAGAGCTTCTCCAACCCCGCGCCAATCACCACGCCATCGCCAAGTTGCCGCAGAAACGGCCTCCAACCCAGCGGCAATCGCTGCGCTAACGGTCGAGGTGAACAGTGTCGCACAATATATTGCGCGACACTGTTCATCCTTGTGCAGACCCTGTTCATCTATGTTTTTTTTGGTCCCCCAACGTTTATAAAATCACGTTTTAACCCTCTTTTTAAAATCTATTCTGATTATATCCTTTATTTAAAGGTTTTGTTTATTCACAGTTTACCCTAATGAATTAAATTTATTCCAATTTGGTCCTTTTTATTATTTAATGATTTTGTTTTGATTTAATTATTATTGATATTAAAATTTATAATAAACTAAAATGAAGTGTATAATTAAAAAATTTAAATGCAATTTTTTTTAAAATAAATCACCTAATTCAAAACAGCGAAAATTAAAGCAAAATACATTAATTCATAAAAACATTAAAACGAAATACAAACTTCATAGTGATAAATCTGGTTTGTTGTTGTTGTATTCACTCTCAACTCGAGACCAGAACATCTCCTTGGATTGGTAAATACTATGATCGGGTTTTGCGAAACATCAAGATATACGTGACACAAAGGTGTATGTCTTCTGCATGTGTGTATGAGAACTTCGGCTTGAAGACATTTTTTTGGAGAAAGTGATTGAAGGAAAAATTGATTTGAAGAGATTAGTGATTCGAAGGGATAAGAGATTTGAAGGGATAAGTTTAATTTAGTGTGGGTTGATATTTATAGAAACTAGGTGGCACTCTTTTCATAATTAATCCTATGATTCAGAAGGTGAGGAAATCTATCCATGGTTGGTGA
The DNA here is from genome assembly GCA_030490815.1 of Acer saccharum. Lineage (NCBI taxonomy): Eukaryota > Viridiplantae > Streptophyta > Magnoliopsida > Sapindales > Sapindaceae > Acer > Acer saccharum. Next base: position 11,123,154 of record CM059878.1, read on the forward strand.
TAATGATCAGATTTCTTATCTTTAGATTTTGGGAAAGGTGAAGATAAGAATTCTGGATAAGTGTAGATATTATTTTCAAGATTTAATCTTACGGTTCAGATGGTGATGCAATCCATCCAATGGTTGGCATTTAATAGCTTTGATATCTTATCTTGATATTTTGGGAAAAGTGAAGATCAGAATTCTGGACAAGTGTAGATATTATTTTCGATATTTAATCCTACGTTTAGATGGTGATGCAATCCATCCAATGGTTGGCATTTAATAGCACATATATCTTATCTTGATTTTTAGGAAAAGTGAAGATTAGATTTCTAGAAAAGTTGAGATATTATTGAGATTTTAATACTACGGTTCAGATGCTCTGAAAACCCATCCAATGGTTTTCCATTGAGTGAGTGGGCCCCACAACGCGTATTAGATGTCTAGGTTCATTGAATCTAGTTCACGCGTTGTATTTTTTGAATTAAAGTTTTGTCCGTATCTACTTTTTCCACGTGGGCTTGTAGCCATTGTCGGCCACGTTCTGAGCTGTTAACCAGCTGGATATAGCCGTCATCCATTCGCCCTTCTAGAAGCACGTGTATCGCAATCGCTAATTGAAATTGAAAATTATATTATGTATATTATGATTTATTGCTCATCTTGTTCGATCGAATTGGGGATTCGTATGAGATGGAGTTAATCGATCGAGTTAAGTGTTGAAATATGCAATTGAGCATGCGAATTAGACGATTCATTGGTCAATTTTGTGTAATTACCTCTTTTTAATCTTAATTTTGAACTTGTTTATATTTGTCACTGCTCATGTTCTATTATCGAATTGGGGATTCTTTCAGCCTATTTTGGTAAATACGCAACCCAAGTCAAAACTTGTCTATCGGTTCACATCAAAAAGATAAGATATTATAATCGAGAGGTAACCTACGGTTCAAATGGTGATGCAGTCCATCCAATGGTTGGCAATTAGCCGTGCTCAGATTTCTTATCTAGAATATTATTTCACAATGATAAATAGCCTACACCAAAGTCTGCTATAACTCATTCAATTCAACTCCAAATGAAAATGAATTTCGATATTGAAGGTCCACCTAATTTCTCATGTTCATTATCCGACGATAAGGAAGAGCAACTTCTGGCAAATCTTGAAGAGATTGATTCAGAACAAGATGCGATAATTGACCAACATGGTAACATCTAATGGGCCATCGCTTAGTATCTCAATCAACAAAATAACCCAGTGACCCGTGGAGGCTCAATTCCTGGTCATATAGGGATTAGTCGAGACTGGGAGAGTGCTGATCGTCGTTTGTTCTACGACTATTTTACTGAAAACCCACGGTAAAATGATCAAATGTTCTGTCGACGTTATCGAATGAGTAGAATTTTATTCCTTCGTATTGTTGAAAAAGTGGAAGCTTGTGCAACTATTTTGTGCAACGAAGAGATAGTGTGGGAGACTGGGTTTGTCTGCTCTTTAAAAAATAACAACAGTTTTCGGATGTTGGCATATGGTCTACCGGCGGATGCTACTGATGAGTATATTAAAATAGGAGAGTCTACAACAATTGAAAGTTTGAAGAGATTTGTCGTGCTGTTGTGGAGGAATTTACAGATAAGTATCTAAGATCACCTAATGCTACTGACGTTGCCAGACTACTCCGTATTGGTAAAGATCGTGGTTTTCCAGGAATGCTGGGTAGTCTAGATTGTATGCACTGGAAGTAGAAAAATTGTTCAACGGCTTAGGCAGAACAATATGCAGGTCGTAGTGGATCCCCAACTATTATTCTAGAGGTTGTAGCTGATTATGATATGTGGATATAGCATGCCTATTTTGGTTTGCCAGGTACGAACAATGATATTAATGTGTTGGAGGCATCCCATCTTTTTGTCAACCTCGCTCAAGGTATTGCTCCTCCAGCTCATTATGTCATTCAAGGAAAAGAATTTAATATGGGTTATTATTTAGCTGATAGTATATACCCAAAATGGTCTATGCTTGTACAAACTATTCGATCCACGTGGTCCAAAAAACAAATTATTTGCAATGAAACAAGAAAGATATAGAAAAGACGTAGAACGTGCATTTGGAGTTCTCCAATCACGGTTTGCAATTGTGGCAGGACCGGCGTGTTTTTGGCATAAACATGTTTTACATGATATAATGACTACGTGCATTATTATGCACAATATGATAATTGAGGATGAGCGTGATGTTGATGCAACAATTGAGGATCATACGGAAGCACCAACTCCAGAAGTTAAGATGGTATTACATGAAAATACCCGATTTCAAGAATTCCTAGCTCGACGTAGAAAAATCAGGGATAAAAAGGTTCACATTGCACTCCGAAATGCCTTAATAGATCATTTGTGGGATGAATATACTAATTCAGATAATTAGATGATCAATAAGTACTTATTTTTATGCTTTTTCTTTTTATTTTATGAAATGTAATGTTTAAGTTATTTTAATAATAAATGCAATATTTTACCGAATTAAATTTAATTTATATTAATGTATTAATTTCATAATTTCGTATTGTATTGCAATATTATGTTAATTATGGGGTGAAATGTTAATTGTGGAGAAATATTAAAAAAGGGAAAGAAATGGAATATTCATGGGAATATTCCTTTTAGAGTAAAATTTGGTGCATTGAGTTGGAGATGGAATAGTGAAATAGTGTGAAAGTTGCACTATTTTAGTGCAAAAATTGCACCAAAAAGCACTATTCGGTTGGAGTTGCTCTTAGGCTAGCGACCACTTTAACTATTTAAACTTGATAATTGATCTAAAATTAAGACATTTATATAATCTCAAACCTAAAATCTTGGACTCGATAAAATAATCTTAACGTTCAAATCAAAAATTATGAGTAAACAACTATATACAGAGTAAACAATAGAGTTGCCTCAAAACACGATGAATATTGCATAATAAAATAGGAAAGAATTCTTAATCTGTTCTAGTGAGTACCTAATAAAAAAAATACATACATATATAGACAAATCTAGATATTATACAGTTCATGTATATGTGCAAGAGTAATTACGAGAGGAGGTTATTTCCTTTTAGTTTTAATTTTTTATAAATTTTCAAATCTTTGGTTTTATAGACTTTTGGATTGAAATTCAATGGTTGAAAATTAACCGTGTAACTATACCGTAACTGTGTAGTAGTTGAACACTTGAACCCATATATACTAGAAGGGATTGAACCCTTTTGGTGGAAATAGGGGTTTTGTCACTTTTTTAAGTTGGTGTTTCAAGATTATCACCACCTTAATAACTTATATTTTAAAGGCACCAAAGTAAGTGACTTCCAAAAATACCCTTACTTTACTCTATTTTTTCTAATTTACTTTAACTTTTCAATATTTATTTATTTTTTTATTTTTTTATCATCTTCATAAAGGTCTGTTTAACAGACCTCCAATGGAGTTCGAAATCGAAAAAAAAAAAAAAAAAAACTTCATAACATTATCAATGCATATTCATTAGATTAGTTTAGTGGCGCAATGCTAACGCATTCGGTGCTCCCGAAGATTTTTGTTCAATTTCATTTCCTATGTTGTTTTGGTTTTGAATCTTCCATTGTTAAACACGAGAAACAACAACATAACAGAAACAGAGGAGCACAGAACAACAACCTAGTGTTTTCGAGACTTTGTGTTTGTGTTCCGAGACTTTGTGTTTGCGTTCTGATACTTTGGAAGTGTGTGTCTGAGACTTTGTTTCGAGACTTTGTGATTGCTTTTCACCTATTGTGTTTGGTCGTGGTCTTCGACGGTGACGTACGTGTGTTCGTCGATTCGTCAGTTCCATCTCCATTAATGGAGGATTTTGAAAGAAAAAAAAATGGTGAAGAAGGTTACTGTAGGGGGCATTTTTGTCCGTTCACCATAATATGTGTTTTTTAAACATAAGTTATTAAAACGATGAAAGTATTGAAAAGCCACTTCCAAAAAGTGCTAAAAAAATTTTGAACCCTTGATTTTGTCTTGGCAAAAAAAAATATGAATTAAATTTATATTATTAATAAAATGGAGGGGCCACGTTGCAATTATCATCTTCATACAACAATATCATAATATGCCTATAATGAAACTTTGTTAGTTGAATTTTCATTGGCCTATATATATGATGTGGCATGAATTCAAATTCGAAATATTACCGGGTTGAAATAAATGGACATTCTTAACGTTAAGATATATTGGGTGGTGGTAATATAGCTTGAATGTTGATCATATTTATTTATTTTTTTTTGAAATATTAAACATTACACTATTATATAAATTTGAGGTTTTTTGGAAACGGAGAGCCGGAGAGAACTCGAACCCGTAACCTCGTGGTGTAGGTGAGAGAGGTTTACCACCGAACTAACCTCATATCGTCATGTTGATCATATTTATTAATAAAGCTTTTGCAATTTTTTGCATGAGTTGATTATAGTTTTGTGTGTATATATATATATATATATATATATATATATATAATTTATAAATATATACAGTCTCGATTTGGTCAGTGTGCATTGATATAACTTCATGAGGATATTGAATGTGAGTCACTCATTATGGAAAAGCTTTACAAGTGCATATACACTTGAGTCAAAGCATGTAAAACTAGTGGCTCACATTCAATCATCATGGAGTTATATCAGTGCGCATTGACTTAAAATTATATATATATATATATTGTGAATATAGTTTGGTTATATTAAACATGTAAATATTTTTATAAAGATAATGAACATTGTTCTTAGGTTTCGTTTACTAAAAAAATGCCAAGCATAATAAATATAAAAAAATATGTTGACAATATTTTAATGAGAAACTATCAGTACTAAAGTCAAAACTGTGAATAACCTTTGATGATAAAACCATCAAACTCTCTCGACGGTTGTTGACAATTTTTAACTAACAAGATTTTTCTTTGTGAAGACTGCCTCATTAGAGAACTTGTCCAAGACAGAAAGGCTATCAAAGCCAGAGCTTAATATATCTACCAAAGCAGAGATTAATAAAGCTACAACTACCAAAGCAGAATATGTTACTCTTTGTGCTACCACAAGAAAGCTAGGATGGACTTCAGAGCCTGATCATCAATCGAGGATAAGAGACTGTGATTGAAGTCCTAATCACCTAGCTGACCTGGCAAGACTCTAACAAACTTGAGCTGACCTGGTAGATTTTTAGAAGGTGCATTGGCGGGAAAACTCAGGAGACTCACAACAATTGCGTGTAAATTGTGCTATGTAATAGTTAGTTACAATTTATAACAAACCTAATTGGTTTGCAAAATGTTGACTGCACCTTGTATATATAGTGAGCTTAAGATTGTAAATATTAATTAATGAAAATACAAAGCAATTGCTCTTCATCTTCTGAGCTCCATTAATGGCTCCCTCTTCTATCTTTCAAGTTTCTTTGTTTTAGTGTTTGAGACCTTTCGTCGAACACTTTATCTTCTTCATTTACATTTTACATGGTATCAGAGCTTTTTGTGACTAACGTCAATGGCTACCAGTTCAGTTGATTCTTCTGTTACTCGACATGGTTCTTCTTCCAAAATGGATTTCACTTCGCTTTCCAAGACTCTAAATCTGAGTCTTCCAATAAAGCTTGATCGTAACAACTTTGTTCCCTGGAAAGCACAGGTGCTTGCTGCGATTAGAGCTTTGGATCTTAAAGAGTTCATTGATGGATCTCGACCTAACCTCCAAAGGTTGTAGAAGTTGTCTCGTCTAATGGAGTAGACAAAGAAGTTGTGAAGAATGACAAACTCGGCCTGGAAGAGATCAGATCAGCTTCTCATATACTGGCTTTATTCGACTTTGAGTAAGAAGATAATTGGAGAGGTAACTGCTTGCACCTCTTCTAAACATGTTTGGGACACCTTGCAAGTTCTTTTTACATAGCAATCCATGGCAAAAGTTCTCCAACTTTGTCATCAATTGCAAAGTATCAAAAAAGGATCAATGAATGTGGTTGATTTTTCACTAAAAATAAAAGAAATTGGAGATGGCTTGGTGTCTGCAGGTCAAATAGTTGCTGAAAGTGAACTGTTAGGTTGCTTATTAAATGGACTTGGACGTGAATATGATCATATAGTTACAGTGATCTCATCTCAAGAGATACTATGAAGTTTCAGGAAGCTTAATATTTGCTACTGCTTCATGAGCAACGCATTGAGCATCTCAACTCAGCCTCTCAGCTTGATATTTCTGTTTTGTCTGCAAACTTTGCCTCATATGGTGTTGGTGATAAGAAAGCTAATGGAAATAATTTCCACAATAGAGGAGGAAATGTCAAGGGAAAGGCAGAGGCAAAGGTCGCTATAACAACAATCAGAGGCTGATGTGTTAGGTCTGTAATAAGCCTGGTCACATGGCTCTCCAATGCTATAGGCGTTTTGATCAGTCAATCCAATATCAACAAAGTCAAAATGTTAACAGTCATGGGTTTAACAATACTAACAATAGCAATGGAGGCAATGGAAGCAACAATCAGTTCGTCATACAAGCCAATCTTCACCAATCCACTTCTTAATTTGCAACTCCTGAAATAGTGCTGGATCCCTTGGTATGTGGATAGCGTAGCCATGAATCATGTTACTCTGGATGTCAACAACCTTTCTCAACGTGCAGAATATAGAGGTAATGAGCATCTTATTGTTGGTAATGGAAATAAGTTACAGATCTTACATGTAGGTAATACTACTGTGAAGTCACATACACAACTGCACATACCACTGCAATTGAATCAAATTTTGCATGTTCCTAGTGTTACTAAGAACTTGTTAAGTATATCTAAACTTACTAAAAACAATAACACTATTGCTGAATTTGATGGTGATTATTGTGTGGTTAAGGACAAGAATACGAAGAGGGTGCTTCTTCAAGGATCCATTAAAGAAGGATTGTATCAAGTGCACCTAACTGGAAACAACTCATTAAAGCCTACGTATAGAAGCCATGCTAAGTCTATGCATAGAGGCTATGTTTCTGATTTTCCTTTTTAGTTTGAATTGTATAATAAAGCTGCTCATACTTGTGTTACTTTGTCTCATCCACATGATAAAAGTAACTCTACTGTAAATAGCAATACTAGGACTGTACCAACAGCCTTTGCTGCAGCTAGGACTAGTGCTATGGTGTGGCATGCTAAGCTAGGTCATCCAGCCTTGCCTATACTTCAAATTGTAATGAAGTCTATGAATATTGGTTCAAATTTGTCTGATATAGAGTGTTGCTCTTCTTGCAAATTTGGGAAGCTTCACAGGTTACCTTATCGAAGGCATAAAATCAATGCTAAAGCTCCTCTTGAGCTTATTTCGTCTGACATTTGGGGTCCAGCCCTGTGTAGGGAAAAATTTGGTCACGCAGCGAAAGCGAGACTAAAATCGAGTTTAGTATAGTTTAAAATTTTTCCATAATTTGAACCTTAACCCTCTAATTAATTAACATATAATACTAAAGATATCATACCTTTGTCGCGTGATCCGATTGACATTGCGTCGATGGTAATCCGTAAGATCTTCCAATCCAATCACGAACGTGAATCACTTAGCGTGGTCTCCATTCTCTTTGAATTGTGTACCTGATGATGGATTAACAAAACTTTTTCTTTTTCGTTAGTCACAACAAGTTCCAAGAGACAACAAAGAATGTTCCAGTCACTTTTGAATTCACAATCTTTAGATCGAAACTCGCGTGAACCTTATTCGAAATTGTGCACAAAACCTTTTGATGTAAAAGTAACTAGTGCACTATCGAAATAAGAACGAACTTTTCTCTCTATACCTCTTGGCTAAAAATCACACTAGTCTAAGAGTTGGATTTTATTTTTCTCTAGCAAAAGAAAAAACTCTCAAGTCCAAGACCTTAGGATTTTTTTGAAATTATACAAAGAATATATATATATATATATATTTTGTGGCCGCAAGTCACTTGCCTAATATATTATATATTATCGCACCAAAAAACTTTAATTATATAATCTATATATAAGCACGACTTTAACATGCATATATAATATATAATCTGCACCTTCCATATAATCAAATATAGTGCCACAAATTTTGCATGCTTTATATATATATATATATATATATATATATATACTGCCCAATTGCCATGTATTTCAAATATATATACGAATTCCTTTTGTCATATATATATATATATATATATATATTATATAAGAATTCTTCTTGTCATATATATTTTAGATCAATCTTTAGAATCTAAACCCTAATCCAACTCTATAGTGTGTTTGTGACTATATCAAAGACTTCCTAATTTTATTAGATAAATAAATTCCCTTTATTTATCTACTTACCAAATAAAGTCTTTAATATTTATTATACTACCACAATAGTATACTACTAAGAAACATATTTCCTAGTCAGAAAAAGATTTTGATTTTTAATTTAATAATTAATCAATCAATTAATTAATTTCCATTTAATCAATTAATAAAAATAAAACAATATAATATTATATATATCTCGGCCATGTGCCATATGTATTAATATATCTATATATTGTTTTTCTATTTTATTAAATCCATTGGACCTTAACAAAAGGCCCACATGTGAACTAGGCCCATTCTTACTAAAAGAAACAAGTCCACATGCCTTAATACAATTCTAGATGGATCCATAAATTAGTCCGGTAGAATATATCAAGTGATTCATGCAAGTCCGTGTGGATTGGGGATCTGGCGGGCCTATCTAAATTTAAGCTCCAATAGACATAACCCAATCACAATCAACAAATGATTCACTTAGGTTCAATCTATTAATTTTAGTTCATTCCACTAAAGAACTAAAATTGCACTCTTAAATAAAGATGGAATAAGTAAATATTTCTCATTCGTACCCTAGACAATCTTATTGGAGATGGTGTATCCTCGTGAAGAATATCAGTAATCGCCAAGAGCTCATAGACCACCTATAGCTCTCCAAGTTACCATATTTACTCATATGACCACATTTTGAACTTGGATATTTGACTTGTCCATAAGCCATGTTTCAATAGACTCTATCGAAAACTTAATGTTAAGATTCAATATCCAATACCTCAAAACATCCATATGACGATATTTTACTCTCATTTAATAAATGGAGCCACGATGTCCATATCTATAAATGGAGTCCTCTATCGATTAACAAATGAATATCACCAAACTATCGAGGATAGACTATGCTATATAATCTTATTCATTGATAACTCAAATGATACCACTTACAACCATAAGTCCATCATTTATCTCAGGATTAAGATAACTCTCCGATTGTCCTGATAATGAAAAACTATTATCTATTGACGGTTCTAGATAAAGTATTTCATTGTGATCCAGTTCAATGCACCAAGTGCACTAGATTCTTTTACTCGAAGACCCTCCGATGATTTCAGACTCATCATAACTCATTTGATCCCACTCAAATGCTAGTAAAAGAATTCTACAACTTTAACAAGACAAAAGGTGCCCAACCTTTAACTTAAGTTGTGAACATTATTCAAGACTAACTAAAAATTGTGTCTACCTCATACATATCCAGATGTACGAACAATTATTCTTTTCTCATAGTCTTTTGACCTTATGATTATTTACTTTTGACAATTATAATTATAAATGCTATAAGATTTTGTTAAATAAACAGAAATCACTTTATTAATATGAAAAGATTGTCAAAAACAATATAACACTCTTGCTATTGAGTATAATCCTAACACCCTGTTCCCTCCACAAAAGGTTTCAAATATTATATTTTGTTTGTAGACTTATATAGTAGGTTTACTTGGCTTTTTCCTCTCAGAGCTAAGTCTAAAGCTTTTCAAGCTTTCCTTATGTTCAAAAAGAATGTTGAACTTACATTTGATTTGAAAATCAAAGCTTTCTAGTCAGATATGGGGGTTGAGTTTCAAACCTTTATTCCCTTTCTTAGACACTCAGGCATCACACCTAGATTTTCTTGTGCTTATTTTCACCAGCAAAATGGCATTCCAGAGAGAAAGCATAGGCATGTTGTAGAGACTGGACTCACTCTCCTGCCCATGCTGGTATGCCCTCAAGTTTCGGTATGAGGCTTTCTCTACAGCCACTGTCCTTATAAACAATTTACCCACTGTCTTATTACACTCTAAATCTCCCTATGAAGTGCTATATCATAAGAAACCCAACTACAGTTTTTTGAAAACTTTCGGCTGTGCTTGTTTTCCCTATCTAAAAGACACCAACAAGCACAAATTGGATTTTCACAACACCAAATGCTTATTTCTTGGGTATAGCCTCTTACATCATGGTTATAGGTGTCTTTCCTCTAATGGAAAAGTTTTTATCTCTAGGAATGTGTTGTTTCATGAGCTTGAATTTCCTTATCATAATTTATTTTAGAAAAAAGCATCATTCTTAGCCAACTCTTTCTCTTTTCCTTTGTCAGTGTTTCAGTCTCTCCCTATCATGTCTTAGTCCTCGGTTTCCTCTTCTAGGAATCAACCCTTTTTTAGTTCCTTCACACAAGAAGTTCCTTCTAATTCGAGTCCTCATATGGATCACTCCATTTTTCTCGTCATACCTCTATTGAGATCACACATTTAATTGTGTCTCCTAATCCCGTCAATTGTCATCCTATGCAAACAAGAGCAAAGTCAGGCATTTCTAAGCCTAAAGTTTACACCTCCTCACATGCAGTACCTGCTAGTTCTCTGCCAGAATCTGAGCCTACTTCGGTTAAAGTTGCTCTTGCAAACCCCAAATGGAAGGAGGCCATGATGGCTAAATATGATGCTCTTATTGATAATCATACATGGTAGCTTGTGCCTTTCACAAAAGGTATGAATGTTGTAGGAAGTAAATGGGTCTTTAGGATCAAATATAGGCCTGATGGATCTATATTGAAATATAAAGCTAGGTTGGTTGCTAAGGGATTTCATCAAGTACTTGGAATGGACTTCTTTGATACCTTTAGTCCGGTTGTGAAAGCTTCTACTATAAGAGTGTTGTTTACAATTGTAGTGTCTTTTGGTTGGGATATTCAACAAATAGACATCAATAACGCTTTCTTAAATGAAGATCTTTATGAGACAGTATATATGGAACAACCTCATGGTTTTGAAAGCTCTGAATTTCCTTCTCATGTCTGCTGCTTTACTAAAGCTCTTTATGAATTGAAATAGGCTCTAAGAGCATGGTTTCATAAGCTTAGAGATGCTCTAGTTTAGTGGGGATTCTCTAGTAGCACTTTTGATATGTCCTTGTTCATCAAGAGATCAGGCAAAGATGTTGAATTTCTGCTGGTCTATGTTGATGATATCCTAATTACAGGAAGTCAGCCAGCTTTTATCTCTCAAGTGATCAAAGACTTGAACTCTTAGTTTGCCTTGAAGTCACTTGGTTCTATTAACTATTTTTTGGGTTTTGAGGCCTCTAGAACTGCTGTTGGTTTGTATTTAACTCAAACAAAATACGTACTTGATCTATTAAGGAAGACAGGTCTTATGGATTCTAAGCCTGCTGTTTCTCTTGCCAGCAGTAGTACTAAACTATCTCTACATGTTGGTATGCCTTTTTATGATCCTACACTGTATCGTAGTACCATTGGTGCTTTGCAATACCTTGTTAATACCTGGCTAGATGTTGCGTTTATTGTTAATAAGTTGAGCCAGTTTCTGGTCAAGCCAACTGATGTCCATTGGCAAGCCTGTAAGCGTGTGTTGCAATACTTAAAGGGTACAATTGATTTTGGTTTATGGTTCAAAGCTTGCTTTCAGCTCTCTCTTGAGGTGTATGCTGATGCTGATTGGGCAAGTTGTGTGGATGACAGGCGATCCACCAATGGTTGTGCAGTGTTTCTTGGTGGCAATCTGATTACTTGGAGCTCCAAAAAGCAGCATGTTATCTCTCGTTCTAGTGCTGAAGCAGAGTACCGATCACTTGCACAAGCCTCCACTGATATTATATGGGTTAATTCCTTGCTTCAAGAGTTGGGTTTGTCAGTTGTTCACAGACCAGTGTTAAGGTGTGACAATCAAAGTGCTGTGTCCCTTGCTAAAAATCCTATCTTCCATGCTCGAACAAAGCACATAGAGATTGATGTGCATTTGTTCGCGAAAAGGTAGTAGCTGATGTGTTTGATATCTGCTACGTTCCAACATAATTCCAAATTGCTGATATATTCACTAAGAATTTGGCATTGGATCGTTTTGTGTTGCTTAGGACCAAGCTGAACTTGGTTCGATCACCAATGTCCAGCTTGTGGGGGAATGTGAAGACTGCCTCATTAGAGAACTTGTCCTAGACAGAAAGGCTATCAAAGCCAGAGCTTAATATATATACCAAACCAAAGATTAATAAAGCTATAGCTACCAAAGTAGAATATGTTACTCTCTGTGCTACCATAAGAAAGCTAGGATGGACTTCAGAGCCTGATCATCAATCGAGGATAAGAGACTGTGATTGAAGTCCTAATCACCTAGCTGACCTGGCAAGCAAGACTCTAACAAACTTGAGCCGACCTGGTAGATTTCTAGAAGGTGCATTGGTGGGAAAACTCAGGAGACTCACAACAATTGTGTGTAAATTGTGCTGATGTAATAGTTAGTTACAATTTATAACAAACCTAATCGGTTTGCAAAATGTTGATTGCACCTTGTATATATAATGAGCTTAAGATTGTAAATATTAATTAATGAAAATACAGAGCAATTGCTCTTCATCTTCTGAGCTCCATTAATGGCTCTCTCTTCTATCTTTCAAGTTTCTTTGTTTTAGTGTTTGAGACCTTTCGTTGAACACTTTATCTTCTTCATTTACATTTTACATTCTTGATATAACTATATAAGCATCCTTGATGACGGTTAGAAAATTGTCGACCACAGTGCCTTTCATTATCAACGATTGTAGTTTTTTTTTACTGTAAGAATAACCACAGGCTAATATGGTTCGATGTAAAAAACATTTATTTATTCCAATAATGTTCCAGGTTTAGCGTCGACATACTTGGTATTATATATATTTATATATAGAAATATTTAAGTCAGTGCGTATTGATGTAAATATATGAGGACATTGAATATAAGCCACTCATTTTTCATGCTTTGACTTGGTGTGTATGCATTTGTCAAAACTTCTCCTTAATGAGTAGTGCACATTCAATATTCTTATATATTTACATCAGTACGCACTGATGTGAACAGAACCGTATATATATATATATATATATATATATATATATATACACACATGTTCAAGAAGCAAATTCAGTTATGCCTTGCCTTCAGAATTGATTTTCAACAAAGACATGAATGATTGGAGCCCTATAGGTGTTTGTGGTTGGAAGTTTGAACTTAATGTGGGCCTTGATATATTGTGGTTGTTAGTATATTTTTAAAAATCCAATAATACCTTTGAGTAAAATTACTAAGAGGACTAATTGTTTGTTAGTACACCCACCAATAATTATTAATTAGTTTCTTATTTTAATTTTTTGTAAATTGTTTTTCTTCCTATTAATGGTTTGATATTAACATATATCATAAAAAATCATTCCATTTTAATAAACCCTAGATTCTCTTTTAAATATATTTTCAATCTCTTTTAACGAAATACAAATTGATTGCGTATGGAAAATGAATCAAAATCATGAGATAAATTTGGTTGTGAAAAAGTAAAGTTTTAAATTAATTTTTATTAGAAGAACAAAATCATTATGTATATAAACAGATTTTTAAATTAACTATATTATCTATATATATATATATATATATATATATATTCAAAGCCACTTTAGACTTTTATTTATTTATCAATATTATATGTTTTTTCTTGTAAAAATAAAATAAAATAGATATTCTTCAATTTCATCAAACACCTTTTTAAAAAATATATATATATAATTTAACACATATCTACTTCCACATCAATTGGGATATGACACAAATCTTGTATCCCTACAACTCTCTCAAACAGAAAGTGTTTCTCCAATAATAATAATAAAAAAAAAATCTTAAAATGGATTTTTAACGAAAATAAAATAACGAAGAATGGAGTTTGATTTTGAAAAAAACAAGAAGAGAAAAGTAGGGAAGAGAAAGAATAGTAAGAGAATTAAAGGTAACAACAGAATTTGAAATAACAGTAAAGTTGATTAAATAACATAATAATAGTCATAAATGGTGTGTACTTACAAAAATATAATACAATATAATTAAAGAAAGAGTATTTTTGGCATTAAGTAGGGTTTATTTACAAATTAAAGATTTTTTTAATAAACATCAAACATAAATGTTTTATGTCCCTCTTTACAATAAGGTTGATGCTCCACATTATAAAACATGTGTACACTTGGTTTTAGAAAGATTAGAAAGTTAGGAAAAAATCAACATCGTGGTCTGCATCGACCACAATGGAGATTGATCTCCATTGTGTTCAATAGAGATCGAACATTCTTCATCGCTCAATCCATCTTGAGCGACAGAGATCCTTGGATCTCGATCTCCATCGTGGTTAATGTCGATCTCCATTGACCACGATGGAGATCGAGCAATCTTCGTCACTCAAGTCCATCTTGAGCGACATGAATCCTTGGATCTCTATTGTGTTGGATGGAGATCGAGATCTCCATCAAGGAGATCTCTTGTTCTCTTCGTTGACAGAGATCTAGATCGGGTCTTAACGCCTAAGTTTTTTTATTTTATTTTATTTTATTTTATTTTTTTAATTTTAAAATTTTTTTTTTTTAGTTTTGTTATTTGATTTCCATCGTCCATCTTTGAAATGGATGGTGAAGATCAATCTTTCTATTTTTAGTTTTTTTTTTTAATTTTTTTTTTGATAAAAATAAATATATATATTTTTTATAAATAGATCTCCACCATCCATCTAAGATATCGACGATGGAGATTTTTATTTTTATTTCTCTTTTAATTTTTTAATTTTTTATATTGGTGTATCAAGGCTTTTCCCGTCATTTAATATTCTTTAATGGTCAACCATAATACTTAACGTTCAAGCCCTAATAATAGGATGTGGGTATCAGTTTTTAATAAAGTTGAGTCCATGTATAAAAGAAAAAATCTTAGGTTATAGTAAATATATAAATTGAAGCTACGGTCATAGTTCAGTAAAGATTTTAAGTGGGTCCGTTTGGACTATGCTATGTATGAATAATCTTTTCTATTTCATAGGGGTTCCCAGTCCTTTATTTATAACATAAACAATTTTTGAAAAGTTGTTTACAGCTAGTCAAACCATTGTTTGTTTGTAGGAATGGTAATGGGGTGGGTTTGGGCGAGTTTAGTAAAATCCAAACCTAAACCTGTGAAATTTTATGTCTACCAAACCCGCCCATGAACCCGTGAAAATAAACGGGTTCGGGTTCGGGTTTTACCCCCGGGTTTGGGGGACACCCAAACCCGCCCACGAACCCGTGAAACAAGTGGGTCCACGGGTAAAACCCGTGAACCCGTGAAAATTATTTCTATTTAAATATATGAAATATTTTAATTTTAAAGAATAAAAACACTTAATAGATTGAAATGTTTACATTTTATTCTCTATATAATTAAAAAGTTTTTATTGAAGTTTAAATTTATAATATTTAAAATAATAAAATATTATATAATTTTTATTGTTCACGAGTACGCGGGTTCGGGTATGGATTTTTTTTCCAAATTCAAACCTGAACCCGAACCCGAACCCGAACCCGAACCCGTGACGGATACAATTTTCAAACCCAAACCCGACCATGGGTACACTTATCCCAACCCAAACCCTCTTTAAGCGGGTTGGGTTTGGGCGGGTCCCACGGGTTCGGGTTTAATTGCCATCCCTATTTGTTTGGGTGTAATTTCATTTTTATAATAAAAAAAAAATGCAAATTATTTAGAATTAATTTTTTTAAAAAAATAAGGGGTTTAATCATTTTCCTCCCTGAGGTTTGTTATATTAGAAAGGTGAGGACAAGGTTTCTCTATATTAGTCATTAACCCCACCAAAATAGACTTATTCATCAAAGACCCCCTTCTGTTAGGTAATTCGTCCAAAAGCAGAGTTGACCGTTAATGTTGTGGGCAAATTCTTAAACTCACCAAAGGGAACGTGAATTGTATTTTGGATAGAAGGTTATAAAATTCATTTGATAATTATAATTAATAATATATTTTTAAAAAGGGTTAACAGCACCCCTTGAACTATTAGCAAATTTACAAGTTGCCCCCTCACCTTTTTTTCTAGACAATTTACCTCATGCACTCTCTTCATTTGGCAAAACATGACTGTAGATGCCCCCTCAAACATACGTTCAGGGGGCAATGGACATAATTGTTTTACCAAATGAAGAGAGTTCAGGGGGTAAATTGTCTAGAAAAAAAAGGTGAGGGGGTAACTTGCAAATTCTTTAATAGTTCGGGGGGCACTAGTGTTGTTAACCCTTAAAAAAAACAAATTAGTGAAGGAGATGATGCCACATCACTCCTCCACCCATCTAATATCTTTTTTCTATTAGACACAATGAGCAGTTTGTAGATCAAATACTAGATCAAATCTTTAGATTGAAGTGGTTGTAGCTCTTGCTCAGGAACAATGGCACCAACAAGCTTGTATGATTTAAACTCTAATATGAGGAAACACTAATAAAGGTGAGGACAGCCACCAAACACTAATCTCCTCTTCTTTGTTCTTGCAATATATCTCCTCTTCTATATCCCCAATCTCTTCTTCTTAAAACAGTAAACCCACCATCCTCATCTATTTCCAAATCCACCAAACCAAGAGATTCGCGTAAGACAACGGTGGTCTGAAATCGAGCAAGATATTCGCGTAAGACTACCCACGCGAAACCCAGATCTGTGACGACGAGAAGCGAACGACGGCAGAACAACCGACGATGGGACTGAAAGCTAACGGAAGGCTGGACGAGATGACCCACTGGACAGGACTGACGGCGTCAGGGACTGAGAACGAGCGAGTGATGACAGTGGTTAAAAAAAAACAAAAAAAATCATGTTTTTGGTATCAGAAGCCAACATAATTGCAGTCTTAGTGGTAGAGAAACTGGATTGAAGGGTTATGGAAAACGGTAAATCCAACTACATGAGGGCTTGATGATGATCCATGGATTTGGTGGTGTGTTTTGTTCTTCGATTTTTGGGTTTCAGTGTTGTTCTGGGTTTGTGTTTGGTTGCTAGGAAAGTGTGGGAAAATAGAAAATATACAGGATTTGGAGTAGTTTATTGTTTATGTACTGAGAAAATAATGTATAGGATAAATGATGATTATGAATGGTTTGATTTTGTTGAATGATTTTCTGGGTTGGAGGGGTGATGAAGGTTGAAGATGAATGGGTTTTGAATGATAGTGGATCTGAGATTGGATTTTTTAATATCTCTACTGAATTAAAATTAATTAAAATATTATTATTAAATATGTTTATATTATTATCAAAAAATTGTTTTTAAATGTGTATATTATTATTATTAAAAAAATTGTTTTTATATTTTGTTTTATTTTTAATTTATGTTTTTAAAATTAAATAATAAATAATAAAAGATGGACGGTGAAGATCCATCATTTTTTTTTTCAATTATGAATTTTTTTTCTTTTTAATTTTCTTTTTCTTAAAGGCAATGGAGGGCAAAATCATCTTTTAACCCACTTTATTAGCTTTTCTGTTGAAAAAGCTAACATAATGGGGTGTTTGAACATTATTTTCATTTTAGGGGGGCAGACCGGCCAATTTCGGGAAACTCTGTCCTCACGTTTATAATAGGGTAAAGGTTATGGGGGAAAACGATCTTTCCCCAAAAAATAATTTTGGGACTTATTTTTTAAGCTACTAATCCTTACTCGGCAAGGAAAAGAAACCTTTATTTATAAATAAATAAATAAATAAATTCCAGTTCAAGTTTTTATTTTTGACAGAAAATTCCAGTTCTCAAGTTCGAAATTTGGAAATTGGAAAGATGAAGAAATTAACAAAGACAACAAAGAGTGCGATTTTGAAGAGGAGGAGTTACATGAAGAAATGGCAGCAAAAGTTTCGCCCTTCTTCTTCTTCTTCCATGAATGAATGCAAGTAATTTCTGGGTAAAGGAAGCTTTGGCTCTGTTTACTTTGTGAGAAGAAAACCATCCAACACTGATGGGTTTCCGACGGAGATGGCCGTTAAAACTGCAAAATTGTCTGAAGCTTCAACTCTCAAGTACAAGAAACAAGTTCTTTCTAAGTATCTGGCAGCGAGTCCTTACGTTATAAGATGTTACGGAGATCAAGAGACCGAAGAAGAAGAAGATTTCGATGAATACTCCAGTAATGCTGTTATTAACAATAATGGTGAGAAGATTTACAATTTGTTTCTTGAATTCTGTAGTGATGGGAGTTTGAATGATCATATCAAGAAATCGGTAAATGGGTTACTTCCATGGCAAGTTAGGTCTTTTACTAGAGATATTGTTCGAGGGCTTGTTTATGTTCACGGCCAGGGGATAGTTCACTGCGATATCAAGCCGGATAACATCCTGCTTGTTCCTACTGGAATGGATCATGATGGGTTATTCGTTGCCAAGCTTGCGGATTTCGGTTTGGCAAAGAATCTGTTGTTGAGGATGAAGAAAGCCCTTACTTGATAGATTCTTGTCGTTAAATGTCGCCGGAGTTGGTGAAGGACAAGCTGATGACCTTCACGGCTGATATCTGGGCACTTGGGTGCGTGGTAGTGGAGATGATGAGCGGAAAACCCGTGTGGGGTTATGGTTTGGGTAGAGACGAACTTCTCAACCGTATTGGTTACAGACTTACAGTTCACAAGTGCCTGAAACTCCAAATAATGTTTCGGATGATGGTAAGGATTTCGTGAGTTGATGTTTCAATAGGTCTGATATTTTAAGATGGAGTGCTCAAGAGTTGCTTCGACACCCTTTTCTGGCCGAAGATGATTACAACGAGGCTGATTTTTTGTGTGGCGATTTGTAATGTGATTCATTAATCGAAACAATTACTAAAGTTCTTGATGTAAAAACACAGTTAAAAGGGTAATAGTTTTTGATAGTGATTCATTATTTTTTCTTTATGATCATGAATCAAAGAGTTGTAATTATGATTTTTAGTTTCAAAATTCTAAAACTTTCTGTTTCTGTTAAGATGATAAAAGAAATATCATCTTTGTTGATTTTGAACTCTTTTTATGATATATAACTATTACTGTTATTGTTAACAGTGAAAGTTGGTCTAAGTCCAATGAGAAGGACATTATTATAATTAATTAATTCTGGAAAATACACGGCTTCTGCTTTCATTATTTCAACATTAACAAAAGATGCAACACAAACACTTTTTCCGCAAGAGAAAAAGAGTGCATGATAGTGAGATAATTAACAGGACATTAACAATCACAGAAGCTGAAAATCTAAGACATCACATGCACACAACCTTCTCATCGTAAAGTATATCACTTCTATCTCATGAAATGTCTGGTTTCTTACAAGTACTGATCGATCTTCCAGATGAAACTGATGGTACTACTGGGGTTGATGGTGGAAGTCTTCGAAACTGTTGATTTGGTGGCAATGGCAGGTTGTTCCTTTCACCCATCTGAGACGTACTTTGACCGCTAGTGCTTTCATCATCATCATCATCACATTGTGATTCAGATGAGTCCGGAAAGCTGCTACAAATGGAGTCTGATTGTGCCGGTGAGAAGCCTCTGATATTACAGGTTGCGCTGCCTTCCATTATGTATTTTAAAGCATCAACCACCTGCATTGATGATCAATAATTTTTCGTTGAAGATAGTTGCTCGGAGTTTTTGGACTCCAATCCAAAAACTCAAAATTATACCATAGTTCCAGAGAACTTTTTTCGGATATAGAATGCAGAAGTGTTTCTCTATAAGAGGAGTAAAATATATGAGAAAAACTTTGTGCAACCGGGGGCTGCTAACCGTTGCGCCCCCGGTGTGCATTTTCAAAAAAAAAAGGTGGGTCCCATGCATTAAAAATGCGGCCCCCACATGTTTTAAAAAAAAATTGCATACCGAGGCCGCAAAGATTACGCAGCCCCGGTTGCACCAAGTATTTCTCAAAATATATATAGACACGCATAAGCATTTTGAACTTACGGTATCCATAGGTAATCTCTTTCGAGGATTCTTACTAAGACATTTTTCCGCTACTCGAACCATCCAAAAGAGTTGATGAACATCGTTGGAGTCTAGGATCCTAGGATCAATTAAACCTGGATAGTTTCTTTCTTTCAATAATGGTCTTGCCTGTAAGAAAATAACAGAACTGCATATGTTAACGAGGCCTTGATATAAAGGTTACGAAGTTTATTGATCGTCATTTCATCTTATTACTTGTTAGACCACAATTACCATATAAGAATGTTTTATTAAACATAAATTTCATTCAAGTAAATGAGGCTCTTACCCATTCAACAAGACTTTTCCCACCAAGTATTTTGTCTGTAGTCTTCAATCCAGTGATTAGCTGTAAAAGAACCACTCCAAATGAATACACATCTGTTTTGGTTGATACTTTTCCACATTTTGCATATTCTGGTGCCAAATATCCTAGAGTTCCAACAACTCTAATCTCTGAAGAGTGATCTGAGTCTCCGCACTGAGTTCTCGCAAGACCAAACTCTCCCAACTGATGCAAGCAAAAGTTTCGTATAAACCTTAGCAGTATATATGAAGTTACCAGCTATAGATAATAAATAACAAGTATATATGAAGTTACCATTGATTCGTAATCATGAGTTACAAGGATGTTGTTTGGCCTCATATCTCTATGGATGATGTTGTTCTCATGTAGATATTGTAAGCCTTTGGCTGCTCCCATTGCTATCTTTATCCTCTTTTCCCAACTGAGCGGTCTACGGGTGTACTCTGTCATTCAACAAACAAATAACGTTGCAAAAGAAACCATTAGAGGTAAGTACTGTTAAAGGGTTCAGAGTCTGAGTCTTACTTGATAGATGTTGGTTAAGTGAACCATTACAGACAAATTCGTAAACAAGCAGCCTCTGGTTTCCTTCGGAACAAGACCCTAATAGCATGACCACATTCTCATGTCTCGCTTTGCTTAGAACCTGAACCTCAGACTTGAATTCCTTCTCTCCCTGGAAGCTTGCATGTTTATACTGCGTCACAGCAATCTTCAATCCGTTTATCTCTCCTCTATAGACAGAACCAAATCTCCCTTCTGATAAAAAGTTCTTCATGGCAAATGACTCCGTTGCTTTTTGGAGTTCTGCACAACTGAAGTCTCTTTTCCATCCAACATTTGGCCGTCTATTCTTGCAAATTAAGCAAATGGAGTTTTGAAAAACCTCATTCTTTGGACTTACACACATCCAACTTTCATTGTTGTTATGCTGGTTCTGATTTTCATCCAGGCTTCCTGTATTATAGTTTTCTTCATCGCCTTTCTCTGGACTCTCAGTAATGAAAAAAGAGGATCTCTCACCCAATGTTTCTCTTCCTGTATTTCTGGGGTAGTCTTGTAATGGGGAGTACTTTGCCTCAGAAAAACTAGAACCTGAAGCTTCAGAATCAAATGTGGTAGTGGTCGTTGTCATGAATTGCTCACTGGATGAGGATTTATAAAGTGAAGCAGATTTTCTATTATTCTGCCGTTGAGGTTCTCCACCACTTTCACCTCCTTGTTCTTCCCCTAAGTCGATCTTATGAGATGCTTGCGATTCTGAAATATCATTGAGATTTGTTTGGTTAAGTTGTATCCGACAGAACAGTTTTTATATAAAAATCCTGAACTAGTTCAGAATCCAAATCATTTAATAACTTGAAATTATCATTTTAAAACCATTTTCAGATGATAAGAAGTAACTTACTTCTAGGAGCGAGTTTTCCCCTTGGACTTCCTGGAATCATTTCATCATAAGTTACTTGGTCTTTACTGAAATTTTCATCAAGCGATGCAGTGTAATCTCTTACTTTTGGACCGCTCAGTTGTTCAATTCATCATGCATCATGGATCACCACCACTCTTTGAGCTTCTACAGACATGATTTATATGAAATTTCACTATGGTACTACTACCCCAATGAACACAAGAAGAAAATATGTACAAAAGATATAAATGGTGCAAGGGGATGATTCTCAATACACCCCTAAATGACTTCAACAAATGAAATAACTATATATTGCTAATCCTCAAGAAACTACTACTAAGCTAATTAACCTTTTTGTTTTCATCTGTTGAAAATTACTAAGCTTGCAATTTTTTTCTGGACTAAAGACAGCAGGAGCATGAGTGCACAGCATGAGTGATGATTATTACAAAGCCGTGAAAAGGGACTGTTCTTGTAGTTTAGTGATTTGTCTATTATACCTCTTTGATGCTTTAATTTTCTTATAGATAGAGACTTTAACAGTTTACTAATCAAATGAGAAATATACAGCTTCTGTGAAGCTGGTTTTACAGGGTGTTCATCTTCAACTACATTACATTTTGTCTTTGGTCTGTGATTTCTTTCAAGATAGCCGAATATATGAAACAATATACAAGTCATGTCAATATAATAATATTTCAGGCCTTTGTTTAATTAAGTTTATTAAATTTGAAATACTAAAGCAACCATATTTTCTGACATTTTATTTTATTCATTTTCTCAGCAAACAAACAAACAAACACTGAATATACATGTAATTCTTTCAAACACAACTATACCCACTAAAGAATTGTCTTGTTGAGTCCTGTGCAACTAAAAATTCTACATCTTATCAGCAATAGAAATCACTAACCATCCGAGATATGTTTTTTGTTAGAATAAAAAATAAAAATAAACTCATACCCAGAATTGATGAACCGGTGCCGGTGCCGGTGCCAGCTGAAGATGCAACTGGGAACTCATTTTCTCTGCCCAGCTTTTAAACGACACCGTTTCCTTCTAGAGTCAAACAAATTCGTTCAAAGGCTCCCTCGAACCACAACTCTAAAATCAACAACTATGGCTGCAAAACTTTCTTTTTTTTGGGAATTAATTTTGTAGTTTGTTTCGCTCCATAATTTTTTTATTTTTTGAAATTTCGAATGGGTCACAGGTTTGTTGGGGCGCAGTGCAGCGGAATCAACCGCTAAAAACATGGTACGGAATACAACTCTGAGCACAGTATGGTACGGAATGCAACTCTTCTGATCCTCCTATATTTTACAATTTAAGTACATTTCAATTTTCAATTTTAAATAATTCCAATCCTTTTTTAATTTATAACCCAATACAAAAATAAACAACACATTAAAGCGAAACCAACTGTAAATGCATAAATAATAATTGTATGATAAATATCCGATATACGTTCATTGAGACTTGATAAAAATGTCGTTCATTCAGTCTAAGAATGTCCTAGGTTCAAATCGTAATCCGACAATGTTTTAAGATCGAGTGGTCGTTACTGTTAGTTTCACTTACAAAAATGTTGTATAGTAAAATTAAGAAAGAAATGACATTTTTAATATTAAGTTGGATGTAATTATAAATTAGAATTTCCTATATGTATGAAAGAAATCAATACTATGCAGTTTTCATGTCACATATCAATTTTTATTTATTTATTTATTTATTTTACAATATCTATTGATTTGGGACCATGTATTTTTTTTTAAAAGCTTTTACCATCGATAGGATTCGAACCGTTGACCTAAAAGTCATTTGTCCAAACCCCAAACTCGTTCATTTCCTATGAGTTACGCCCCTGTTGACAGTCTGGCACATATCAAGTTCATACCAACTAAATCTTTCTTGCAACAATGCAATATGCAAGATTTCCACCCTTATGCTCTCAATCGTAACATCATGAATCAATACAGTTTTTTATACAGAAATAGCTTTCACAATCAAACTCAAGCAAGATAGTTACACAAATCTTTGCTGCTGTTTTCATAAGTTCACAGCAGTTGATTGTCAAAAATCCTAAATTTGATCACTTTAAGATCAAATGGCTTACAACAAAAGCACTGGTTACTCACACTAATAATATTTGCCCACAGCATCCAAAAAGTGTTAACTAGTAGGTTACTGGTTAATAACCACAATGAACTGATCTAAGTTTCCATTAAGAACCTCACCTTTCGAGGACATTGCTTCTCTTTTTTCATAAGGGACTTCGACTTTTTAAGACATGATTTCAGGTCTGGAAGTTTTGCTGTCAACGATGAAAATCGAATTGGATACTTGGTTCCTCTCTTATGTTCAATAGGATCAAGCCAAAATTTGACATTTTCTTCACCAAAAATCTTCTTCCTCTTGGCATACTGATAAGCTGCTGCGGCATCAAGCTGGTGTAAGAAGAGCACCCGTGCTGTGCCGGTATAAAAGTAGACTTTCGTGCTAAAAGAATCTATTATACCGAATGGACTAAATTTTTTTACTAGCTCCTCCTTGGATGGCAGACTATAATTCTTGGGGAACTTTATGAGCAGAGATTTCGATAAAGCTAAGGTTGTTTGTATTTCTGATTGCTTGGCTTCTTGTGACTTGGATGCTGAATCAAAGGTAACAGATTGTACAAGCTCCCTATTCTCAACATTCTTGCTTCTTCCTCCACTGATTTTGATAGAATTGGAATTATCATCACTAACAGGCGGCGTTTCATGCTCATTTCTGGTTCCTGATCCTACATCATTGGCCTTGTTATCATCAGTACGAATTCCAGTTTCATAATTAGAAACTGACTGAGAATCAGAAGGTTGAAGCATCTTCTCAGTAGCATCATGAGTATCAGATAGGCAACTTCCCAAAATGGCTTCACATTGTTCCGGTTGCTGTTTATCGGCACAAGATATGTGCGTTCCACTGTTGTCTACACTAAAGTTTTCTTCATCAAGTTTCAGAACCTTAGGAGATCTGTATTCTAGAAGAGAAAAGTTGAGCATATTCCCAACTAAGTCCATCAAGTAACTGATGCATTTATGCGTTGAACTTTGAGCTGCAATGTAAGGAACGCTTGGAGTTTTCAACCTCGCTTTTGCAATACAACCAGTTATATTTCTCTGTAGATGAGCATAATCCACATTGCAAGATAAAGCCACAGTATTGCATAATTCGAGAGGACCAGAAATAGTATCTGCTGAAATGTAAGTATCAGAAAGATCTACATGGTCTTCCTTTCTACTTCTCCACAGATAAACATCAGCTCCATTAAATGCGAAAAACAATGTCTTATGCAACTTTAGAGTAGGTTCCGAAACAACAGATTGATCAAGCTGCCTCTTTAAACCCAAGCATTTAACATTGTATTCCATATGAGTTATACAAGGAAGAGTAATCTTTCCCCTATTTGATTTTTTGCGTACCTTAACACCCAAAGGAGATTCGATGTAGACACTGTTGAAAGATTGAGGTTCACCCCTTTCAGGAGGATGGCGTTTCTTGAAACATATATCAAAGGTAGTTTGGTTCGACAAATTTCCGAAGCTCAAAACACTCCAATTTAAAGTATTCGGACATTTTTTATCTAGATAGAATCGATTCAGAGCAGGAACTTGTGGTTTGATCAGCATCTCTCGAAGTGATCGAGTCTTACAGTGTTTAGATTGAATCGTTGAAATGATGTCAAGCTGATCTTTGTTTGGGGGAATTAAACATTTTTCCAGAAAAAGAGTACTCATCTTCTTTCTATCAATCAAGGAAGCTGAGAAATGCTTTTCTACTTGCTCAGAGAATACCTCATCCTCCATTCCTACCCGACAATTTTCCTCCATTCCTGAAGTATCTAGGTCCTCAGCAACTGCATGCGTCATTTCACTTGAATGTAAAAATGCTTCCATTCTCGAACGATCACCTGAATAGATACCCAAAAGTGAAGGACCTGACTGTTAGGCAAGTATGATCTTTGTTTAGTGGCACATTGAATGCAACACAAAACCTATTAAATTTATCAGACTAAGTGACAACAATGAAAAGTTTACGATTAATTGTCATCATATAAGAACAAGAATTCCACTCAAGTAAAACATACCGTCATTACTTTCTCCAATACTAGAATATATATCCTTTAAAAAAACTTATGTCACTTATTATCTTCAAGTTTCTAAGGTTTCGACTGAAATCAAAATACAAAAGTTTCAATTGTTGAATAAACAATTACATCCCCAGAATTTGACAGTCACTAAACAAATCTTATAAACTATATGCACAAATGAATACAAATTTCATCTATAATATGCAGATGTAAACTGTTCATCAAAGACTGACAAACACGAAAAATTAACATTTTTTTCTCCCATAAATGCATGAACACAAATAAATAAATAAAAACTCACTTGAATCAACGCAAATACAAACAATGTATACACAAAATTTTCGAACAAATTAAAGATTAAATTTAGAGATAGAAAAAAGAAAAAAGACTTCACAGTTGACATACTTGAATTGACCAAATGATAATGCCTAAAAGCAGTAATTTGAGCAAGCACATTGACAGCAATGACAAAATCATCATCTTCAACCCAAGGTAAAACCGCAACGGTACGAACAAAACCTAAAACCTCTGGAGGCCGAAACAAGTTACTGGGTCGTCTAGGGTTTCGACTTCGATCTGGGAATTTAAGACTGAATGCAACATTTTGACCCAGAAATTTGAAGGCGCGATCGAGCAAGATATTAGTTGTGGGACATGTAGATGTAGTACATGTGTTGATGTGGAGCTTGAAATGTTGTTCGAAGGAGCCGATTTCTGATGGATGGAAATAACGAGAGTTTTGGAAACCGAAGAAGGAAACGAAGCAACCAAGAGAATCAGTTCTGAGAAGAAGACCAGGCCACCATTTGTGAGGATAAACAACTCTTGCCCACACCAAATCTCCTCTTCTTAAATTCCCCATTTCTCGATTTCTTCTTTGTCTCTGTTTTTCTTCTTCTTTTCAGTTTTGTTAGCTCACTACATATTGGGAAAACAAAAAAAATTTGCCGCCAAAATGAAGGCTTCTCGCGAGGTTAGGTTTTACTTAGCAATGGGCTTACGCTAGCGACCCACTTTAACTGTTTAAACTTGATAATTTGATCATTAAATTAAAACATTTATTAATTTATAATCTCAAACCTAAAATCTTGGAAGTTCGATAAAAATAATTTTAACGTTCAAATTGAAAAATTACGAGTAAACAAACTATATACAGAGTAAACAATAAGAGCCACCTCAAAACAAGATGGATATTGCATAATTAAATAGAAAAGAAAGTCTTAATTTGTTCTAGTGAGTACCTAATAAAAATAAAAATACATACATATATATATACAGAAATTCTATTATCAGTTCGAACAGACAAAAGTTATATCAGTTCCTTACATGTGGGCCACTGGATTTAAATACTTTGACTTGGATGTATGCACTTGTCATTCAAAGTATTTAAATCCAGTGACCCACATACAAGGAATTGATATAACTTTTGTTAGTTTGAACTGATAATAGAAAGATTGTATATATATATATAGACGGATCTAGATATTATACGGTTCATGTATATGTGCGGGAGTAATTACGAGAGGAGGTTATTTCCTTTTAGTTTTAATTTTTTATAAATTTTCAAATCTTTGGTTTTTGTAGACCTTTGGATTGAAATTCAATGGTTGAAAATTAACCATGTAACTATACCATAATTGTGTAATAGTTGAACACTTAAACCTATATATACTAGAAGGGATTGATTTTGTCTTGGCAAAAAAATATGAATTAAATTTATATTATTAATAAAATGGAGGGGCCATGTTACAATTATCATCTTCATACAACAATATCATAATAGGGTTCAAAAATTAAATGTCACTTTTTGGAGGTGGGTTTTCAAGACTATCACCGTTTTAATAAGTTATGTTTAAAAGACACCTATTATGGTGAACGGACAAAAATACCCCCATAGTACTTCCACGTTAGCTTTCTTTCATTCAGTTTACAGTGACAGAGTTGTGAAACAGAGAGAGAAAGTCTAGTTGAAACTCAGGTGATCACTCGAACGGCGACGGAGTGGTGCTACGCTGATGCACTCGAGAGTTTTCAATTTTAAACCCTCTGGTTGTGTGAATTTTGAATCTCTGAGCCTTTCTAAGCTCTATCCGAGACTTTGTAAACACTGTCCAAGCCTTTGTGAAGTTGTGTAAAAAGGCTCGGACAGTTCATTAAAAGGCTTGGGCAGTTCATTAAAAGGCTCAGGCACTATATAGAAAGTTTCGGAGATACAAAATTAACAAAAAAAAAAAAAAGATTATTAAAAAGGCTCGGGTAGTTCATTAAAAGGCTCAGGAACTATATAGAAAGTCTCGGATATACAAAATTAACAACAACAAAAAATGATTGTTAAGAAGGCTCGGAAAAGGCTCGGAAAAGGCTCGGGCAGTTCATTAAAATGCTCGGGCACTATATAGAAAGTCTAGGAGATACAAAATTAACAAAAAAAAAAAAATGATTGTTAAAAAAGGCTCGGAAATAACTCACAAAGGCTCAGGCATTAGTCACAAGTCTCGGACATTACTCACAAAGGCTCGGATACAACTAACAAAGGATCAGACATAAAAAAAGTTTAATGTTCATACAAAAGGCTCGGGCAGTTCATGAAAAAGCTAGGAACTAATTAAAAAGGCTCGGGAACTATTTACAAAGGCCTAGAGTTTCATTGATGGCCTAGAGTTTCGTTGGTTTCCTATCTCTGTTTCCATTTTGCCTTTTATTGTATTAATTTTGATATTCATAACCAGATAAGATGAGTGATCTTATGTAATCATATGAATGTCGAACTCGTTGGAGAAGAAAATGAACTTAGATTTCAGTTTACAGAGATTTCCACTTTAAGACAGTTAGAGAAAGAAATAGATTTCAGACAACTTCAAAGTATATTTTAAAAGTTAAAGTCAAAAAAATAATTTAAAAATGTGTACAATAAGGGCATTTTTGAAAGTCACTTAATTTGGTGCATTTTAAATTTAAGTTATTAAAGTGGTGATAGTCTTGAAACACCAACTCAAAAAAGTGACAAAACCCACCATTTTCACTATCATAATATGCCTATAATGAAAACTTTGTTAGTTGAATTTTCATTGGCCGGGGGCCATGGCCCCAATCCCCACCTCTCCTTTTGCCTTCGCATATATATATATATATATATATATATATATGATGTGGCATGAATTCAAATTCGAAATATTACCAGGTTGAATGAACATTCTTATCGTTAAGATATATTGGGTGGTCGTAATATAGCTTGAATGTTGATCATATATATATATATATATATTTGAAGTATTACACATTTACACTATTATATAAATTTGAGGTTTTTTGGGAAGGGGGAGGACTTGAACCTAGGGCCGGCTCTGGGTATAGGCCCACG
Organism: Acer saccharum; assembly: GCA_030490815.1. NCBI lineage: Eukaryota > Viridiplantae > Streptophyta > Magnoliopsida > Sapindales > Sapindaceae > Acer > Acer saccharum. Next base: position 11,152,510 of record CM059878.1, read on the forward strand.
AGGAGGCCGCCTAGGGCCCCCGTTTTCTAAGGGCCCCAAAATTCAGTTTACTGTGTATTATATCTTTAGGCCCGAGTAGAGTTTTTATTTTATTTTATTTTATTTATTTATATGTATATATATATATATAACCCTCATGTCAATTATCATTTAAAAGGCTCATCAAAGAAATATTTATATACATCCCATATGTTTTTTGTTAAAAAAAAAGGTCCATTAAAGAAACAAAATCATTATGCTCTCATTTTTATTATTATTATTTTTTTATTTATAGACAAAATCATTATGCTTACCCAACCACAAAATATCAAATTGCAAATTGCAATTCATTGTATCAGACATTCGAAATTTTTTAGGATTCTTTACTTCTTTACTTCTTCCAAATTCATTGTTCTTGGCTCTTACGAAATTGGGAATTAGTGGGAAAGTAATTGTTCTTAGATTGGAATTTGGAAGCTCTCTTCTTGAAATCAATCGTAGTTGTTTTAGAAGGTAATTTAACACCTCTTTTCCTTCTTCTTCTTCTTTTAATCCGAAAAGCCTCTTTTCGTTTTTCTATTTTAAGTTTTGTTAGAATTTTGTATGTATTATGGAACCCGAAAGTAAGGATTCAGAAACCCAACTACCCAATAGAAAAAATTGTTCTTGAATTTTTTTGTATGCATTGCTAGAATTGTTCTTGAATTTTGTATGTATTATGTTAGAATTTCGTTTTTCTATTTTAGTTTTATTAGAATTTAGTCTTGATTTTTTATTATAATGATTTTTATAAGTATTTACTAGAGATAAAAATCAAGTAAAAATATATGGAAAGTCGGGATTTGGGGGCTTCAATTTTTAAGTTCGCCTTGGGCCCCCGAAATCTCAGGACCGACCCTGCTTGAACCCGCAACCTCATCTCAGGACCGGCCATGCTCGAACCCGCAACCTCGTGGTGCAATAGGTTTTAGAATTGAGGAAACTGAATGGATATTGAAGGTTGAATTTTGATTCAATAGGTTTTAGTATGGTTGTAGATTTTTAAAAGCGAATTTTAGAATTTTCAATTCATAGTAAAACTACCGCACCCAATGTGGCTAAGTGGTAGGAGTACTCATCCAACCTAACAATATTTTAAGTTTGCGTTGTCGGCCGCTACTGCGAGTGGTATATGAAAAAAAAATCATAGTAAAAGTAATGTAGATTTAAATTAACAATAATGCTACAAAACATAAAAAAGTAGTATAAAAATTAACCCAAATGATATGGTAAGTCATATATCCGCCAATCAAAGGCACTATAACATAGCTTAGTGGTCTAATTTCATAGTTAATCAAGTCATGATATGCAATGCCCATATATATATATATATATATCTACAGAAATATTCAAGTCAGTGCACACTGATATAACTTTATCAGTGCATTGGATGTAAACCATTAGATTTACATACTTTGACTCAAAGTGTATGCACTTGTCAAAAATTCTCTATAATTAGTGGTCCACATGCATTGGTACTGATGTAGTTACATCAGTGCGTACTGATGTGGACCGCATATATATATATATATATATATATTCTTTTTATTGTTAGTTCGAACTGATATAAAATATATCAGTTCCTTGCATGTGGGCAATTGGATTTAGAAGATACTTTGATAAGTGCATGCAGTCAAGTTAAAGTATTTAAATCTAATGGCCCACATGTAAGGAACCGATATATTTTATATCAGTTCGAACTGACAATAAAAAAACTAATATATATATATATATATATATACAGTGAGTTTCTCATAAGAGATCCCTTATTTTAATTTCGGTAAGGACCATGATGAAAACACATCGACTTTAATGAATTTTAATCTAAATTTTTTTGTGAATGATGATTTCAATAAGATCTACATATGACAAAATTTGAGAATTTTCCGAGTACTAGAACTATTTTTCTTGAATTTTCCTATATTTCGCATATTTTCCGATGCCTTCATATTTAACAAAATTTGGATAAATAGTTCTAGTATTCAGAAAATTCTCAAATTTTGTTCACATGTAGATTTCATTGAAATCATTATCTACAAAAATTCAGATTAAAATTCATTAAAGTCGATGTGTTTTAATCATGGTCCTTACCGAAATTAAATTAAGGGATCCCTCATGAGAGATTATATATATATATATATAAGTTTTTTTTTTTTCCTAAAAGCCGACACTATTGTGGGTCAAGGGTCTACCATATGGCGAAATTATACTCTACAAGCACATATGGTCTAAAATGTAACTCTCATTTAAAGGGAAGGAGTTTCCACCACACTTTGTGTTAACGGACAAATATGAGCTTATGTTTACTATGCTAGGGTTTGAACCCTAATGGTAGAGCTTCATTTTGAAGTCTCAAAATTCCAACCACCATGACAATAGGTTGAACTTGAAGACAGAGAAAATGATTGAAAATGACTTCATGCTTTATAGGTTGAAGCTTTCAGATTAATCCGAAATCCGATCCGCTAAATGTTATTTGACTGTATAGGGTGACAAAGTTTTCGAATTAATCCGATATTTTATAAATGTCTGAATGCTTACGGATATCCGATAATTTCCTATGCCAGCTTCTACATTGATTGGTAATTTGGTGGCCTTGGGAAAAGACTCGTCAAGTGGCAGCAAATATTATTTAATTTATTTTTTAGTAATACAATTATTGAAATTAAGGGATTCAATAATTATAGATTTGTAACCGTGTAATGATATGAAAAATAAATATAACCAATAGTTCCATAAAGAAGTAAAAACAGAGTAAAAGTATCCAAAAACAGAGTTACACTTACACCTTCAAAAATTATCTCAAATAGGTTTTACAATGAGAAAGCTTCCAGGCCAGACGAGCCATACAGAACAACAAATCACAACAAGGACAATAAAATACATATAACATTTGATATAAGCACTTAAAAGCAATAATATTGGCATAGCAAAACAGAGAACAATGAAATGGCATACAGAGCCCAGATGACACATTTCAGGATCAGTGGAAGTGGAATTGCAATAGTGAAAACAACTGTGGTGGCTACAAGCAGGACTGCTATTTTCTCCAACACCTGAGCTGTGTTTGTAAAATGGGGGCCAATGAAGTTTGCTACAAACAGACAAAGAAAGGTAAGCAAGATAGCCAAAGAGAGGATATAGAATGAAAGTGGGAGCTGGGATTTTGTTTGTGCGAAGAGGAGAGCTATTTCGAGTGCTGATGTGAAGCAAAAAGCCATCACGATGTGAAGCCAATGAATGTACACAAACGAAGTTAAATTGCTTAAAGCATACCTAGAGAGGGGGGGGGGGGGGGGGGGGGGGGGTGAATAGGTTTTTACACCTTTTTTCAAACCCTTGAACAAACATCCGTTTGTCCCTCAAGGTAGCCTTACACACAACACAATAAGCCAAGATAGACATACATAGACAATACGATGACACAATCATAAGAGAAATGTCTAAGTATATCAACAAGTCATGTGAGGTAAAATATCAAATAAACATAACAACAATATAAGCTTGTATTTCATAAGATGTTCAATGTGTTACAAGAGTGAGCAAAATGTCACTAAACAAATATTACAATATACAAAAGAATCAAAGATACAAATTGATCTATAGAATGAATACACTAATCACACTATACAAAGACTTGGTTCACAATACATCACAAGTGAATATTATGAATCAAGACAATAAAATATACAATTAAAATATAAGAGAAGAGATAGAAAGAATTAACACAAAGGATTTTTTAACGTGGTAAAACCTCCAAGGAGGAAACATCCACGGGTTGAACTACAACCATTGGGTACTATATTATTGGAAAGTAAACATAGAACATTCACAAAGTGACCAATCTTTAGCTCACCCAACCTAGTGAAGTCTAAGCCTACCCAACCCTATTGGAAAGTATGAAATCCCTCAATGATGCGGAACCACCATATATTGGACAACACACTCAACCAACATCGATGGAAGATTAAAAATTCCTCAAGAGTGCAAACACATCCCGTGTACCCCGCTCTATCGGAGTCTATGTCTAACCATACGCCTAGGCCTACCAATATGTTAGCCAACTCCCTATCCAAGGCACTCTTGCCTCTAGGGAGCCTCCCATGCATGACTATCCGAGTCCTCCCGACTCTAGCCATGACTCCTTGCTTACCTATCCGAGTCATCCCGACTCTAGGCAAGTCTTCTTGCTTGGCTATCCGAGTCATCCCGACTCTAACCAAGACTTCATGCCTTTTACAAGGACTTCCTAGTGTGATCATGTGAATGCAAATGATGCAAACATTCATTTCAACATAGAACATGTGATCAATACATTCTATGGCACAAATAGACCTAAACATGTGAAAACACAATTAATCAAGTCTAGATGCAAAAATACATGAATAGAAACCTAAGCATGTGAAACACCTAACGCATACACTCAAAGTCTCATTCACACACATAACACTTGAATCACAAAATGTTCATTAAGTCCTAATTCAAGATGCTATCAATATACAATCAAAGGCTAGATATATGAGATTAAAATCAATCAATATACTAGACAAAAATATAGAGCAAGGTTTTGAGATTTACATCAATCAAAACCTATATTCTCTAAATCACAAACAAATACACAAATCCTTGATTTCTTCAATCAAAGGACCAAATCAAATCTCAAAGTCATTTTAACACAAAATTAATTCAATTAAGTATCAAACAACCTAAGATGCCATTCTAATCACAATACAACTCACAAACAAATGTAAAACCTAGAATCATAAAATCTAGTCAACATAAGTCCACAAATTGAGTTTCAATTGGAATGATAATCAAGCTACCTTTTTAAATAGCTTTCATAAAACAATAACATAGATATAGAAGAAGAAACCCCAAGCATTTGGAAGGTCAAATAACAAGAAATCCCTAAGATGAGACCATTACCTCGGATTTTGAAGCTAGTTCGGAATTCAGTGATCAACCACTGGAAAACACGATCAAACAGCTACCAAACCACTTGGAGATGTTAGAGGACTCAAATACGAACACTCTCCAACTTGAATCACTCAAATCCGACTCCGGATGAGGAAGATATGGTGTTTCGAAAATCTGAAAATTCAGAGGAGAGGGCTGACGGGAAAACTGATTTTTTCTTCTTAGAAATTCAAAATGAGAGAGAGAGGGAAGAAATAGGAGGAGAGAGAAGAAGTTTTTCGGCCAATCACGTGGTGCCACATCACCCCCAGGCCGTGGGGGGCGCGTGGCCCACACGGGAGCAGAGGGTGCTCCAGGCCGTGGGGCCCACGGCCTCAACCACGGCCAGCCCATGTGGCCCACGGCCTGGGCTGTCCTCTCCCACGCTCCCTCGGTTCGTAGGCCTGTATCTCGGGCGTCTGAACTCCAAATTCGAATGCGTTTTTGGATTACGAACCGTGACTCTCTCACGCACGAAAAAGACTATACAACTTTGAAAAACGGTTGAGAAATCATCTCGGAAATCATCGATGAAGTCAACACAACGTAAGAGAACGTAAAGTGGCATAGTCAACACGTTTGGACTCGAAACCTTATGAATGAGTAACCGAAACGACCGGAACTCAATAAGGCATTGAATAAGAACATGTTCAAGTCCTAAACACAAAATACGGAAACATACAAACACAAATACACACACATATGCTAGTTTCCGGACATAGTCCTAGAAAATGCAAAACACAAAGTTTATTAACTAAATGTGAATGCATGAGCATATTTTGCCAAGTGTGTGAAAGTGAAATGTAAATGAAATAAAATCATGAAGGGACACACAAGAATGATATGTGTGAGTGTGTGCCTAGCCTTGTAAGAGATAAGAGGACTTAGAATACCTTTGTAGACCGATAATGCCCGAAACTCTTAAAAGCCGGCAACTTGAACGAATAATGGTTGAGACGTCCTTCGTCTTCGAAATCCTTCATTTACTAACCACTAAACATTACAAGTAAAACACGTTTTGATATGGAATTAATGCCAACACTAATTATCAACCTAACAAAGTGCCACATAAGATATATATGTAAGAAGTTAGAAAAACCCTCTCCAATGCAACTATCTAACTTTAATATGGAGGTGATGTGGTAAAAAAAAAAGGTTAGAAAATATAGAGTTAGAGTTTCTAATTCTAGAAACTCTCTTAGAAATGCTGACTTTCTAAGTCATTTAATATGAATTTGAGTTTCAATTATTGTAAGAGTGGTGCTATTGGCATATCCACTGCTAGACTATTTATACCCTATTTTTAAATTATTTAGTATCCATTTTTTTCCTTTATCAAATTACTTAAAGAGACATACATTTTTGTTAAAAAAATCCTATACAAAATAAGATTAATAAAACCTCACTTTCTTTATTTCAAAACCCTAATGACATAGATTATTTCAAATAGCTGAATGTTTACTATTTTTGTTTATATTTTCTTTCGGATCTCGATCTCATGTTTTCCATGTTTTACATGTTTAGTATTTATTGATTTTGGTGTTTCATATGTTTTTTTTTTTTTTTTTCAAAGTCTAGATCAATGTTTGCAATTTTTTTTTTCTCTAGTTTATTTTCTTTCAGATCTTCCAGACATTATATATCAATTATTTTATAGATTTTATTCCGGATTTTCCAAAGTTAGTTTAATGTTATTTACACAAAAAAAAAAAAAAAAAAAAAAAAAAAAAAAAAAAAAAAAACAATGAAATTGCATCAAGAATCACAACATAGAAAACCTAATCTCTAACGAAACAAAACCACACCAAAACCCTAACTCAATAGCTCAAAAAAAATCATCAGATGATCAATATCACACTCACAATCTACCACCAACAATCCAATCGACTATTGGAAAAAAAAATCGCATATAATAAGGATGGTTTCGCTATGAAATAAGAAGAAAAAATAAATCCTACGAATGGATGTGAGAAAAATGTATATAAAGATTAGATATGGATTTTATTTTTATTTTTACTTTTGTGAAAAAGATATGGGGTGTATTAGGTTTGAAAAATATGTAGAAGGGTAATCTTGAAAATAAATCAAAAAAATTAATAAAACCATGTAATTGTGGGGGTTGGGGTGCCAGTAGCACCACTCATATTGTAATAGTAAAGCTAGTGAAGAACGCTCATTCTGCTAGACAATTTGTCAAGGTTCGACAAACTTTCAATCATTTAATATGAATTTGAGTTTTAAAGCGCTCATTCATATGACAATTTACCTGGTTCAAATCATCTTACCAGATGGTATAAATAATAATAATAATAATAATAAATAAATAAATAAATAAATAAAATAAATAAAATAACATAAAAATAAAAATAAAAATAAAAATAAAAAAACAAAATAAAAAACTATAGTCAATTAACTAACTAGAATTAAACAGTTTAAGTCCCCAGCTGAGATCCTCACAATGTCTCACATGACGAACAAGAGCGCCAGTATCCACAGTCGTTGTCTGCGCCTTGCAATCAAAAATTGGAGGAGTATGGTAACAGGGCTCCATCGAAACACCTCTGCCGCAAGGAGGATCCGATATGGTTCGATTATACAGGATCAAGGGTCTGATACCTCTCAGACCTTGAGCCACATAGCCGAAAGTTGACCAGGCACTAGTCACCAATTCATCACTCAAACTTAGCAGATAAATTTCTACCCAAGCCTGCACGTTGTGTGAATTCTGCCATGTTTGTTGCCTCCCTTCATGGCTCGGCTGGTAAACAGAAACCACTTCTCCGGTCTTAGTCGGGTGTTCTCCATACATTTTCTTCAGTTTCTCAAAGTAACCTCGGAATAAGGACGTTACCAGAACAACTTTGCTTGTCTGGTTTTTGGAAGGAGAAGCTATAGATTTTCCTGTACCAACCTCTGGCAATAGCTTTTCCTTCTGTATGCAGGCCAAAATTTGATCCATAACATATTCAAATGGACTAGTTTTAGGATGGAAAATTCGTATTTGGATGCCAATTCTCTTCTCAGCTTTGGCCAAGTATTCCTGATAGTACTTTGTAATTAGCCTCCATACTCGATCAGAAGGATGAAAAAGATACCTACCCAAATGGTGGAAGACGGTTTCTTTGTCCGGAAATAGCTTGTCTAGTTCTTGGTCAAAAGATGACATCAGGAACATAGACGGAAGAAAGTAGACATTCGATCTCATGATCAACCATGGTACTTTACTGAGAAGAGCTTGATCTTGATCACAAAAGAAAAGCTGGTCCTCATGACCACAGTCATGAGACAAATAGAGATATAGATACGATGGAAGCAACTGTGTCGAATAATTTATGGTGTTATTCTTTAGCATGTTCCCATAAGTATGACCATATTTCTGATTAAATCCACTCACTTTGTTCTTGAATGGAAAATCCTCAGGCAGTATCCATGACGTATTTGAAAATGGCTCGCAAAAAAGATCAACCATTTCTTGTTCTTGGTTAATGAGCAGAACTCGGTCTGTAAGAAGAGCATAAAGAAAGGCTGAAGTGATGGACAGTATCCTGTTCCCCAAACCACAATCAGCTACCCAAACTACATATTTACAGTCACTGGAATTATGATCAATTTGACCAGACTGTAGTTGTTTTATGCTTCTCTTGTATGAAATTGTATAAGGTCCACACCGTTTATGAAGCTCCTCATAACTTCGTAGTTTGGAAACAAGATACGATGAAGGCTTGTGGGGTGAAGATTTCCGATATAAAACAGATTGGTTCCTGCTTAAGCAAGAGTGTTCACTACCTGAAAATTAACAGCTAAAATGAACAATTAATATTCAAAGGATCCTACTTCGAGAGCGAAAACACATCAATTGATTGAATTACTTCGACTCTGAATAAATTTAAAGAATAAGAAAGATAAATACCAGTAGCGAAGAAGCTAGTTGTAGCGAATCTGGTGATTGAATCCAAGGCTGTGTCTTGGAAAATGAAGATGAGCACAACCGAAAAAACTATCAAACAAGCACCCACTTTAAAATACGTTTTCATGCCGAACCCGTTTTCCTCCTCTGCAAACCGAAACACTTCACTGAAAAACCATTCATAGTAAAGTAAATATTTCAATTTTACGTATATGATTTTGGCAGCCAGTATTGACTTGTTTATGCAGAAAAGTCCAATGTATCTAGGGGTGTGTTTGGAACACGGGATGGGACGAGACAACATAGGACAATTTCCTTTTGTCCCACGTTTGGCGCGTTTTAACATAAGACTAGATGGGACAAGGTTGGACAAAAAACACCAAATTTTATCCCATCCAATACCCTAGGACAAGGTTGTCCCATGACATGGGACAAGTACACAAAGACTACTTTACCTTTTAAATTTTCATAAAATTACAAACATGTTTAATAATAATATATACACTATTATACAATGTTCTAGTATTTGCTAGGCGCTAGGCTACGGTGGACTGCTGCCTAGCGCCTAGGTAGAATTTTTTATTTATTTATTTTTCAATAAACAACCCCCCCACTTCAATTTGTCCTTCGGTATGTTTATTTCAATTTATCCTTCAACATGTTTAAACATTCACAAATTCATCAATAAATTCGATATTGTACAATATACAGTGAATATACTTATATAATATAATAATATATGACTATATGAGTACAAAAACGAAGTCACAACTGCATCTATGTTTACTATACATTCATAAATGACTAAATTCATCAATTCAATATTATTATATTATACTATATATGAGTAATTGAATACATGTTTACTAGTGCAGTGGTGCCTCACAACTTGGCATCTTGCACTATGTCCCTTCTCATGAAAAATAAATATAGCCAACTTTAAAAAAATAAACAGCAACACCTCTCATCCTTCCTAATATTGAATAGCCAGCTTTAAAAAATAAAAATTAAAAACAGACACAATAAAAGCAACAACAAGAAGTGGTCTGAAAGCTAGAGCAAACACAAGAAGAAGTGAAAAACATACAAACACCAAAAAGAAAAACAGAGATACAACTAGAAGCAGCTAAACCCCACAACAATCCACAAAACACAAAACTAGCAAGTAATTTTAATCAACTAATCATCGTTGTAATATAGCAAAAACAAGCAAGTAGCAACCAAATTTCCAACAAATTCCACAGTTCCCAATCCATCAAAATATCCAATCACAAATCACAAAAACCAATTCAAAATGATCAATTCAAAGTTTCCAACAAATTCCAAGAATCCAACTTTCCAATCCAATCAAAATGTCCAATCACAAATCATAAAAACCAATTCAAAATGATCAATTCCAAGTTTTCAATAAATTCTAAGAATCCAAATTTCCAATCCAACAAATTCAATTAGGAATCAATCACAAAAAGTCAGAACCCAAATCAAACACGATTGTCAGCTACATTTAATCAGGGATGAACACCAAATTAGGACGTGATTGAGATAAACACAAACTCTAAACGGGAAGAATCACAAAAGGATTCTACAAGTCAACTACGTGCACACCAAGGTTAGATTTCCTTGTAGGATTCAAACTCCTTGTAACTAGTATAAATAGAACCTTGTAACTAAGTTATTTGTATGGAGCAAAAAGGAAACACCTGTAACATCATAGAGTTGGTGGATTAGGGGGGGGGGGGGGGGGGGGGGGGGGGCGCCCTATGGGAATATCTTAGGAAGGATCCGGGAAATATCTGGGGATCAAGAGGGAGATCCGTGGGTGATATTCAGGAGAGGCCTAGAGAGATATTCAGGTGGGGTGTACTTAGAGGAGGACCTGATGAGCATTGTGAGTTGAGAGCTAGGTTGTAAGCTCGGTTGTGCTTGGGGGCTAGGTTAGGCTCGGTTGTTTGAGGGTTTAGGCTGTGAGAGAGAGAATCCTAGAGTGTGTGGTTGTATAAATTTGCTACATATAGTGGATTATTCTCTATTGTCCTAACGACCAGTGGTTTTTTCCCTGATTTAGGGTTTTCACGTATATCTTGTACGTACTTGTGTAATTGATTTATTTTCTCTCATCTTATTTTTCTAATAGTAGACATTATTTGTTATGTATGAATATTAGGCATGTCGTGTTCATAGGTTCAATCCCCAACATTTCCACTAATAATCCTAAACCACACCTATCAAAAAACTAATGTCCGAGTCCTAGTCCACATGTTCAAATAAATTTGAAGATAAAATCATTTGCACGACAATGACAGTTTTTACTAAGACATAGAGCCAGCTTGGTATTGTTTTTGAAAAGTTAAAATCATATTATTTTATAATTTTAATATAAAATGAAGTTTGGTAAAACTTCCAAAAGTTATTAATTGATAATCTAACAAGTTTTGACAGTGATTTTGAGAAGTATGTAGGGGGTTACTTTTTGAAAGTGATTATGGAATAATCTATTCCAGCATTTAATACATGTTTTAAAATATCATTATTATTCTTATGAAATCAAGTTAAAATTATTTATATACCTTATTTCATCTCAAAATTAAATATTCTATTTAAATATTGATTTGATTTATAAAATCTTTTTAAAATTGATTTAATATATATAATTAATTAAAAAAATGAAATAGGATCCTAAACTCATGTATATTTTAGTCATTGTAACTAATCTCAACACTTTTGCAATAAAATTACCAAACATATGTATACTGCTTTTGAGCTATGCAGTAGTTTTAAAAATACAGTTAACCAAACATCTGCCGATTAACTTCACAGCCGATAATTATTCCTTCAGCACAGCTAACAGTGATTATTATAAAAGTTACAGCAATACTAAACTGGCCCATATACACAACAAGATGCAGCGTCTTAATAAATGAGACGGTATGGTCGTGCAATTACTTAGAAGTCCATAGACATACACTACGCCTCGAAATACATACACAAAAAATGATCCCAATCTATAAGATGCCGCTCACTTACATATATATATATATATATATACAGAAATTCTATTATCAGTTCGAACTGACAAAAGTTATATCAGTTCCTTGCATGTGGACCACTGGATTTAAATACTTTGACTTGGCTGTATGCACTTGTCAGTCAAAATATTTAAATCCAGTGACCCACATACAAGGAATTGATATAACTTTTATCAGTTCGTACTGATAATAGAAAGACTGTATATATATATATGATGCAGCCGTCAAAGACGACACGGCAAACAAAGGTTTGGATTTCATGGAGTGGAGGAATCGACTCAAAGACGAAGGGTGCGAAAAGAAGGAAGCAAAAACTCGGAATGGTTTTAACTGTCAGAATGGGCAAATTTCGGGGGCTTTTTCAGAGGGCAAACGAACTCCAAATTAACATTATAATATGTTTCCGGAAAGCCCAAGACGAGCTCTACATATGTTATGAAGACTTCGTCCTCCGTAACAGATCACAAAAGGCTCAAATTTGGCCATTTAGATTATTGCGCGAAGACTTGAGCTGGACAACAGCTGGACACTGTGAGCTGGACGAGATGATCAGGTCTAAACTTCGTGGACCTCTACAGAGGGCATATGGGATCGGATCGTCTATTATAATATGTTTCCGGAAAGCCCAAGACGAGCCCTACAAATGTTATGAAGACTTCATCTTCTATAATGGACTCCAGCATGTCCGAATTTGGCTGTTAAGTTTCGTGCGCGGCAAGACAATTATTGCTTTAATTATTATTTCCAATTATCGTCATGATTTGATACGTTTATTTTATTTCCTTTTAGTTTATATGTAATTAGGTTATTAATTATTTCCCTTTTAGAAAGGTTTTTAATGTTTTAGAATTCTTTTGATTTTAGGAGATTTGATATCTTTTCCATTTAGGATTCTTTTCCGTTTGTTTAGGATTTTCTTGTTAGTCAAGTTTTGCAATTCTATTTAAGTAGATTGTATTAGGGTTTGAAGGACAGCTTTTGATTAATAAAAATACCAGAGACTTGTTTTCTCAAATTCCAGTTACTATTCGTAATTGAAGCCTTTTAACAATCCTTCGTGCGCGAAGTTGAATGTTATCAGTAGCCTGATATCTGGCATCCGTGCGTGGATCAACAGATATTAGTAGGTTGATCTTATTTTGTTTTGCAGGTTTTTCTCGTAAGCTTCCGCTACATCAAAAAATATATATATATATATATATATATATATATATATATATATATATGATATCAAGTTAACAAAAATGCTCAATGCAAGCATGTTGTTTATAAAATTTATAGTAAAGCAACATAGTCATGAGCATAATGTTGATAAAGTTAAAGAGTTTGACCAATCAGCGTTGATGATCATGCTATGTGACATATGAATCTCATTGGTAAGCTAAAAAGAGCACTAAAAAAATCTATATTACATAGAATTACATAATTCTAGAATTATCTAAATCTCTTTAGGAACTAATCAATTGAAATTTTCCACACAAATAGAAAAAAAAAGATTAATGTATTTTCACAAGGGTTTCGAAGGAAAATTGAGAAAGTGTTGACTAGAATCTTTTACATGCTATATATGACTAGATTAAAAAAAATTAAAAAAAAAAATCTAAACCCATATATATATGCCACTTTTTCTGGTTGATCGTTTGGGGCGCCTCTGTTGTGGCGTTTTTTCTGTGTTGCTTGTTGTCGGGGTTTCTCCCCTGTTTTGCCGTTGGGCTTTAATAAAGCTTAACTTTCAAAAAAATAATAATAATATATGCCACTCTCCTATTTATAATATTTAAAGTTAAACAACATAGTCATAAGCATAATGTAAGAGAGTTTGACCATTGCGTGTGACATATGAATCTTATTGGTAAGATGGCAAGAGCACCACTGAATCACATTCATATAAAAAAATCACACCTACCAGTTCTATAAACAAAATAAAAAGGTTAATATTAAAAATCTCCCCTCATCTTTGAATTATTATTGGATGTCTTGTTAAAAATGCTTTTATTTCATAAACATCCCCTATAAACTAACAGATAATGGTTCAATTGATTGAGGTTTGATGTTAAAAAGTTTAAAATATCCCTATTTATGCTTCAATCGTAAGAATTCAACAATATACCCTCTGACTTTTATCAAATAAAAGCATTGTTTGTTAGTCCAGACGGGGTGTTTCTAAAATAAAAAGCATTTTTATCTTAGAAACTCAAGTAATTTAATATGAATTTGAGTTTCAACGCTCATTCTGTCTGACAGTTTGTCAAGTTCCATAAACTTTCAATCATTTAATATGAATTTGAGTTTCAAAACACTCATTCAGCCCAACTATATTGCAGGTTAAAAAAAGCCTTACAAGATAGTAAATAAAATGATAATAATAATAAATAAAACTAAAACTATTGTCAATTAACTAACTAGAATTAAACAGTTTAATTCCCCAGCTGATATCCTCACAATGTCTTACATGAGGAACAAGACCGCCAATATCCACAGTTGTTGACTGCGCCTTGCAATCAAATATGGGAGGAGCATGGTAACAGGGCTCCATCGAAACGCCTCGGCCGCAAGGAGGATCCGGTATGGTTCGGTCAATCTTATACAGAATCAAGGGTCTCATACCTCTCAGACCTTGAGCCACATAGCCGAAGGTTGACCAGGCACTAGTCAACAATTCATCACTCAAACTTAGCAGATAGATTTCAGCCCATGCCTGCACGTTGTGTGAATTCTCCCATGTTTGTTGCTCCCTTTCGTGGCTTGGCTGGTAAACAGCAACCACTTCTCCGGTCTTCGTCGGGTGTTCTCCATACATTTATTCAATTTCTCAAAGTAATCTCGGGATAAGGACGTTACCAAGACAACTTTACTTGTCTGGTTTTTGGATGGAGAAGCTACAGATTTCCCTGTACCAACCTCTGGCAATAGCTTTTCCTTCTTTGTACAGGCCAAAATTTGCTCCATAACAGATTCAAATGGACTAGTTTTAGCATCAAATATTCGTATTTGGATGCCAATCCTCTTCTCAGCTTTGGCCAAGTGATCCTGATAGTACTTTGTAATTAGTCCCCATACTCGATCAGAAGGATGAAAAAGATACCTACCCAAATGGTGGAAGACGGTTTCTTTGTCCGGAAATAGCTTGTTTAGTTCTTGGTCAAAAGATGACATCAAGAACATAGACGGAAGAAAGTAGACATTCGATTTCATGATCAACCATGGTACTTTATTGAGAAGCTTGATCTTGATCACAAAAGAAAGCTGGTCATGATGATCACCGTCATGACATAAATAGAGATATAGATATGAAGGAAGCAACTGTGTCGAATAATTTATGTTATTATTCTTTAGCAAGTTCCCATAACTATAACTATATTTCTGATTAAAGCCTCTCATTTTTTCTTGAATTGAAAATCGTCAGGCAGTATCCACGATGTAGTTGGAAATGGCTCGCAAAAAAGACCGACCATTTCATACCTGGTCAATGAGCGAACTCGGTTTGTAAGAAGAGCATAAAGAAAGGCGGAAGTGATGGACAGCACCTGTTTCCCAAACCACAATCAGCTACCCAAACTACATATCTACAGTCGTGGAATTATGATCAATTGACCAGATTTCAGTTGTTTCATGCTTCTCTTGATGAATCTGTATGAGGTCCACACCGTTTATGAAGTTCCTCATAACTTCGTAGTTTGGAAACCAGATATGATGAAGGTTGTGGGGTGAAGATTTCCGATATAAAACAGATTGGTTCCTGCTTAAGCAAGAGTGTTCACTACCTGAAAATTAACAGCTAAAATGAACAATTAATATTCAAAGGATCCTACTTCGAGAGCTAAAACACATCAATTGATTGAATTACTTCGACTCTGAATAAATTTAAAGAATAAGAAAGATAAATACCAGTAGCGCCGAAGAAGCTAGTTGTAGCGAATCTGGTGATTGAATCCAAGGCTGTGTCTTGAAAAGAAGATGAGCACAACTGAAAAAACTATCAAACAAGCACCCACTTTCGAATACGTTTTCATGCCGAACCCGTTCCTCTCCTCTGCAAACCGAAACACTTCCCTGAAAAACCATTCATAGTCAGTTAGAATAGTTGGTTCCATTTTTGATACAAAACAACAATTCTAAGGAAAGTCAAGAAAGGAAGACAATAGATATTGGTAGCAGTAGTCGACCTGTTAATTTAGACAAGTCCAATTTATCTTGATCAGGACCCAGAACTCTATTGCCAGCAGAATGGAAAAATTACAATAAGTTTTTCTTCTTCTTCTTCTTCTGCTGATATATATGAGAAACCTAGATGGAAAATATAAGAAATATACAAGAAAGCAGTTCCTTGAAAAACCATTAACGTCCGTTACCATTGTTGGTTCTGGGAAAAGAAAAGCCGGAATTGATTTTAGCAGCCAGTGTTGAACTTTTTTTTTATATATTTTTATATATTTTTATTATTAATTAGATGAGTTGATGTTGATTTTATAGTAAACTCTTCACACTTGAACCATAAGGTTGCGGGCTCGAGTCCTCCACCTTACCAAAAAAACCTAAAATTAATGTAGTATTTCAAAATATTATTATTATTATTAATTAGGTTTTAATAAATCCATGAACATGAATATTTTGATTTTTTTATAGTTATTTTTTAATATGTTCATACTTTTATATATATAATTATTGTTTAATTTTTGAATAAGTATCTTATTGTATAATATTGCATGATGCAATATATTTGGTGCGTATTAAGTTAACAAAAATGCTCAATGCAAGCATGTTGTTTATAATATTTACAGTAAAGCAACATAGTCATGATAAGCATAACGTTGATAAAGTTAGAGAGTTTGACCATGTAATCAAAGTTGATCATGCCATGTGACATATGAATTTGATTGATAAGATGGAAAGAGTACCAGAAAAGCTATATTACACAGAAATACATAATTCTAGAATTCTCTAAATCTCTTTTGGAACTAATCAACTGATTTTTTCCACAAATAGTAAAAAAAAAAGAAAAGATTAATTTACTTTCACAAGGGGTTTCAAAAGGAAAATTGAGAAAGTGTTGCATCTTTTACATGCTAAATTTGACTAGAAGAGAAGGAAAAAAAAAAAAACTCTGAATCCAAAAGATGCTACTCGATCTCCTATATGATATCAAGTTAACAAAAATGATCAATGCAAGTGGGTTGTTTATAATATTTAAAGTTAAACAACATAGTCATAATTAAGCAAAATGTAAGAGAGTTTGACCATTGCATGTGACATACACATTCATATAAAAAAAAAATGGTGAAAAAGTACAAGGACGTACGATGAAAAGCATTTTCATAGATTGATCTGACCATTAGCCTTCAAAGGTCTGTCGAAGAATCACATGCAAAATCTCAAATTCCCAATAAACATAAACTGTATCAAACACGTACATTACAATTATGTCATACTTGATCAAGTAATTCCAAGAGATTTTTAAGTTTAATGAAAATTTATGACCAGCTACCTTTGGGTCTATGTTATGAGCACTAGCAGTAAGGATTTAATGGTTTCTGATAATCACCTGAGAATTTTGGTTAAGTCCCTCGCTAAAATCAAAGCGCAAATCCTCAAAAGTCTCCAGCTTCAAAGACACTGTCAAATATCTATTTTTCAATACTCGTAATAGTTACAATAAATTAACACAACCCAAATACTCCATTTCAAATATCCCTCTCTCAATGAAAGCAGATTTTAAGGCAAAGCTTAAACACAAGTACACAAAATACCTTTTCTCTTTTTTTTTTTTTGAAAAAAAGACAACTTTAAAAAAGGGTTTGGAGTTTGGAGAGGGTTTTACACTTTTATGTGTTTTTCCTTTTTCAAAAATGGTTTTTGTCGTTTTCATTTTAAATCGATAGTGAGAATGTTTCAAATAATAATAATAATAATAAATAGATGACGAGAAGGAATCCGTTGAGAATGGGTACGGGTGTTCATTTCATATTCAAGTCGAGTTGGGCCCAAAACTGAACATATCCGGATGTTTTTGGTTTACATGTTGTTGACTGAACATGATGAGTTCTATTGAGAAAACGATCCCTAACCAAACAAGTGCAGTTTAGTTGGGTCGGTTTCTTTGGTTTTGGGCCTTTGAACCCAAAATTTGATTTTCTTTAGAGCGACGATATTTGTATCCCTTCAAAAAAATGAGAAGATAAAACCATTGAATTTAATTATAAAAAAAAAAACTAAAATAAAAAAAATTTAAAAAGAAATATAAGAAAAGATGGAGTAGGATTTTGAATCGGGAGGTTTTGGAATCCTAGATAACTATTAGTGTCCGTTTGGGAGAGCTTGTCTACTAGCTAAAAGAGCTTATTTAATTAAAAAAGCTTTTTTCAATTTTTTTGTATCGTTTGGTTGTCACTCAATAGAGCTTTTAGATGATTAAAAAAGTTGTTTTACGTCTACTTGGAGAAGCCCAAATTTAAAGCTTTTCAAGTAGATCTTTTGGAGTTTTTTAATAACACTAAAATCTCCAATATAACCCTATAATTTAATATTTACTAAAGTATTTTGGTAATTCTCTCTCATTAAAAGCTCTTTTTAATTACAACCAAACGACCAACACTTTCAATTAAAAGCTCTACCTCTAAAAGATCTTCTTCTAAAAGATCTACTGCAAAAAGATCTATTCGAGAAGCTCTCCCAAACGTACTCTTATCTATTATACTCTTCAATACTTTTGTTCTTCATTTTTTATCTTAATTATTTTATTTTAGATGTTGATGTTTGTCTTAAAGTAACATGTATTTTGTATTTGGGGCATATTTATAATTTTTGGTTTTAGTTGGCTTTGTTGTAATTAGCTAAAAGTCTCTCGATATATAAGTGAGTTGTTAGAAGAGTTTTAGTCTAAATGTGTGCAAATGTGTAGAGACAACAGAAATGAGAGAAAACCCTAAAACAAAGAGTGATGGTGAGGTTGGAAGATTGACACCCGGAGGAAGAGAGAAGGCTTGTGTATTGAAGGTAATCCCTTGTACTTATCATTCTCATTATCTAGTGAAATGATCAGTGACTCTGTAAACATAGCCAATTTGGTGAACCATGTGAAAAGTTGTTTGTGGTGTTTTGTGTTGTAGTTTACTTGCTTTTAGTTGATTGCCTTTCTTAGTTGCTAGTATTATCTTTGTGTTCTTATAAGTCCATTCAAACAAGGTCTTGGAAGGAGTTGGTGATAGTTTTTCGGTTTTAACTACAAGGTGTTTGGTGTTCAACGAAATTATCAAGTGAACTCAAGAGTGATGTTGCCGCACTACTTACATTATAACTTATTAAAAAATATATATATATATCAAAAACTAAAAGTGTACGGCATATTTATAAAAT
The DNA here is from genome assembly GCA_030490815.1 of Acer saccharum. NCBI lineage: Eukaryota > Viridiplantae > Streptophyta > Magnoliopsida > Sapindales > Sapindaceae > Acer > Acer saccharum. Next base: position 11,171,770 of record CM059878.1, read on the forward strand.
GTGGGGTGTGTTTATAAATTATAATTTTTAATGGGATATACATATGAAAAAAGGGTTCAAAAATTTATTAGCACTTTTAAGGGTAATTTTAAGAATATCACTCATTTAGTAACTTAAGTTTAAATGACACATATTATGGTGAATGGACAAAAATACCCCAATAGGGTTTTTTTCTTTTTTTTTTTTTTTTTTTTTTTTTTTTTTTGTTCTTCGTCTACTTCGTTGGACCTCCATTGGAAGTTGAAACTGACCTCTAATGGAGGTCGAATAGACCTTTAATGGAGGTTGAAATTGACCTCCAATGGAGGTAGAAGTCGTTCGACCTTCGTTGAAGGTTTGTTCGACCTTCGTTGGAGGTTGGTTCGACCTTCATGGAGGTCAATGAAGAAGAAGATGAAAAAAATAATTAAAAAATTAAAAAAAAAAGTTGAAAATTTTATTTTTGTCCAATAAGTATAAGAAATTATAAAAATACCCAATAAGTCTCGAAAACTATAAAATAAGTCTCGGAAATACCTAATAAATCTTGGAAATATTCAAATAAGTCTTGGATTGGGTATTTCCAGAACTTATTTTGTAGTTTCTGAGACTTTTTAAGTACTTTTATAATTTCTAAGACTTATTGGACAAAAATGAAATTTTCCATATTTTTTTCATCGTCTTCATCGATCTCCATTAAAGGTTGACCTCGACTTCCAACAGAGGTCGAACGACTTCGACCTCTATTGGAGGTCGATTTCAATCTCCATTGGAGGTCGATTTCGACCTCCAATGGAGGTCCGACGAAGAAGACGAAGGAGAGCAAAAAATAAAAAATTAGAAAATTTGGAAAAATGTAAAGTTGAAAAAAAAAAAAAAACTATGGGGTCATTTTTATCCGTTCACCATAATAGGTGCTATTTAAACTCAAGTTATTAAAGTGGTGACAGTCTTGCAAACCCACTTTAAAAGAGTGACAAAACCCCTTATTATTTATTTATTTTTTTGAAATGGCAAAACCCCTTATTTCCACTATAAAAAAAAGGGTGCACATACAGTTTTTCACGTTAATATTGCCACTCATTTTTTTAAGTGTAATGTCATCCCAATTTTCATAATTATTGGGTTTCATATGAATTCGGGTCAATCCATCAATCTCAATGCCAAACAAACCCTAAACTTTATCTAAATGCAATTAAATTTAAATAATTATATAAAGTTCTTTTTTTTTTTTTTTTTTAAGTAATATAATAATTATATAAAGTTCAAATGAATGATTCAAACAGTAAAAATGAACTTTATAACAAACCAATGATGCGTTTGTTTTCGTCTAAAATATTCATAATATATGTATCTAGTTTTGCTAGCTCTTAAATGTGAGATAATCTCTTAAAAGAATAGATACTAAAACTATAGTCAATTAACTAAGTACTAGTATTAAACAGCTTAATTCCCCATCTGATATCCTCACAATGTTTCACATGAGGAACAAAAGTGGTAGTATCCACAGTTTTCTTTGTCTTGCAATCAAATATTGGAGGAGCATGGTAACAGGGCTCCATCGACACGCCTCTGCCGCAAGGAGGATCCGGTATGGTTCGGTCAATCTTATACAGAATCAAGGGTCTCATACCTCTCAGACCTTGAGCCACATAACCGAAAGTCGACCAGGCACTAGTCACCAATTCATCACTCAAACTTAGCAGATAAATTTCTACCCAAGCCTGCACGTTGTGTGAATTCTCCCATGATTGTTGCTTCCTTTCGTTGCTCGGCTGGTAAACAGCAACCACTTCTCCGGTCTTAGTCGGGTGTTCTCCATACATTTTATTCAGTTTCTCGAAGTAACCTCGGAATAAGGACGTTACCAGGATAACTTTGCTTGTCTGGTTTTTGGATGGAGAAGCAATAGATTTTTCCGTATCAACCTCTGGCAATAACTTTTCCTTCTGTATGCAGCCCAAAATTTGATCCATGACAGATCCAAATGGACTAGTTTTAGCACTGAATATTCGTATTTGGATGCCGATTCTCTTCTCAGCTTTCGCCAAGTAATCCTGATAGTACTTGGTAATTAATCCCCATACTCGATCAGAAGGATGAAAAAGATACCTACCCAAGTGGTGGAAGACGGTTTCTTTGTCCGGAAATAGCTTGTCTAGTTCTTGGTCAAAAGATGACATCAGGAACATAGACGGAAGAAAGTTGACATTCGATCTCATGATCAACCATGGTACTTTACTGAGAAGAGCTTGATCTTGATCACAAAAGAAAAGCTGGTCATCATGATCACAGTCATGAGATAAATAGAGATATAGATATGATGGAAGCATCGGTGTTGAATAATTTATGGTGTTACTCTTTAGCAAGTTCCCATAACTATGACCAACTTTCTGATAAAATCCACTCATTTTGTTCTTGAATGGAAAATCCTCAGGCAGTATCCACGATGAAGTTGGAAATGGCTCGCAAAAAAGATCGACCATTTCTTTTTCTTGGTTAATGAGAAGAACTCGGTCTGTAAGAAGAGCATAAAGAAAAGCTGAAGTGATGGACAGAATCCTGTTCCCCAAACCACAATCAGCTACCCAAACTACATATTTACAGTCACCGGAATCATGATCAATTTGACCAGACTTCAATTGTTTTAAGCTTCTCTTGTATGAATTTGTACGAGGTCCACACCGTTTATGAAGCTCCTCATAACTTCGTAGTTTGGAAACCAGATACGATGAAGGCTTATGAGGTGAAGATTTCCGATACAAAACAGATTGGTTCCTGCTTAAGCAAGATTCTTCTTCGATATCTGAAAATTTGCGCAAAAAAACAAGTATCATTAACAGCTAAAATATTGAAGGGATACCAAAGTCTATAAAAAATCAAATACAGATAATTGAATCGTAACAAGTATTGGTTATTAGTGATAGAGTTACACATGACATCACATAACCGGCTGCACTGTTAGTTGTGTACATATAGGATTGTATTTGTTCAATCGTCATTTATTTTCCTTATGTTGTCAGGTACAATTACCTTCCTGTCATGATAGGTTGTAACTTGTATAAATACCCCATATTATCAATGAATAATCAAGGCTTTATTTTACACAAATAATTGACTTCTTTATGGTATCAGAGCTTAGCTAGGAAATAGCTTAAGATCCTAAAACCCTAATTATTTTTTTTTCTCCTTCTTCTTCAAGTTATCACAGCCGCACACCATGTCTCCTCCAATCCCCACGAATGCATCTTCCTCCTCTACCTCTTCTGCACCGAGTCCTCAGGTCACTCTTATGGGATCATCTCACAACAACATCAATCTGCAGCAATCTCTCATCGCTATTAACTCCACTCAGGTTCCTATCAAACTATCGAAAGGAGGGAACTATGCAGCCTGGAGATCTCAGTTTGAAAATTTATTCTTCGGCTATGGCCTTATGGGATACCTAGACGGTACCAATCCGTGTCCCTCTAAAGAGGTTCCGGCAGCCACAGACAACACCACTGATCAACCTTCTGCTCCAACCGCTGTTAACCCAGACTATCAACTCTGGCTTCGCCAAGACCGACTTCTCCTTCATGCAATTCAAGTGTCCTGTACGGGAGCGGCACAATCCATTGTCACCCGTTCAACCACATCTGCCCAAGCGTGGGACAAACTTGAGGTTTCCTATGCCAACCGGTCGAACACTCGCAAGCTTGGGCTCCTTGACTCTCTCACAAACGTCAGCCTGGAAGACAAATCCGTAGCGGATTACATGCAAGGGATCAAGACTATCCTTGACAATCTAGAATTAATTGGCCATCCGGTCGATGAGGGTGCAACTGTCATCCACACATTGAATGGCTTGGGCGCAGCTTACTTGCCTCTCGCGTCAGCTATTCGTGCCAGAGACACCCCGATATCTTTTGAAGAACTGTATGACAAGTTACTGGATCATGAATCATTCCTTCGCCGAGATGAGGCAAAGAAGACCGGGACACCTATCACGGCTCAATTTAACCAAAGAACCTCTTCTCGACGGGGCCGTGGGAACTACTCGAACAACATGAACCATAACCGTCCCGGCGGTTCCAGCGGATTTCAATACCACCAACAATATTCAGGGACTGCTACAACCGGCGGTAACTTTGGCAGCCATCAGGGCAGTTCGTACAGGCCATATAATCCTCCAAATTGGCGTCCTCCCACCTCCTACAACTCCCGGCCGGTCTGCCAGTTATGTGACAAGCTGGGACACACAGCTCGAACCTGTCGCTCTCGTCAACCACCGGCTCAGCCTTGGCCACAGGCAAATAATATGACATCTGAACAGCCTGGCTCTCGCAACAGTAACTGGATATTAGACTCTGGTGCTTCACACCACATGACGTCAGATCTTCAGAATCTGTCAATTCATTCAGAATATGGTGGCCCGGAGGACATCATGCTTGGTGACGGTAAAACAATTCCTATCACTCATACTGGTTCTACCTCTTTACTTGCCTGTGATAATTCTTTTCATCTCAATAATGTTCTGTGCTCTCCAAATATTTCTCACAACCTAGTTTCTGTGTCAAAATTTTGCTCACATAATAACTCCTCCATTGAATTCTTTCCTGATTATTTTCTTGTGAAGGACCTGATAACGGGGGCATCCTTGGTCCGCGGCCTGAATAAGGGAAATCTTTATGTTTGGCCAACGTCCAGTCAGTCGCGTCACCCATCGTCAAAAGTCCACCTTAATTCTGCGTCAACCGCTCCTACTGCCTCTTCCCTGGCGTGGCACTGTCGTCTCGGTCATCCCTCTCTACCAATCCTTCAGAAACTCATCTTGTCCAATCAGCTTCCGGTCACCAAATATGAGTCTAAATTTTCTCATTGTTCTGCATGCCTATGTAATAAGAGTCATAAGTTACCTTTTGGTAAATCTACTTTGACCTGCAATAGACCTTTGGAGATTTTGTTTACTGATGTGTGGGGTCCGGCACATATGTCGTCTTTTGATAATTTTCGCTATTATATCATCTTTGTGGATTATTACACTAAATACACATGGCTATATCCTCTCAAATATAAATCGGATGTTCCAAACGTCTTCAAACGCTTCAAGGCTCTAGTTGAAAATTTTTTCAATTCCCGCATCAAAACTGTCTACACTGATGGTAGCGGGGAGGCTCAATCCCTCGGAATTGACCTGAGAGCCTTTGGCATCCAACATCTTAAGTCCCCTCCACACACTCCTGAACATGTAGGCACAGCAGAACGTAAACATAGACATGTAGTGGAGACGGCACTAACCTTGCTTCACCACGCGTCTATGCCTCTCAAATATTGGTCCCTAGCCTTCCAAGCCGCAACCTACTTAATTAATCGTATGCCCACACCTGTTATTGGTCATAAAAGTCCCTACGATCAACTCTTTGGCAGCTCTCCGAATTATCGTAAGCTTCGTGTATTCGGCTGCCTCTGTTACCCATGGTTGCGTCCGTATACATCACATAAATTGCAACCTCGTTCCAAACCGTGTGTTTTTGTCGGATACTCCACAGAACATAACGTGTATCTCTGTCTAGATCGTGTCACCAACCGTGTCTTTGTGTCACGTCATGTTGTTTTTGTTGAATCAATGTTTCCGTTCAGCAATAGTGTCAGCCGTGTGTCCTCCAATCAGCCCACCGAAGTCGACCTCTGGTGTCAGCCCTCGTCTCCCACAGTCAGGTCTGATCAAGAAATATCATGCTCTTCACCACCTGATTGCTCACTACATGACATAATTCCCTTCCATGCACCGCCGCTTGCATCACCTACATCATCGCAAACAGCTGTCCAGCCTTTATCCTCCCTTGCGACACCTGACCCAGGTCCCTCGCATCACACTGCCTTGCCATGTGCATCCCGCACGTCTCCACTCACCTCACATTTGGTTTCCAAACTTCAAGTCATCAATCTTGAGATCTTCAAGTGATACACATTTGGTGATGGCTTGTGTTTCTTCATGGTAGGAAACCGGAAATGTAAAGTAGTTGTTCTCACACTTAACCAAGCTTGTGGAGAACCTTTCAACTACTTCAACTTCACTATCTCTCCAAGTAGCGATCAAAACTTCCCCTTTCTTCTTTGACGGGATCATCTTCTTCTCATCTTTCACCTTAGATGTCATCTTCTTCTCCTCTTTCACCTTAGAGGTCATCTTCTTTGAGATTTCACAAATCTCTTAAATCTCTCAATAAAGAGAGTCACCTCCTCATCGGAGTCAATTTCTTCTCTCTCAAATTCACTCATAGTGTTTTAGTCAAATGAATGCAAATGAGAAGAATGCAAAATGTATGAAAACAAAAATCACACAAAATGCACAACACACCAAAATGAGCAAAGATCACCTAAGTATATCTAGGAACCCGCTCTGATACCAATTGAAACAAATATATTATACGTGCATGTCTAAGATACAACCTAGAGGGGGGGGGGGGGGGGGGGGGGGGTGTGGTGAATGGGTTGTTAATCCGTTATTACCAAATTTTTTGGATTAGACAATATTACAAAAATAACCCCAATTCACCAAACAACAAAATCAAGTATATAATGCGGAAATTAAAGAATACTTGATTTTTATGTGGAAACCTTCAACAAAGAAAAACCACAGGCTGTTATGTGCGCCACATACGAACCTCGAATCCACTAATTGCAATGGTGTTTACAACCTAGGTTGACCTCAACCTCTCACGGTCTATAACCCACCCCTACTACCCGCATGCCTTTAAAAGTGAACCTAGTCCAATTTGCTTGCACTACACACTGGTAGCCACAAGACTTACTTCTCAATGAAGAGATTAAAAAACCCTATGTGAATATTCAAAGATATCCAAATATGCAATTAATGCTAGGTTACACTAAATGCTTATCTAGGATTAAATGATGACAATAAAAACAATCCTAGATATCAAATTTGCTATATGTTATGGCATACAACTTAGCTATGTGAAGGATAACCAATCCTAGATGTAATAGCTGTAAGATCTTAGATTTGTGTTGGCTTGATTCCATTGCAAAACACTCTTTATTTGTATTGATTAGTTGCTTAGGTGTTTCTTGGAGAGAAGAAGCTTCAAAGGTTAAAAGCAACGTATCTTGCAAATATCGTCTTCAAGAGGAACATCGCATACTCGGATGCCAAGGTATCTAGATTCTTCTTCCTCTTGCAAGGCGTAAGAGCACACACACATAATTCATACATGTGTGTCCCTCACTACAAGAAAAGTGACCTATAGTGACAAAAAATATATGTCACAATAAGTGAAAAAATTGTCACAATAACAATACTGTGACAAAAAAATTGTCACTAGCAATTCGTCACTTATACCTCCGTCACTAAAAGTATTTGTGACACTTATAGTGCCATTGTCACTATGGTTAGTGACAATTATTTGTAGTTGTCACAAACCATAACTTTTAGTGACAGATTTTTAATGGACCGTATTGAGTGACAAAATAAAACTTGTGTCACTATACATAAACCTAGTGACAATAAACTGTTTGAATATTGTGTCACTGTAAGTAAATCTAGTGACAATTAACGGTTTGAATATTTTGTCACTATAAGCAAATCTAGTGACAATTAACGGTTTGAATATTTTGTCACTATATGCAAATCTAGTGACAGTTAATTATTTCAAAATTTGTCACTATACATAAACTTAGTGACAATATATTGTTTACAAATTCTGTCACTGTTTGCAAATTTAGTGACAATTAATTCTTCAAGAATTTTTGGTCACTTTATCCAAACTTAGTGAAAATTAATTCTTCCAGAATTGTGTCACTGTTTAAGAACCCAGTGACAATTAACTGTTTGAAATTTTTGTCACAATGCATACAATTAGTGATAGTTAACAATATAAAAGTTGAATTTCAAAATTATACAATAAAATTAAAAAAATTATAATATTCATATCTCAATTATAATTTTAAATTTAACATAAAACCTAAATTAACATAAGGAAAAATAATAATGAAAGTCGATAGGGAATCGTCAACCCAATCACATATGTGATGAAATTAACAAATATCGTATGCTATAAAGTCTAAACTATAAAATGGACTTAAAAAATATTTATAAACTAAGAAGCTTCTGGCAAATCTGAAAATTTTTGTTGTTCAACTATCAACATCAATTCATGAAACTGAGATTTCATTTCCTCCACAGTTTGAAGTTGGGATTTCATCGAGATCAATTCAGTCTCAAGATGTTTTATCTTTTCATTTGCTGCCTCTCTTTGAATTCTTTCATCCTGTAACATCTTCAATGTCTCAATATGGGAAGAACGTTTGCCATTTTTTTTTGATCGAGTGATCCCAAGACCATACGTTAAAGTAGAAACATCAGCTTTTGGACCAATAACTTCACCCATAACTTGATTGAAGATTTCATTTTTAGATGTATCAGGTTGGTTTGTAACAAGCTCATCCATTTGTCTCTAAAAAAAAAAAAGGTTACATAATATCCAATTTAAATGCATATATATCACATTAAATTTATATTTGCAACAACAGCAATTAACCAATAATTAAGAAAAAAATTAATTCTCATGAAATCATTTGACTCTTAAACTTTGATAACATTCCACGTCAACTAAAAATGTGACTACTAGTTTTCAATATGCACTTACCATTGCGTTTGCAACCTTTGGGTCAATAGGCTTGTCATTTTTCCTAGTGTGAGTAGCCTTAAAAATAGTTATCTTGTTTGGCTCATTTCCTTCAGGGTCTTGTTTTTTTCTACAAAATATAATATATTTGCATTAAAATATGTTTAATATCAATTACTAATTAAAATATACAACATAGAAATATTTACCAGTTCATCTCTAAGTCTAGCAAAACTTTTTGTTCCACCAGTGTGATGCATTTCCAGTTTGCCATAATTTTGTTTATTAGTCTTTGCACGATTCTGAAAAAACATTAATGAATTAAAATAATTGTCATTATAGAATTCAAAAAGTAATATGTGATGTATATATAATTGACAACCCAATCAAATTAAATTCTTACTTTTCCCTTCTCAGAATTCCAGAACTTGACCAACCAATCCCATTGAACTTGCCCCACATCATTTATGAGTTTAGCAATTTTCTCCTTGTCTTTTGATGGCTTCTCATATTCCTTCTTCAATTTATGTTTTCGTTGACGCCATAGGTGATTTATCTTTTTATTTATCCAATCTTCAGCAAGGTCCCAATCAATATTAAATTTAGCCTAACATATATAAATTAACATTATGTCATGACAATATATGAAATCGTAAATCAATTACACATATAGCTAAATATAAATGATATGAGATGAAGTTAAGGCTAATAAAAAAGCATGCAAAACCCAAAACAAACTTAAAAAAAAAAAAAATTGAATTTATATTACCTTTATTATGTCATAAATATGAAATTTTGTCTCTTTTGGCATATGTCTCCAATCCTCAAAAGTAAGGGGTATTATTGTTGAATCACTTACAATGAAACCAATGTACTGTCCTAATTGTTTACCGGGTTCTCCAATAGGTTGACGAAGCTCATTGAGTTTGACTTGGATAGGCTCCTTTTGCAAATGTAACCATTGGAGATGTGTTCGGCCACGAGTCTTCTTACGAGTAGAACCTATAATCAATTATCGAAATTAAACTTAAAAATAACGGTATTCAAACCAATATTAAGGTCAAATGAAAGATAAACCAAAATTTCATAAATAATTATAAATAGGTTTGTGAGATTCATAACCAGCATCATCTTGAGTTTCTTCAATATCATAGTCAGAAGGTTCCTCGGTCTCAGAATCATCACTCATACTTTCCATATTGTTACAAGTTCCCCTTCTAACCACATGTCCCATGTTATTCTGAGTTTCAAGATTGTTAGTAGCCCTTGACCTAACAATTTGATGCATATTGCTTCTATATTTGGAACTGTCAACAACGCCCTTTCTAGCCAAAAGTTGAATATCTTGTTGCTCCCTTTTACGTTTCAACATATTCTTTGTCTACATTTCCTGTTGACATGTTCAATTTAAATTGTCAATAAATATATTTTTTTTTGTTGAAACTGCCGATTTATTAAAGAAGACCAAAAAGGCCAAGACACAACTACATACCAAAACAAGTTCAAAAACAGTCATATACTGCAGACGAAAGCCCCCCACCCTTACAAAATGTAGCAAAACGCACCAGCAGGACTCACAAAAGATCACACCAGCTAACTAAAACTAAACTTGAAAAAGAAAAAATGGCACAGATCACAACACCAGCAACAACTACCCAAACCCCCATTCGAGTCTCTCTCCCGACGAGCGAGCACCAGATTTTGCCAATAAATATTAATATAATTATATAAACAAATAAACCCAAAACTAAATACTAAAATAATGATGATATATAAAATTCGAGTCTCTCTGATAATAACATGAATTACATAAACCATAATATAAACAAACATAATAACATTTTTTTTAGCAAAACAAACCTAATAACAAGAACATAAAAACAATATAAGTCAAAATAAAAAGAAACATCGAACTTAGTCGTCAGTTTCATCCCCATATTGATCATCTGTATCACCCTCCTCCATGATGTTTAAAGGTGAGTCAAGTATTATCTCGGGCAAATCGTCTCTAACATCATAAGTGTTGTCCATCAATTCTTGTAAATTTTCTGAACTGCCACTTTCATTTTCCACATACAAATCTCCTACATTTGCAACTTCATCCATATCATACAAATCTCTTGGCTTTGTAAAGACAACAGCATGCCATTCCGTATCCACAGGATCTTGAACATAGAACACTTGAATTGCTTGGGACGCGAGTATGAATGGTTCTTCAGTTTTTAGCAAACAAGAAGGATTCACAAGTGTGAAACTTAACTCGTCTTTCTTTGTTCCTCGGTTGGACTTTATATTAATCCAATCACACTTGAAAAGTGTAACCTTCCTCCCTCCTTAATAATCAAGTTCAATAACCTCTATTAAATGTCCAAAGTAGGAAACATCTCCCACAATAGGATTTTTGTCCTTAGCACTTGCAAAACTCGAAGTTTTTGCTGTAACAACAACACCACTATTTTGAGTTTTACTCCTAATATCAATATCTTTTATTCGAAACCTAAATCCATTTATAAGATACTTCTTGAATCTTGATGCTATTTTGTTAGGACCTTGTGCCAACCATTTAAGATCTTCATTTACACGAAGGTCACCTTGGTGGTACAACTGCAAAACCTGATTAATTCAATTATAAGTTAATAAGTATGTAATTTATAAAATCTAAAATCTAATACAATGTGTTAATGTTCTTGTTACCTCTGTTTGAAACCACTTGGGAAATGTCTCATTATGGATGCGAGTAATATCTATCGATCTAGCTCGACGATTTGAACTTCTAACTATTTGAATATGTTGTCTGTCATGTTATTTATGTGATTAGTTTTAAATAAAAATACGTTTATAATTACACAATGTTACTAAGAATGAATTTATTTGACGTACCTGATAAAATAGTCAACTTCATTGCAATTAAACAATATATATCTATGTGCTTGAGACAAAACTTGATTATCTAAACAAAATAACTCTTCTTTCCCTTTTCCATAACCTATACTTGTAAATATGGATAATCTCTCCCCATTTGAATCATGGTCATCAACATTCCTTGATGGTCGATTGAATTTGGTTTCTATTCCAAACAAATATCGAGAGCAAAATGTTAAGCACTCTTCGGCCAAATACCCCTCTGCTATAGAACCCTCGGGATGACATTTATTGCGTACGTATGATTTTAATGTACGCAAATACCTATTAAATTACAAGTGCAAATAAATTAGTTCATTGTGTTTAATTGAAATATTATACTAAGAATAGAAGTGTAATTTATACCTTTCGATTGGATACATCCATCGATATTGCACCGGTCCAGCAACTTCTGCCTCATCAGCCAGATGAATCGGTAATGCACCATAATATCAAAGAAAGATGGCGGAAAAAATCCTTTCAAGACAAAGAGTTCTTACAATCTGTGCTTTAAGTTTACCATATTCTTCCACAGATCCTACCTTAGTACACAATTCTCTAAAGAATTTGCTTAATTCAATTAATACAGAATTCACCTTTTTGGGTAAGGCTTGTCGTATTGCCAATGGAATAAGTTGTTGCATTAATACATGACAATCATGACTCTTTAAACCATAAATTTTAAGGTTTTTCATGTTGACACATCTTGAAATATTCGATGAATAACCATCAGGAACCTTTACACGAGATAAGACCTTACAAAAGTTTTGTTTTTCAATTCGAGTCATTGAGAAGCAAGCAGAGGGCAAACATGTTTTTCCTCTAACAACTGTTGGATGCAAGGCTGGTCTTATACCCATATCTTTCATATCAAGACGTGCTTTTAAATTGTCTTTTGTTTTGCCTTCAATGTTTAACAGTGTTCCAACAATACTGTCACATATATTTTTCTCAATATGCATTACATCCAAGTTATGACGGATTAGATTATGCTCCCAATACGTTAAATCAAAGAAAATACTCTTTTTTTTCCACAAAACATCATATTCTTTGTCAACATCATCTCGCTTTCGTTTATTAATAGGAGTGTTTAAAGAATGCTTTCCTAATATGACTTTCACTAAACTCATTTGTTGAAATATCTCAGTCCCAGAAGGAGCAGATGGAGCATCATCACCTAGGAAACGATGATGTCCCATATAACAATGCTTTAATCTATGATGATGGGTTTTATTATTGCAATATGGGCAAGCGAAACGACCTTTAGTGCTCCATCCTGACAAATTGGCATATGCCGGAAAATCACTAATAGTCCATAATAATGCTGCACGCATATTGAAATTTTGATTTGTTGAGGCATCAAATGTCTTCAAACCATTATCCCATAACTCTTTTAACTCATCTATTAATGGTTGTAAGTAGACATCTATATCATTTCCGGGAGCAGAAGGTCCAGGAATAAGTAATGACATGATGAAATTCGGTTGCTTCATACACATCCAAGGTGGCAAGTTATATATCATCAAGACGACCGGCCACGTACTATGAGAAATACTCATTGTACCAAATGGATTAAAACCATCACTTGCTAGACCCAATCTAACGTTACGAGGATCTGAAGCAAAATTAGGATAGCGATTATCAAATTTTTTCCAAGCTTCAGAATCCGCAGGATGTCTCAACAAACCATCTTTAACACGGTCTCTCTCATGCCATTGCATAAAAGAAGCAGTCTTGTTTGACATGAAATATCTTTGAAGTCTTGGTATCAATGGAAAGTGACGCAAAACCTTAGCTGGAACTTTACGATCTGAGGGAGACGATTGATTTGCATCATTTGTCGTCTCTTTCCATCGAGAAGTATTGCACACAGTACATTTTGTCTCTTGAGCTTTTTCTTTCCAATACAACATGCAATCGTTAGGACATGCGTCAATTTTGTTGTACCCAAATCCCAAATCACTAATAATTTTCTTTGTTTGGTAGAATGATTTTGGCAAAGTTTCACCTTCAGGTAATGCTTCTTTGAAAAGCTCAAGTAGTACTGTAATCGATTTATCACTCAATCCATAAAGACATTTGATGTGAAATAGTCGAACAATAAAAGAGAGCTTAGTGAATTTCTTACAACCGGGATATAACTCTTGTTCGGCATCTTTTAATAGGTTGTAAAATCTCCTTGCATCATCATTCGGAATCTCACTATCACCACCATTGTCATTCTCATCACCACCACCACTGTTGTCGTTGTCAGGACTACTAAGGTCAACTCCATCAAACTCACCACCACTACCATCAACAACACCAAATGCATTATGCAACATCCCATGCATATCATCTACTTGACCTGATTGGTCATTATTCAATCTTGTGCGTGTCGAATCAAGTTCACCATGGTATATCCACTTGTTACTAAAATATCCTATGTCTATACCATCACATATCATATGTTCCTCTACAGTATTTCTATCATGCCGAAAAGTATTGTTACAGTTTTTACAACGGACATTTTATTCTTCCATCAGTATTATTAACAAATGCAAAATCTAAGAATTGTGTCACACCGTCTTCGAAAGTGCTACTTAATCTAGACTCATGAATCCAACTCTTATCCATTGAGAACTTCTGATAAAAATTTCCAATCCTAAAATGTAGATCCTACAAAATTACAATGGTAGCAAACTTAAGCTAAAAAATAGAAGGAAAAAAAAATAAAATCACAACAACAATATATTTTCAATACAATATATAGTTAGCACATAAATTACATGTTTCTTGCTATAACAGGGCTCTGCATTTTTTAAACTTCCTAATTATGATGAATACATTAAATATATATAAAGAAAAAAAAAACACACACACACAAAAGCAAGCATGTTGAAGGCTTGAAGGGTTCCAAAAATCATGCCTTGGTTTGGTGTAGGAAACTATCATATTTTGTCATTTTCTTTCATATGTCTATAGGAATTATATTCAAGAACAGAGTAAGTAGCTCTTTCTAGCACAATCAATAAACAGAAAATAAGTCTTCTTGGCAAAGCAATAGCATAAACACATTTAAATATACTAATCAAAACACAACTGGTACCTGGAGAGTATGTGGCAAGCACTTCTAAAGCTAATCAACTGTTATTTAACACCTGGATCAAAATAAAAAGGCTGACATTAGTACAAAACAATAGCAAAATCTAAAAAGGCCAACTCAAAATTTCAACAGAAACAATCTATGAAAAGCCAAGAAGGCAAAAAAGGTGAAAACCCACAACAACAAAACAACCCCAGAAGAGGGGTCCAAAGAAAGCAAAGAACCAAAGCAGAAGAACCTAAACAAACTAGAACAATAACAAGGAACACCAAAGAAAAACAACCTAGGCAAGCACAGCTGCAAAGCCTGAATGAATTTGTACAGAGGCTGATTGTTTCTCACATAATTTAAGATTTGGAATTCATAAATACAAAAGACTGAGAGAAACAGTCAGCCTCTGTACAAATTCATTCGTCCAACATACTCTCTCTCTGAGTGGAAGGCTACCACAGTTCATCTGATACCAATAAAATAAGCTCAACCTAAAAGCATAATTTTATCCTTAAAACCACTGTCAGGAAACAGCTCTACTTTCAAAAATAGCCGATGATACTTGGCTACGCCCATTCCAAGAGGTCTCAAAATCAAATAAAAGCATACCATCCTCAAAATTTACAGCTTCATGAGATCCAAAATCATTGCAATGGAATTTATCACTTCCATTACACTGTTAATCGAACTCATTCACATCATTTGTGGACCCTGTTCTATTAAGCTCACCATTCTCTGCTACCGACAACGCACTAGACACCAAAAGAACAAAACCACACCTATTTCTAAATCTAAATCAACACTAATGAAATTCCAATTTTTTTTTTTTTTAAACAGCAAAATATTATATATATATATATATATATAAGAAGGCAAAGGCCAATAACATCAGTAACAAACAAACAACATGCACCAGGAAACAAAGAAGAGTCCCGCACACCACAACAAAACAACAACAAAGAACAAGAGAAAGCAGCAAAACAGAGAAAGCATGCTCCAAACAGAGCAAGGGAAAAACAACCAAAAAAGACAACATCGAAGCATTAATATTAAGGAATCTTCCACTCAAACACAAAAATAATTGAAAAGATAAACCAAATATAAAAAAACGAACTAAAACACAAAAATAATTGAAAGTCACCATGAATTTTTTTCAAAATCCATACCAAAAACACTAATTTGCATAAGGGAGAATTACAAATACATGTCGCACAAGGATTTAACATACCCAATTGAAAACCCACAATATCTCTTTACAATTCTTGCCCAACAAACTGGAATTACTTTTCTAATTAGCTAGGAAAATAACTGATTAGAGAGATTAAAAGGAAAAAAACATACCAATTGAAATTCCAATGAAAACCCACAATATATCTTGACAAATCGAGTGGTTTAGGTTTGCTGAGAAAGGAAGCGGTTTGCTGAGAAAGGGAGCCAAAAAGGTTTACGTTTGCTGAGAAAGGGAGCCAAAAAAATCGTTGTTGCCGAGGAGGTTACAGATTGTAGTTTCCAGTATTAGCTAAAGAAGAGTTGTAAGGAAACAAGGATTCCTAAAACAAATTGGGTAGAAAGAAGAAAAGCTCCTGTCACAAAATATGACAAAAATAATAGCGGTAATTTTGTTGATAAACAAAAAATCAAGCGGGAGAAATATTTATTTTTATTAGTCTAAGATTTTGATAAGTAACGATAATATTTTTTTTTTCATTTTTAAAATCTTTAATTTAGTGAATAATTATATAAATCGACACAATTTATCATTTCTTTTTAATTACTTGTGACAAATTAATTTATAAAGTCTAATTTGAATCAGTATTTTTGGTAAACAATTTTGGAGGGAGATTTTACAACAAAACACAAAAGTCACAAAATAAATAATTTATCAATAAATAATACCAACAGTGATACATATAAAAATTGTCACAAACAAATGTGTCACTATAGGGCATTTTTTGTAAGGTAATTTTCTGACTAATTATATTAACTGTCACAAATTATCAAATTTTAACTAGTTGTGACAATTTTTGTAAAAAAATCTGAATTGAAAAAAACACAATGACAAATAATAATATTTGTCACAAAACAATACCTATAGTGATGCATTCAAATTTTGTCACAGAGAAATGTGTCACTATAGGTCATTTTTTTGTAGTGCCTGCATCGTAGTTCAAACATTTGGTATAACACATTCACACACATTTAAGTATGCACATGCATTAGTCTCTTATAGACAAACATTGTAGAATTGCATGCTTTGTGACTATCTCTTTGATATGGCATGCTTGTGTGTTTTTGTGTTTATTTGTTTGTATATTTTGTATTTTGGACTTGAATATGTTCTTATTTGATTCCTTATTAAGTTCCGATCGTTTCGGTTACTCATTCATAAGGTTTCGAGTCCAAACGACTTAGTTAGGCTACTTTGCATTCTCATTCGTTGAGTTAACTTCATCATCATTTTTTGAGATGATTTCTCAACCATTTTTCAAATTTTTGTAGTCGAAGTCGTGCATGAGGGAGTCATGGTTCGTAATCTAAAAACAGATTCGAAATCGGAGTTCGGATGCCCAAGATACGGCTGAAGAACGTGAGGGAGCGCGTGAGAGGCAAGCATGGCCAAAGGCCATGCATTGCCCACCACGTGTGGAGCCCGTGGGACCCACGGCCAGAGCACCCCTCTGGTCCCGTGTGGCCCACGCGCCTCCCACGGGCTGCTGACATGGCAGCCTTTGATTGGCTCACGTCATCCTCTATCTTCTCCATCTCTTTTCCCTCCATTTATATTCGAAATCCCGTGCAGAATTCTTTACAATTTTTGATTTCTTATTTTGATCATATCTCTCTCATTTCAACTCCGAATTGAGTGATTCAAAAACCAAAATTGTTGGTCTTGAAGAGAGCTACAAACCCCAGCATTTTAAGAGTCATTTGAGTTCGAGATTTTTCACAGTGAGTTGATTTCAGTCCGTGACTCAACTTTTGTATGTGAAACTTCTTCTTCTCACTTCATGTTTTGATCATCTCTTTTAATCTTTCTAATTGATTGATGATATGTGTTTAGAATGTTGTTAGATCATATTCTAGGGGTGGTTGATCTATTGATTTTCGAGTTTTAGCTTTGTGATTACTTTTGAACATATTTTAGCTAAACTTGATTTACTTGAAATTGATTCTAGAAATAACTTGTATGATGTGCTTCATGATATTTTCTAGGTTTAATTTCATGATCTAAGAACTAAGATTGTTTGAGTGATATATTGAATATTCTTATCTTGTTCTTATTGATTTTGCATGTATTGATTTCTAGGTTTTTTTTTTTGTGATTGTGTGTTGAAAGCATATTCTAGATTATCATTGAACATGTACATTTAGTTTGATTGATCATCTAGCTTAATTTGATTGTGTTTGCATCATTTGCATCACTTAGATCATAGCCTTGCATTAGGTTGAAGTCTTTAGCAAAGTGAGTGAAGTTTTGTGGACAAAGCTTTGTGGACAGAGCAAGGAAGTCTTGATTAGAGTCGGGAGGACTTGGATAATCAAGCAAGGAGACTTGTCTAGGGTCGGGAGGATCCGGATAGGCAAGCAAGAAATCTTCCTAGAGACGTGAGTGTCTTGGATAGGAAGTTGCTTTCTAGAGGTGTAGGACACATCTCGGATAGGAAGTAGGCTTGGTGATTCACTAGCCCAATGGTAGATTAGGAGTTGATAGCTTGAGTGTGTAAGTTATTTTCATATAGTGGATTGCTTTGCCGGTAGTTGTGGTATCAACCCGTGGATGTTTCCTCTTTGAGGTTTTACCACGTAAAATACTTATGTCAAGTTTCGATTTTATGTTTCTTTATCTTCCATATGTTTGTATTGATTGCATTACTTGTATATTGATTTTCACATGTGTTGGTTAAATCAATTCAATTGTTAAGATTCATCAAGTGTGCTTTTAATTGTTGTATTCCGTATATTTTTTGTATATTGGAAGAATTTGGGCCTATACCTATTCACCCCCCCCCCCCCCCTAGGTATATATTACACTATATTGCTTAAGGGAATTTCAATAACTATCAAAAACAATCTCAATTATTTTAATGAGATAAATTAGCTATATTTATATAAACATGAAATCTTAGCTATCACAAACAATCTCAATCAAACAATGAGATCAATTAGCTAGAAGTGCAAATAAAACCCTATATACAATGGCTATCACAAACAACTCACAAAGAACAATAAAGATGCAATCTTGAAACTAGTCAAGTAATAAAGATGCAATCTTGAAACTAGTCAAGTAATAAAAATGCTATCTTGTAAAGCAAGAACATGTGAAGAGATGCAAATAAATGTTCTAACTACAAGTCATGTGAGTAATAAAGAAAACCCATGAGAAATCATACCTAGAACATGCTAGATGATGTGTGAAGATGATGGGTTTTGGGTTTGGAGAGTTAAAGAAGCAAGCTTGGTGCTTTCTCTCTCAAGAACCTCTTTTTCTCTCTCAAGAATATGGAGCTTCTCTCTCTAGGGTTTGATTTTTTGGCTCTGCACTCAAAATGATGAGAAATATATGTATTTATAGTGCCCAAGTGAAACTATGTCGTTTTGGAAGAAATAGAAAAATTATGGGCATTTCTGCGGTACACGCGTCAGTGCAGCAGCTCAAGATTCGAGTGCTTCGAAACATAACCAAACGACATCGAAACCTTTCATATGATATATCGTTGGAAAGGTATAGATGTCTACTTTCTACTCATTTTTACGGAATGACATTTTTATGTCTGTAAAAAATTTTATGGTCAATAGAGTGACTAAAGGTCAGAAACGGACAACAACAGAGTTGCCCTGTTTTAGTGGTCACTTTGGAGATTTTAATACCAATCCAAACGATCATGAAATATTATGAATAATATGCCATTGGAAAGGTATGAGTGTCTAGTTTATACAGAAATTTTCAAAACTCATTTTGAAGCTTTGTATAAAAAGTTATGGTTACAAGACCATACAAAGGTCAGTTTTCAAAACACTTGAAACATTAAAATCCAATCTTTTGAAACTAGACACCTTACTCCAATCAACCGCACCATAAATAACACTAATCCAAGAGAAGAATGTGACCTTCTCAAATGGTCAGCCATCGCGCTAAGATATATATGCACACCATCGTGCAAGCGCGGACATTTCCGAATATATTTCGGGAAACGAATTACACCACACTTAAAACTAACAAACATGAAGTGCAAGTGTGGGAAGTGAATGCATCATAATGCCTAAGATGTCATGGCATTTCAATAAACATGATGCAATCAATTAAACATGCATGAAGAGATTTCATGGCTTTGCATCCTAATGCCTAAACATGTCATGGCATTTTAATGAACAAGATGCAATCAATTAAATATGTATGAAGAGATATTCAAGAACATGAATGCACACACATAAAAACTCACAACATACAAGTGTTGGAGATATACATGAGTTATGTGTGTGTGCAACTAGATCTCTTCAAAGCAAGTAAGCACTAGAATATACCTTTGGTGCTTTTCTCTTGAGGACTTGAGAGGGCCTTGGTTGTACAAATCACCAACCATCAAATGCCTAAGCTACCCTTACATTAAGCCCCACATGTGGTTTGTCACCAAAACAAGCCAATCAAACTTGAGGAACTTACAGGATATTATGCTAGAATTCTTGTTGATTTAGATCTATCCATTGATCTACCAAAATCGATAATGGTCAAACGAGAAACTCATGGATTTCCTATGGACATATTTACGAAAATCTTCTTCACATTTGTACAAGAACAACAGGAAGAAGAAGAAGAAGCAGCATGATATATATATATATATATAAATGATGAATAAAAAGAAAAAGAAGAATTGGGTTTTTGGTTGAACAAGAAGAAGAAGAAGAAATATTGAAAATGAGCGAGAGAAAAAGAGAAAAGAACTGGCTTTATTTTATATATAGTATATATTTTTGTAATTTTTGGAAGTATTGAGGGTAAAAACGTCTTTTTGAGACTTGCTCCATGAATAGGACAAGTCGAGTTTGGGGTGGGACAATTTTTTGAGTTTTTTGTCCCACATTGTCCCGTCCTGTCTCGTGTACCAAATGCACCCTTATGTTTTAGGGCTTGCGCACCCCTCTGCTTTCGCTTTTTTTTTTTTTTTCTTTCTTTTTTCCTTATTTTTTTATTAATAAAAGGTTTCGGTTTTTTAGTAAAAAAATAAATATTTTTTTTTTAAAAAAAAAAAGGTAGGCTGGCCCTTTATGGCTCGTGGGGACGACCTGCCGGCATGACACAGCACGGAACACCAACAAAGGGGATGTGCCGGCAAGCCATACTGTGCCTAGCTATTGGGTTAACGTGCCAGCATGGCACATCCCATTTACTAGCCATGCCATCGCCGTGCCGGCACCTTATGACACCATTAATCCGTTGTCCACTTTTAAAGCATCTCCCATGCAAATATGCATTCAGAGAAAATTGAATACCACATAGGATATATAGATAAAAAGTTAGAAAAATCATCTCTAATGCAACTATCTAACTTTAATATGTATTGTGACAAGAAAAATGACATAGTGATAAAAAAAATATATGTCACAATAAGTGAAAAATTTGTTAATATCAATACTGTGACAAAAAAAGTGTCACTAAAAATTCGTCACTTATACCTCCGTCACTAAAAATCCGGAACCGAAACCGGAACCGGATTTTCGGTTCTGGTTCAAGAACCGGAACCGGAACCTGAACCGGAACCTGAACCTGAACCTGAACCTGAACTGGATGGACCGGTTCTGGTTCCGGTTCCGGTTCCGGTTCATTAGTTTGGTCGAACCGGCGGTTCGAACCGGATTGGAACCGACGGTTCCGGTTCCTGTTCGAACCGACGGTTCCACGAATAAATTTTTTTTTTTTTTTGTGGCCTGCCGTTGGAGCCCAACGGTCGGCTGACGTCAGCCGTCAGCCGACCGATTGGCCCAACGGTTTGCTGACGTCAGCAGGCCATTGGGGTCCAACGGCTACCCTTTTTTCAAAATATTTGTTTTTTTTTTTTTTTCCTTTTCTATAAATACACCCCCCCCCCCCCCCCCCCCCCCCCCCCCCCCCCCCCCCCCCCCTCCTTTCATTTTTCCTCACACCAATTTCTTCTCAATTCTCTCTAATTTCTCTCCAACACTCTCAAGTCTCAAGTCTCAAGTAATAAGTCTCTCAATCTCCAAGTTTCCAAGGTTTTTAATATTTATTTCATTTTTTAATTATTTTATTTGAAATTAATTTTATTTCCAATTTGCAATTTATTTTATTGTCAATTAATTTTATATCCAATTTATTTTATTTCCAAATTCCAATATATTTTATTTTCAATTAATTTTATATCCAATTTATTTTATTTGCAATTTATTTTATTTCCAAATTCCAATATATTTTATTTTCAATTAATTTTATATCCAATTTATTTTATTTGTAATTTATTTTATTTTCAATTTATTTTATTTCCAATTTATTTTATTTGCAATTTATCTTATTTCCAATTTATTTAATTTCCAATTAGTCAATTATTCTTCTAAGTTCTAAGTTTCCAATTCTCTCCCAAATTTATTTTTAAATGGCAAGTGGAAGTGGAAGGGGTCACGGCCGTGAAGGTCCTAGGCGTTCGATTTCGATGAAAGGTAAGGGTCCTATGGTCGATAATCTCGGTCATAACGACTCCACCTATCACGAATATCTGCAACGTCGGGCCTATGCTGAAGACCTAGGCCTAAACTGTCCTACTCCCCCTCTAATAATATCTGAATCCGATCCCAATGACAACACCCCCAATTTGACAAGCCAGTCAGAAAATATGTCTGATATTGATACACCTCCGGATTTTGGTTTTGATACACTGGAAGTGGATCTAGAAAGGGAGGAAGATCTGATACAGAAGCAGAGCAAATCTTATCTCTTCGTCAAACATATGAAGAAAATTAGGAGTGAAGATGGAAGCATTACAGTAGCTTGCAATTACTGCAACAAAGTATATAAATGGAGCAGATCCGGAGGATATGGCACTTATTGGAAGCATATTGAAGCCAAACATCCAGAAGCAGTGATCAGAATGAGGTCACAAACACAAATTCCCAGGTACGCTACTCCTAACCAACAATTATTTCGTTATAATGATGAACAAAATAGAGAAGAATTAGCTAGGATGGTAGCAGTAGAACATTTATCATTCAGTTTTGGTGAGAGGGTTAGCTTTATTAACTATTGTCAATGAGCATTAAACCCTGCTGCATGCCGTGTCCCTAGATCCACGCTCACACAAACACTTGAAAAGATTTATGTGAGAGACAAAAAAAAGTTAGAAAAATATTTTGAAAAATATAATGGTCGTGTTACCGTATGTGCCGACATATGGACTGACCATTGGGAAACGCATTCATACTTGGGCGTCACTTGCCATTTTATGGATAATGCATGGACAATCCAAAAAAGAATTCTTGCTTTTAGAGTTTTTGATGATTCACACAATGCTCAAAATATTTTTAGACAGCTTAGAATTATTTTTTCAGAGTATAATATTGAAAACAAAATTTTTGCAATTGGTTTTGATAATGCTTCTGCCAATACCGCTGCTATTCCACTTTTAATTGATTTATGCAAACCCTTTCTTGGTGGTACATTTTTTCATCAAAGATGTGCATGCCATGTTTTAAATATATGTGTTCAAAAAAGATTAGAAACTCTTCAATGTTTTATTGAACCTATTAAAAAAGCCCTAATGTTTTTATGGAGAAATCCTTCTACAATGAAAGCATGGGCAAGATATTGTAAACAAAATGGTAGACGTGCCATTAAATTTGCTCGTGATGTTCCAACACGTTGGAATTCTACTTATAAATTGCTTGCTCAAAGTTATGAGTATAGGGATTTATTAGTTTCTTTTATTCAATTCCATGTTCCTAACATTCAACTTTTTGAAGCTCATTGGGATGCTTGTTATAATGTTTTCAATTTGTTAAAAGTTTTTTATAATGCTACACAAAATTTTTCTAAAATTTATTTTCCTACAACACATTTATTTGTTATTGAGAGTATTAATATTGCTGGTGCATTTTTTTATTGTGAATCTGACCCAGCAATAAAGGAAGCCGTTAGTGCTATGAAGCAAAAATGGTTAAATTATTATACGGATTTTCCAAATATTTATTTGATTGGTATGGTTTTTGATCCACGACACAAATTACAATCTTTGTCTTATTATCTAAACGGTTATTATGGCAAAGAAGGTTTAAATATTGAATATGATGTTGAAGCATGTTGTGATAGAGTTAAGAAATTATTGTATGATTTATATGATGAATATGTTACATTTTATGGATCCGGTACTCCGAACGTAGATGTTACACGAACAAAAACTGCATCTCAGCCTTTATCATCTTCCTCTGGATTTATGAATTTAGGGTATAGTATGTTCTCCAAAAAAAAACAAAAAACCAAGATGTTCTTCATCAAGCTTCGATTCGCATGCCGAGCTTGAATCTTATCTAGCTTCTTCTTGTGACTTTCCTGAAGAATTTGACCTCTTAAAATATTGGAGTGAGGCTACAAAGTACTATCCAATTATGGCTATGATAGCCAAAAATATTTTTTCAACACCGATTTCTACTGTGGCGGTGGAACAAGAGTTCAGCGCCGGGGGGAATATTTTGGATGAAAAACGTTCGTGCTTGACTCCAAAAGCACTACAGATACAGGTTTGTGTTGACGATTGGACAAAAGCAGAATATAGACAACAAGAGCTCCAACAAGAGCCAACATACGATTTCTTTAAAGAAGACGAACCCGAAGCGGGCGAAGGCTCTGGAGCAAGCTGAGCAGCGGAACCATAAATCTATAAATCTGTAATAAAAGGTATGAGAACTACGTGGCCTTTGATTCCTCTAAACCCCCCTAAGAGGATACGTAGGCAACTTAATTGTGGTAAATATTAAGTGCAAGGCTAATAACTTTACTTTTTTTTTTAGTTTTATTTTATTTTAATTTAATTTTATTTTAATTTAATTTTGTAATTTGTCATTTATTTATTTTATGTTATTTTTGAAATTTGGGTGACTCAATTTCCAAATACCCAATGAAATGTAAATTGTAATTTTGTTTACTTTTATTTTAATTTAATTTTGTAATTTGTCATTTGTTTATTTTATTTTATTTTCGATTGGATACTCGGATAGTCGGATGACGATGATCTAACTTCCAACATCCAATGAACTTATGAACCCAATGAATTTTATTTTGTAATTTGTCATTTATATATTTTATTTTATTCAATTACAATCTACAACTTATAAGTTACAAGTTAGAACTTAGAAAGATTTTTTTTTGTTTGTTAAAAAAAAAAAAAAAAAAATCCGGTTCAAAACCACCGGTTCCTGTAGAACCGGAACCGGACCGGAACCGTGCCACCTCTATTTGTGACACATATAGTGTCATTGTCACTATGGTTAGTGACAATTATTTGTAATTGTCACAAACCATGACTTTTAGTGACAGATTGTTAATAGACCCTAATAAGTGACGAAATAAAAAATATGTCATTATATACAAGTTAGTGACAATTGACCGTTTGAAGATTTTGTCATTGTACACATTTTTCATGACAATTTATTGTTTAAAATTTTTGTCACTATTCACAAACTCAGTGACAATCAATTATCTGAAAAATGTGTCACTGTACATAAATTTAGTGACAATAATCCGTTTGAAGATTTTGTCATTATACACATTTTTAGTGATAATTTATTGTTTAACAATTGTATCACTATTCACAAACTCATAGACAATTAATTATCTGAAAATTTTGTCACTATACGCATAGTTAATGACAATTTAAGGTTACTATTGTTTTAGTATCTAAGTAGTTATGTTAGTAATATTAATATTCCAAACAATTGTCAATAATTTAAACTATTACGATCAAATTAACATATTTATTAAACAAACATATAAGAAGACATATAGGCTTGGTGGGTCTTGTTCTCTGTTTTGGCTGTTTTTGCCTGGTGACTTTATGGCCCTATAATAATATTTCACTAAATAAAAAAAAAAATAAAAAAAAAAGACATATCATATCTATTAGTGCTATAAAAATGGACCAGGCTCAAGAGGGCCGGTCCGTATGGCCTGCCAAGAAGCATGGGCCGGATCAGGTCCGGTCCGTGGAGGAGGCGTTCTGGACCAAGTCCGGCACGGTGGCGTGCCGCGGACCGGGCTATAGGATGCCAGTCCGCCGGACCGACCCGCCACGGCACGTGGATCCGACGGGTCACAAGAGGCGGACTGATCACCGGACCGGTCCGGCTGTTTGAATAAAAAATAAAAAATAAAAATTTCCAACTGTTACCAGCCTAACGTTTGGATTTCAAAATCCAACCGTTGGTTGACGTCAGCCAACGGTTGGATTTTGAAATCCAAACGTTAGAGCCAAAAAAAATTACAGAAAACCCCCTAAACTCTTCTATTTTATATTTTCACCCACAATTTTAATTTTTCTATAAATACCCCATCCATTCCATTTTTCAATCACTTTCTCTCATTCTCTCATTCTCTCAATCTCTCTCCATTCTCCAAATCTCTACACATTTTCATTCAATTTCATTGTTTCTCTCTCTCTCTCTCTCTCTACATTTTATAATACTATTATACTAATTTCCAATTATCTATCTATCTATTGTTCTCTTAATTTTCCACCAACACACAAAACTTTGAAGGTACATTTTTTTTTAAATGTTATTATTTCTTTATGTGAGTAAATTTATAATGTTATGTAAACACTTTAGCTAATTTTTTAAATATTTTTGTTAATTTAGAAATTTTTTTTTAATTTTTTTAGTAGTTAATTAATCATTATTATGTGTACTTGTGTAGTAGTTAATTTTAATATTTTTGTGTTAGTAATTAGTAAGATAAAATTTTTAAAGTGTAGTAGTTAATGTAAATATATTTTGTTAGTAAATTACGATTTATAAGTGTAGTAGTTAATTTTAACATTTTTAAGTTAGTAAGTTATGATTTTTAAGTTTAATAGTTTATTTAAATATATTTTGTTAGTAAATTATCTTATTATAAGTGTAGTAGTTAATTTTAACATTTTTAAGTTAGTAAATTTATGATTTGTAAGTTTAGTAGTTTATTTTAATATATTTTGTTAGTAAATTATGATTTTTATGTGTAGTAGTTAAATTTAACATTTTTAAGTTACGAAATTTATGATTTGTAAGTTTAGTAATTTATTTTATTATATTTTGTTCGTAAATTATCTAATTATATATGTAGTACTTAATTTTAACATTTTTTAAGGTAGTAAATTTATAATTTATAAGTTTAGTAGTTTATTTTAATATATTTTGTTAGTAAATTATCTTATTATATGTGTAGTAGTTAATTTTAACATTTTTTAAGGTAGTAAATTTATGATTTATAAGTTTAGTAGTTTATTTAATATATTTTGTTAGTAAATTATCTTATTATATGTGTAGTAGTTAATTTTAACATTTTTAAGTTAGTAAATTTATGATTTATAAGTTTAGTAGTTTATTTTAATATATTTTGTTAGTAAATTATCTTATTATATGTGTAGTAGTTAATTTTAACATTTTTTAAGGTAGTAAATTTATGATTTATAAGTTTAGTAGTTTATTTTAATATATTTTGTTAGCAAATTATCTTATTATATGTGTAGTACTTAATTTTAACATTTTTAAGTTAGTAAATTTATGATTTATAAGTTTAGTAGTTTATTTTAATATATTTTGTTAGTAAATTATCTTATTATATGTGTAGTAGTTAATTTTAACATTTTTTAAGGTAGTAAATTTATGATTTATAAGTTTAGTAGTTTATTTTAATATATTTTGTTAGTAAATTATCTTATTATATGTGTAGTAGTTAATTTTAACATTTTTAAGTTAGTAAATTTATGATTTATAAGTTTAGTAGTTTATTTTAATATATTTTGTTAGTAAATTATCTTATTATATGTGTAGTAGTTAATTTTAACATTTTTTAAGGTAGTAAATTTATGATTTATAAGTTTAGTAGTTTATTTTAATATATTTTGTTAGTAAATTATCTTATTATATGTGTAGTAGTTAATTTTAGCATTTTTAAGTTACTAAATTTATGATTTGTAAGTTTAGTAGTTTATTTTAATATATTTTGTTACTAATAAGTTCATATTTATATTTTAGGAAATGGATCCTTTTTTCCCAGACGGTTTTAACATGCTGAATGATGATCTTGATCTTTCAGAACAAACGGAACCCCAAGCGGGAGCTTCCTGTTCTACCGCTACTGGTACACCAACATCACATCCCAAAAGATTGACATCAGATGTTTGGCAGTATTTTCAAATAGTACAAATGAGACTCCCAGACGGGTCGCGGGCCCCAGAGCTAAATGTAAGTTTTGTCCTAAAGACTATTCCAGTAGTAGGAATGGAACCGGTCATTTGAGAAGGCATATGCTGAAATGCATGCCTGCACATGGACAGGTAGACACTACAACCCAAACACAACTACAACGGCACCCAGATGGGTCCGTTACTACGTGGCGGTACGATCCCAAACACGCTAGAAATTGCTTGGCACTATTCATTGCACAAACTGATCAACCAATCAATTTTACTGACAATGTTTTTTTTCAAGAGTTGATCACATCTGCATTCTGCCCCCAATTTCAACCTGTTTCTAGAACTACCACTAGAAATGATTTGATAAGATTGTTTGGATCAGCTAGAGATGACTTGAATGCTAAATTACACAGTTTAAATGTCTCTGTTGCATTAACCTTTGATATTTTGGAACGCATGTTCGAAACAGGACTACTTATGTGTTATTGGACACTACTTAAATTCTGATTGGAAGGTAACAAAAAGAATTCTTGGTTTTCGTCCTATGGATTATGCACACACCGCTGAAAATATTTTTAATGTCATTCTTTCTGTTTCAGAAACATATGAAATCACAAATCGCATCCTTTCTATTACATTAAATAATACATCTGCAAACACTAGTTCTATTGCATTGTTTGTTGACAGAAATATCCCGCAAGATGGAGGTTATTTCTTCCATCAATGATGTGCATGTCATATTATAAATTTAGTTGTACAGGCTGGTTTGAAGAAAGTAAGCGACTGTGTAGATCGCATCAGAGATGCCATTTCTTGGATTGGCAACTCTAATCCTAGATTCCAAGAATTCCGTAGACATTGTACATTAAACAATCTACGCCCCCGACAATTCCAAACTGATATGCCAGTAAAGTGGTTCTCTACTTACTTAATGCTGGAAAATTGTTTGTCATATGATACAACTATTTCAGGTGTTTATAACATGAAGCTGGCCGAACTTGGCCGTCCACAATCACAAGCACTTACACCAGACGATTGGTATGTGGTAAAGATATTTGTTGAATTTTTAAAGATTTTTTACGATGCCACTGTAACTCTTTCCGGGGTCTATTACCCCACATCTTGTGAGGCAATCCATCGAATAGTGGAAATGTCTGAAGCTATAAACAATTATAGGGAAGATGAATATTTAGGCATTGCAGTTGTTGCCATGGAGGCAAAGTTGAAAAAATATTGGACTACCATTCCTTTACTTTATGCCTTGAGTGTTATAGTAGATCCTTGGGTTAAATTATCTAGTTTAGAAGTTTTCCTTGAGGTTATTGGTACTAATTTGGAAATAGATTATTCAGAACAGGTTACTGACATTCGAAACAAGTTGTTCGAAGTTTTTCGTATTTATGAGCGCAGGTTTTGTGGCATTGAAACCCAACCATCAGCAGAACTGGAGACACAGCCGAAGCAAACAAGTTGGACCATTCTCAAACGTCAAAAAAAGGACAAATCAGCAAGTACTTCTTCAACCCAAAGATCTGGCCCATCTTCTTGTGCCGAACTGAATAGGTACCTTGAAGCACAGTTCGATGCTGTCGAAGACAAGGAAGATTTTGATTTGTTGTTGTGGTGGAAGTCTTATACCTACAGATATCCGGTTCTGTCACACCTAGCACGTGACGTACTAGTTATCCTCGTGTCCACGGTGTCTTCAGAACAAGCATTCAGCACCAGTGGACGCATAATTGAAGCAAGAAGAAGCTGTTTGACTCCGGACATGGTAGAGGTATTAACAAGCCTTCGGGATTGGGAGCATGCTAAAGAGAGGTTGCAAAACCAAACTATAGATAATGAACTTATTCAAAATTTTAGCAATCTATATGTTGATGAGGCTTCCGGTTCCGGTAGTAACCAGTTCTAGAACTAGGTTATACTGATACATTTACTTGTAAATTGTAATACGATTGCACTCTTTTTCCCTTACCAAGTTTTTATCCCATTGGGTTTTTCTTGGTAAGGTTTTTAATGAGGCAATCATGTAAATAACTAAATATGTAATACTGAATTCCATAAGTAAGAAATAAATAAATACTTCTTCATTTCATATTTTCATAACATCATGTATTTTATATTTTTTGTACTATTTTATCTTTATTCATTTTTTGAATTATTTTTTTACCAAAAATAATAAATCTATCTAACTACATTTACATAATTCAATTGTTAAATTGATATTAAGTATTTTAAATTTTAATTATGTATTTTATTTTTCACTAGAACAGTAGAACCCAAAATGAAAATGAAATATAAAAAAAAATTAAAAAATAAAAAATAAAAAATAAAAAAAAACATTATTGTGGTCCCGGTCCAGTCTGGCATGCCGGAACAGTCCACCGGACACAGGCCACGTGCCGTGCCAGACCACCGTTTTCTAAAATGGACCGGACCTAGTCCGGTCCGGCAATTGGTGCGGCGCAAACCAAGTCCGGCCCATTTTCAAAAACGGTCCAGGTGGGCCGGACTATATTGGGCCGGACCGGTCCATTTTTACAGCATTAATATCTATATGACAGATATGATGTACTTGTATTATGAAATTAAAATAATTATAATATTAATAATTCAATTATATTATTAAATTTAACATTTAAAAAAAAAAAAGAATAAAGAACATCTTTAATTAAATCCATAATGTTTGAATGTTAGACATTCAAACACTTTCGAATGGCTTTCCACAACGCAACTTGCTTCGCATTCTGCAAGAATTTTTTTTTGGTTCATTCAAACTTTGCATCTCCATGTATACATAGAACCTCAACCGAATCAACAAGCTCTAGCATGGTATATTGAGACAATCAAGAAGATAGTAGAGAGAGAACTTGTCTGCAGTAAAATCGTATCTCCAAGACATGCACTTCCACTCTATAGAAAATAAAATCCTCATTAAAATTGAATTCCAAACAACAATTGTTATATGTAGTTTTCAATATGTGTGAGTTTCAATTTTTTTTTTTTTTACTCAAATCTTGATTAATTTTTAAGATTCCAATTGATTTTGTTGGCTCTACCAAAATGGAATACAAGATGAAACAAAATCATATATGTATTAGCTTGCAACTGCATAAAAAATTGTAAGGTACATTCATAATTATAAACAATTACCTTAATAATCCAAGCATTTCTATGTTATAAAATGTAATAGTACCAAAAAAAAATAAAATAAAAAAATAGGTGCATTATTTGCTTCTTCTTTTTTCTCTTTTTTCTCTTTAAATAGCATGACATTTCATCAAACAGTTTATGTGCATTTAGCCTAGTGAATAAAACAATTTCAAGTTCACATAATACTCAGGTTAATCAATAAATCAATTGACAATAACACTTTTTTTTTTCATATACATTAAAACACAACCAAAAACACATAAAAAGCAAACAATTAGAGAAAAAACCGAGATAATTGGCTTATGGAAAAATATCGTCAGATTGAAGTGATCGTTGAGCGCTCGTTGCATCCTCAACTTGACGATGGTGACAGCGACCTCTTCCTTACCTGGTGGTGATGGCGATCACCTCAAGCTTGATGATGGAAGCAACTTGAGTGCCCGTATCTTTGTTGTTGTACTGGTCATCGTGAATGTAACGGTGAATTCAATAGAAACGAAATCATGGAGAAATTATGTCTGAGGAAAAAAAAAAACGAAATCATGTTTATTTTTTTTATTAAATTTCATTGTTGAAGTGCATGGAAATATTAAGGAGGCAGGAGAGGATAAAAAAGTTTGCTTATATATATATATAAGTATCAGAAACCCTAAAAAAAATAATCAAAATTAGAGATACAATACCTTGAGTAAATTGTCATAGACTTGAGAGTTTCAATGAAATTAGGAAATATGATTAGGTGTTTGGAACAAAAAATTTAAAGATTCATGATATGGTTTAGGTAATCTAAAATAAGTGAAAAGAAAATAAGTATTTACAAAATAAAATCTTTCTTTAAAAAAAAAAAAAAAAATCTTTCCTTTTAAAAAAAAAAATCTTTCAATTTTTTATAAGGTAATTTTCTGAGTAATTATATTAACTGTCACAAATTATCAAATTTTAACTAATTGTGACAATTTTTGTAAAAAAATTTGAATTTAAAAAAACACAATGACAAATAATAAAATTTGTCACAAAATAATACCTATAGTGATATATTTAAAATTTACCACAAAGAAATGTGTCACTATATGTCACTTTTTTTGTAATGTACGGAGGTGATGTGGCAAAAAAAGAGTTAGAAAATATGGAGTTAGAGTTCCTAATTCTAGAAACTTTCTTAGAAATACTGACTTTCTAAGTCATTTAATATGAATTTGAGTTTCAAATATTGTAATAGTAAAACTAGTGAAGAACACTCATTCTGCCTAACAATTTGTCAGGTTCGATAAACTTTTAATCATTTAGGCCATGTTTGGTGGCCTGTATTGTATTGTATTAACCCTTTAAAATGTATTAAAACAATACAATGATATGTTTGGTGCTCATTTGAGGTTCCTTCGTATTGTATTAATTTAATACATAATTTTCACCTAATACACCATACACTGCACTATCTAATACATAATAACAGATGGTATTACACCGTATTAGATTATGATGAATTTACTTAGTTGTAGAGAAAAAACGAAGTCAAAAGATCACAAAGCTTTTACTTGAAGTCTTGAAAAGTTTCGATTTTGAGAGTTGAAAGTGGACTTGTTTGGTTCGAGATGGTCGATTGTCGCCGGTGCAGAGAAATGGAGGCTGAGATTTCGAAGAAGAAGAGCGAGCACGAAGCTCTCGAGGTTAGATTCAGGGCCTTGGAGGTCGAAAAGGTCGCGATCGAAGACGAATTGAAAGCGTTTAAAAGAGAAAAAGAAGAAGGAATTGTCGACTTGACGACGGAGGACGCCGACAAAAAAGAAGAAGAAGAGACGGTGGCTCAACTTATGATTGAGAACAGCGTTTTAGAGTGCGATAAGAGAAAAACCGAGAACGAGATTGAGTTTTGGGGGGTTAGGGATTTGGTCATGGTCGGAATTGGGGATTAGGGATTTCGTTGGATTTGGGGTTAGGGTTTCTGGGAAATACCCAAGTTGTTCTTCTTTTCTTGCTCGTCGGCAGCATCTTGCTCTTCTTTTCTTCTTTTCTTCTTTTCTTCTTTTCTTGTTCTACTTCTCTGACACTCCTTTTTTCTCAGGTGCTTGTTGGTTTTGAAAAGTGGTGATTTGGAACACCCTTTCATTGCAAATTACAACTCAATTGGTTTGTTTTGTGGATGGGTTTGTGGTGGTTGGTTTGTTTTGATTTGGGGAAGAACATAATTTTTTTTTTCTGTTGATCTCCACTGTTTTTTCTTTGGATCAGATCGGTGATGTTGAGTCTGGATCGGTGATGGTGGTGTTATTGATGATTATGTTCTGGGTTTGATTCTGTTGATGGTGGTGATGAAGTTCTAGGTTTGAATTTCTGGGTTGGGTTCATTTTGACGATGGTGATGAGTTGATGAATTTTTTTTTTGTTGAATTTCTAGGTTGAGTTTTTGTAGTGAGTTTCTTTTTTTGTTGATGAATACAGTCTAATATGAAATCACATCCAAACAAACATCGTATAACTTAATACGGTCCAATACGAAAAATTACCAAACACAAGATTGTATAATAATAATACAGTCTAATGCAATACTATACAATCCAAAGAAAAATTACAGAAAGACCCCTCAAGTTTCAGTAATTACAAATTGGCCCTGATTTTGTAAAATTACAGAAAGATCCCTTAATTTGATAATTACAAATCGGTCCCTGTGTTTGTAAAATAACAGAAAGCTCCTAAAGTTTCAATAAATACAAACTGACCTCTATATTTTGTCAAAATCACACAATGGCCCAAACAAATTACAACACAGACCCCTCAAGAATTTCGAATTTTCAAGAGAGGGGCCTGCCCGATAAATTTTCAAGAGAGGAGCCTGCCCGATAAAAAACGAATTTTTTTTTTTTTTTTTTTAGGTTTGCAATCTCTCGCCCAAAAGATTAGAGGTTGTGAGCCGTCGCACAAATCCATCCACATAACTCACAAAAACAAACACAAACAAAACATAATATATTCATGGATTCAACATATATATTATACAATAAATATGTTTCGGAAGCAGCAGATGAATAAAGCAAATCCAATATATGTATATATATTTTATTGGGTTTGACTTGATACCCAAAACTCAAACAATTTTCACAAGACTGAAACAATTTTTGCCACAAAACTCAACCCAAGCTATCAGATTTATTATTATTATTATATTAATAAGTTCAAAACAAATCACAGATCCAACACATCACCAGAAAAGTCAAACAAACAACACCAAATATTGGATATATATATATATATATATATATATATATATTCCTCTACCAAATACCAATATATCAGATTATCAGTAACATATATAAATAATATCTGATACCAAATACCAAAACACCGATTCATTAGATAACATATATTATATAACAGTGTTTGAACAACACAATATATCTCTGAAAATTCCTTAAATTCTCAAGAATTGATCATGGGTGGCTCTGATACCAGTTGTAAGGATTTGATCAATACATAATCAACATGAATGGCACAAAATTAATCCGAATATCAACCTAAACATGTTTCTATTTCATGATTAATCAAACCCTAAATACATATTACTAACCCATGTCAATTCAAGAGAAAGGGAGGCTGTAGAATGCGGAAGCGTACCTGAATCCATTGCCGGAGATCGGTGGACAGGTTGTGATCTTCCAAATTACCACGATCTTTAGGAACCCTAAATTTTGTCTCTCTTTATCTGTTGATGGGGATGCAGACAAGAAAAAGTTTCGTGTAATTTGGGGACCATAACCCTAATATATAATAATGAGATTATATAGGTTTTGCTATTTCTAATTTGGCCCCTCATCAAATTAGATATAGCACTCTGGTATCTACACATTAATTCCATGACAATTATACCCTTAAGCCTTAAAACTTTAAATCTTAATTAGATCATTTTAATTTAGGCTTAACCAAAAGATATCACAACACATTTAATATTTACATGTGTGGCCCCACATGTTGGAATTTTCCAACATGAATCGCCTTACAAGATGGTATATATATAAAAATAAAAATAAAAATATTTATAAAAAAAACTGTAGTCAATTAACTAACTAGAATTAAACAGTTTAAGTCCCCAGCTGAGATCCTCACAACGTCTCACATGAGGAACAAGAGCGCCAGTATCCACAGTCTTTGTCTGCGCCTTGCAATCAAATATCGGAGGAGTATGGTAACAGGGCTCCATCGAAACGCCTCTGCCGCAAGGAGGATCCGATACGGTTCGGTTATACAGGATCAAGGGTCTGATACCTCTCAGACCTTGAGCCACATAGCCGAAAGTTGACCAGGCACTAGTCACCAATTCATCACTCAAACTAAGCAGATAAATTTCTACCAAAGCCTGCACATTGTGTGAATTTTGCCATGTTTGTTGCCTCCCTTCATGGCTCGGCTGGTAAACAGCAACCACTTCTCCGGTCTTAGTCGGGTGTTCTCCATACATTTTCTTCAGTTTCTCAAAGTAACCTTGGAATAAGGACGTTACCAGAACAACTTTGCTTGTCTGCTTTTTGGATGGAGAAGCTATAGATTTTCCTGTACCAACCTCTGGCAATAGCTTTTCCTTCTGTATGCAGGCCAAAATTTGGTCCATAACATATTCAAAAGGACTAGTTTTAGGATGGAAAATTCGTATTTGGATGCCAATTCTCTTCTCAGCTTTGGCCAAGTGATCCTGATAGTACTTGGTAATTAGTCTCCATACTCGATCAGAAGGATGAAAAAGATACCTACCCAAGTGGTGGAAGACGGTTTCTTTGTCTGGAAATAGCTTGTCTAGTTCTTGGTCAAAAGATGACATCAGGAACATAGACGGAAGAAAGTAGACATTCGATCTCATGATCAACCATGGTACTTTACTGAGAAGAGCTTGATCTTGATCACAAAAGAAAAGCTGGTCATCATGACCACAGTCATGAGACAAATAGAGATATAGATATGATGGAAGCAACTGTGTCGAATAATTTATGGTGTTAGTCTTTAGCATGTTCCCATAACTATGACCAATTTTATTATTAAATCCACTCATTTTCTTCTTGAATGGAAAATCCTCAGGCAGTATCCACGATGTATTTGGAAATGGCTCGCAAAAAAGACCAACCATTTCTTGTTCTTCGTTAATGAGCAGAACTCGGTCTGTAAGAAGACCATAAAGAAAGGCGGAAGTGATGGACAGCATCCGGTTCCCCAAACCACAATCAGCTACCCAAACTACATATTTACAGTCACTGGAATTATGGTCAATTTGACCAGATTTCAGTTGTTTCATGCTTCTTTTGTATGAATCTGTATGAGGTCCACACCGTTTATGAAGCTCCTCATAACTACGTAGTTTCGAAACAAGATACGATGAAGGCTTGTGGGGTGAAGATTTCCGATATAAAACAGATTGGTTCCTGCTTAAGCAAGAGTGTTCACTACCTGAAAATTAACAGCTAAAATTAACAAGATTCAAAGGATCCTACTTGGAGAGCGAAAACACAGCAATTGATTGAATCATGACTATTAACTAGTGATTAAATTACTTGGACTATGAATAAATTTAAAGAACAACAGAGAAAGAAATACCAGTAGCGAAGAACCTAGTTGTAGCGAATCTGGTGATTGAATCCAAGGTTTTGTCTTGGAAAATGAAGATGAGCACAACTGAAAAAACTATCAAACAAGCACCCACTTTCGAATACGTTTTCATGCCGAACCTGTTTTCTCTCCTCTGGAAACCGAAACACTTCACTGAAAAACCATTCATAGTGAGTTAGAATTGCTGGAATCGAATTTTTCAAGGAGTAAAATTTATCTGGGGGGTTTGAAACAAAACAATGTATTGGGGATAAGGTTAGAAGAGAAGAGTCAAGAGAAGGAAGAAAAGTAAACCACAAATTGAGATATTGGAAGCCGTGGTCGACCTGTTAATCAGGACCACAAATTGAGAAAAGTAAACCACAAATGTAGACAAGTCCAATCTTTCTTTGATCAGGACCCAGAACAGGAGGACAATAGAGCATCAAACTCTATTGCCAGAATGGAAAAATTACAATAAAAATATGAATTTTTCAAAGGACTAATTGCACAAACGCCCCCTGAGTTTAGGCATAATTGCATGTATATGGAATTTACCCATAATTGCACAAACATCCCCTGTAATTAGTTAACTTCGTTAAATCTAACCATTGTCCACAATTTTAACCAAAAAACGACTCAAGTGCCCTTAGTTACCTATTTTATTATTAATTATATACTTTTTTTTTTTTGACAATTTATATATATACTTAAAATAATAATTATATACAATACTTAATTTATTTATTTAACAATTTTTATAATCCATTTTTTAATCCATTTTTTACATTTTTATAATCTATTTTTTTAAATAAATAAATTAAGTATTATATATAATTATTATTTTAAATATATATATATATAATTATTTTTTTAAGTATATATATAAATTTTCAAAAAAAAAAGTATATATATAATTAATTATAAAATAGGTAACTAGGAGTACTTTAGTCATTTTTTGGTTAAAATTGTGGTCAATGGTTAGATTTAACGAAGTCAACTAATTACAGGGGATGTTTGTGCAATTATGGGTAAATTTCCATATACATGCAATTATGCCTAAACTCAGGGGTGTTTGTGCAATTAGTCCTTTTTCAAAAATTTAGACATTCCTACCTTCCCCATTTAACAGGTTTATGAGGAAATTTCTCCCTGAAACAAATATTCAAATTGTGTAAGTAATCACGTATATTTAACAGCGCTCATGATGAAATCCCCCCCTGAAATAAATAAATATTCCAATTGTATATGTAAAGTGTAAACACGTGCAATTAACAGCGTATGAGGACATTTTTCCATGAAGTAAATATGTCAATTGTATATGATTTTGGCAGCCAACCGAAACACTGCAGCAAGTCCAATTTATCTGCAGTTAGAATTGTTGGTTCCATTTTTGAGCAAAACAATGTATTGGGGATTGAGGGCAGCAGGGAAAAGTAAAGAAAGGAAGAAAAGTACACCACAAATTGATATTGGAAGCCGTGGTCGACAAGTCCAATTTATCATTGATCGGGACCCAGAACAAGAGGACAATAGATAATCAAACTCTATTGCCAGAATGGAAAAATTACAATAAAAATAGGATTTTTTTTCTTCGTCTTCTTCTTTGCTGATATATATGAGAAACCTAGATGGAAAATAGAAGAAATATACCAGGAAAGCGGTTCCTTGAAAAACCATTAATGTCCGTTACAATTGTTGGTTCTGGGAAAAGAAAAGTAAACCAGAATTGATTTTGGCAGCCAGTATTGACTTGTTTATGCAGAAAAGTCCGATGTATCTAGAGGACCCGGAACAAGTGGACGATAAATAATCAAAAGTGGTTGTCAGAATGGAAAATTATAGACGGAAATCATAAGGAATTGTCACTATGTTTGAAAAAACAAAAATATCCCCTTCTTGATTTAATTGCATTTTTGTGCTCTAGGGACATGAATTTCCCGGATTACCCTTTTAAAGTGATCTTTTAAATATTAAGCCCTTTGAAGGAAGATTACCAAATTGCCCTAAACCCCAAACGCCATTAAGCAAGATGACCAAATTGCCCTAAACCCCAAATCAAATTCAAAATCAGGAGGACCCGATGAACGTTGTGAGTGAGAGCTAGGTCGTAAACTCAATTGTTTTGGATTTGGGTTGTGAGAGAGAGAATCCCGGAGTGTGTGGTTATATAAATTTACTACATAGTGGATTATTGCTCTGTCGTCCTGACGACCCGTGATTTTTTCCTTGATTTAGGGTTTCCATTATATATTGTATTTGTATGGTTGATTTATTTTCTATCATCTTATTTTTCTGCTAGTTTACGTTTTTTGTTATATATGAATATTAAGCATGTCGTTTCCGCGTTCATCGGTTCAATTCCCAACATTTCCACTAATAATCCTAAACCACACCTATCAACAAACTAATGTCCGAGTCCTACTCCACAGGTTCAAATAAATTTGAAGATAAAATCATTTGCACGACAATGGCAGTTTTTACTAAGACATATACACAAAAAGATGCATTGTCTTAATAAATGAGACATTCTTCAAGAACTTGATTAATAACAGATTAATAAGACAGTATGGTCGATTCAAGCTGGTAATTACAGCCTAATAATCTGTCCCGATTTTAAAGGAAAAATACCTAAAAGCCCATAGACATACATCGCCTCGAAATACACACACAAAAAATGATCCCAGTCTATAAGATGCCACTCACCTATCTATATGATATCAAGTTAACAAAAATGCTCAATGCAAGCATGTTGTTTATAAAATTTATAGTAAAGCAACATAGTCATAAGCATAATGTTGATAAAGATAAAGAGTTTGACCATGTAATCAGAGTTGATGATCATGCCATGTGACATATGAATCTCATTGGTAAGCTAGAAAGAGCACTCAAAAATCTATATTACACAGAAATATATAATTCTAGAATTCTCTAAATCTCTTTAGAAACTAATCAATTGAATTTTTCCACACAAATAGAAAAAAAGATTAATGTACTTTCACAAGGGGTTTCAAAAGGAAAATTGAGGAAGTGTTGCATAAATAAATAATAATAAATAAATAAATAAAGTAAACTCTGAATCCAAAGGATGCCACTTTCCTATATGATATCAAAAGTTAACAAAAATGCTCAATGCAAGTGTGTTGTTTATAATATTTAAAGTAAAGCAATGAAAGCATAAGCATAAGCATAATGTTGATAAAGTAAGAGAGTTATACTATGCCATGTGACATGAATTTCGTTAGTAAGCTGGTAAGATCACCACTACTGAATCACATTCATATAAAAATATCACATCTACCAGTACTATAAACAAAATAAAAAGGTTAATATTAAAAATCTTCCCTCACCTTTCCTCACCTTTAAACTATTATTGGATGTCTTGATAAAAATGCTTTTATTTCATA
Source organism: Acer saccharum (assembly GCA_030490815.1). Classification (NCBI taxonomy): domain Eukaryota; kingdom Viridiplantae; phylum Streptophyta; class Magnoliopsida; order Sapindales; family Sapindaceae; genus Acer; species Acer saccharum. Next base: position 11,211,875 of record CM059878.1, read on the forward strand.
AATATCACCTATGAACTAACAGACCATGGTTCAATTGATTGAGGTTTGATGTTAAAATGTCTAGAATATCCGTATTTAAACTTCAATTATAAGAATTCAACATTATACCCTCTGACTTTTACCAAATAAAAGTATTGTTTGTTAGTCCAGAGATAGCGTTTCTAAAATAAAAGCATTTTTATCTTAGAAACTCTTCAAGTCATTTAATATGAATTTGAGTTTCAACTTTCATTCTGACCGACAATTTGTCTGGTCCGATAAACCTTCAATCATTTAATATGAATTTGAGTTTCAAAACACTCATTCAACCCGACTATTTACCATATTAAAAAAAGCCTTACCAGATAGTAAAAAATAATAATAATAATAATAACATAAAAATATAAAAAAAAAAACTATAGTCAATTAACTAAGTAGAATTAACCAGTTTAAGTCCCCAGCTGATATCCTCACAATGTCTCACATGAGGAACAAGACCGCCAATATCCACAGTTGTTGACTGCGCCTTGCAATCAAATATTGGAGGAGCATGGTAACAGGGCTCCATCGAAACGCCTCGGCCGCAAGGAGGATCCGGTATGGTTCGGTCAATCTTATACAGAATCAAGGGTCTCATACCTCTCAGACCTTGAGCCACATAGCCGAAGGTTGACCAGGCACTAGTCACCAATTCATCACTCAAACTTAGCAGATAGATTTCAGCCCATGCCTGCACGTTGTGTGAATTCTCCCATGTTTGTTGCTCCCTTTCGTGGCTTGGCTGGTAAACAGCAACCACTTCTCCGGTCTTCGTCGGGTGTTCTCCATACATTTTATTCAATTTCTCAAAGTAATCTCGGGATAAGGACGTTACCAGGACAGCTTTACTTGTCTGGTTTTTGGATGGAGAAGCTACAGATTTCCCTGTACCAACCTCTGGCAATAGCTTTTCCTTCTTTGTACAGGCCAAAATTTGCTCCATAACAGATTCAAATGGACTAGTTTTAGCATCGAATATTCGTATTTGGATGCCGATTCTCTTCTCAGCTTTGGCCAAGTGATCCTGATAGTACTTGGTAATTAGTCCCCACACTCTATCAGAAGGATGAAAAAGATACCTACCCAAATGGTGGAAGACGGTTTCTTTGTCCGGAAATAGCTTGTCTAGTTCTTGATCAAAAGACGACATCAGGAACATAGACGGAAGAAAGTAGACATTCGATTTCATGATCAACCAAGGTACTTTATTGAGAAGAGCTTGATCTTGATCACAAAAGAAAAGCTGGTCATCATGATCACCGTTATGACATAAATAGAGAAATAGATATGATGGAAGCAACTGTGTCGAATAATTTATGGTGTTACTCTTTAGCAAGTTCCCATAACTATAACTATCTTTCTGATTAAATCCTCTCAATTTTTTCTTGAATGGAAAATCCTCAGGCAGTATCCACGATGTAGTTGGAAATGGCTCGCAAAAAAGACCGACCATTTCATACTCTTGGTCAATGAGCAGAACTCGGTTTGTAAGAAGTGCATAAACAAAGGCGGAAGTGATGGACAGCATCCTGTTTCCCAAACCACAATCAGCTACCCAAACTACATATCTACAGTCACTGGAATTATGATCAATTTGACCAGATTTCAGTTGTTTCATGCTTCTCTTATATGAATCTGTATGAGGTCCACACCGTTTATGAAGTTCCTCATAACTTCGTAGTTTGGAAACAAGATACGATGAAGGTTTGTGGGGTGAAGATTTCCGATATAAAACAGATTGGCTCCTACTTAAGCAAGAGTCTTCACTACCTGAAAAAGTGAAAATTAACAGTTAAACTAATATTCAAAGGATCCTATCCTACTTGGAGAGCGAAAACAAAGCAATTGAATCATAACTGGTGATTGAATTTAAATTTAAAGAAAAAGAAAGAAATATATACCAGTATCGGAGAAGCCAGTAGTAGCGAATCTGGTGATTGAATTGAAGGCTGTGTCTTGGATAATAAAGATGAGCACAACTGAAAAAACTATCAAACAAGCACCCACTTTCGAATACGTTTTCATGTCGAACCCGTTTCTTCTCCTCTGCAAACCGAAACACTTCCTTGAAAAACCATTCATAGTGAGACTGAGTTAGAATTGTTGGAATCGAATTTTTCAAGGAGTAAAATTTATCTGGTGGGTTTGAAACAAAACAATGTATTGGGGATAAGGTTAGAAGAGAAGAGTCAAGAGAAGGAAGAAAAGTAAACCACAAATTGAGATATTGGAAGCCGTGGTCGACCTGTTAATCAGGACCACAAATTGAGAAAAGTAAACCACAAATGTAGACAAGTCCAATCTTTCTTTGATCAGGACCCAGAACAGGAGGACAATAGAGCATCAAACTCTATTGCCAGAATGGAAAAATTACAATAAAAATAGGATTTTTTCTTCTTCTTCTTCTTTGCTGATATATATGAGAAACGTAGATGGAAAATATAAGAAATATACAAGGAAAGCGGTTCCATGAAAAACCATTAATGTCCGTTACCATTGTTGGTTCTGCGAAAAGAGAAGTAAACCAGAATTGATTTTAGCAGCCAGTGTTGACTCGTTTATGCAGAAGGATCTAGAACAATCGGACGATAAATAAATAAATAAATAATCACGCCCCCACTTAGGAGCTTGTCATTACATTCTTATTAATTAAAATCTATATAATAATATAATATATCTTTATAATTAAGAGGACAAAGAATAAATTATATTAACGATTTTTAATTATTAATTATTAATAATTAGTCGGTCTTTCTATTATCGATTCGAACTGATAAAAGATATATCAATTCTTTAACAAATGCATACAGCCAAATCAAAATATTTAAATATAATGGCCCACATGTAAGGAACTGATATATCTTTTGTCAATTCGAACTGATAATAGAAAAATTGAATAATTAGTTTTATATATATATATATATATATAGTCTTTCTATTATCAGTTCGAACTGACAAAAGTTATATCAGTTCCTTGCATGTGGGCTACTGGATTTAAATACTTAGACTGACAAGTGCATACAGCCAAGTCAAAGTATTTAAATCCAGTGGCCCACATGCAAGGAACTGATATAACTTTTGTCAGTTCGAACTGATAATAGAATTTCTGTATATATATATATATATTATAATATAGATTTTCTATTATCAGTTCGTCCTAACAATAAATATATCAGGACGAAGAATGTGGACTACTAGATTTACATACTTTGACTCAAAGTGTATGCACTTATCAAAACTTCTCCATAATCTGTGGTCCACATTCTTCGTCCTAATATATTTATTGTCAGGACGAACTGACAATAGAAAGACTATATTATAATATTTGATTTAAAAGACTGACCATAAACTTTTATTAATTAGTTTTTTAAATAATATTATTAATTAGATGATATGAGATTGGTCATATGGTAAACACCCCTCACACCTATGCCACGAGGTTACGGGTTCGAATCCTCTACCCTTCCAAAAAAAACCTCAAATTAATGTAGTACTTCAATAAATATAATGAGGGGTATTTAGATCTTCACAGTCAATTATTGGGTAGAAACAATAAAAATACTAATGTTGGGTAAAAACAATAAACCTTCTTATTTTTTTTGACTAAAAGGGATATTTCCTCGTATATTTGGTGTATATTAAGTTAACAAAAATGCTCAATGCAAGCATGTTGTTTATAATATTTAGTTATTTATAGTAAAGCAACATAGTCATAACTCATAAGCATAATGTTGATAAAGTTAGAGAGTTTGATCATGTAATCAAAGTTATCATGCCATGTGACATATGAATCTCATTGATAAGCTGGAAAGAGTACCCAAAAAGCTATATTACACAGAAATACATAATTCTAGAATTCTCTAAATCTCTTTAGGAACTAATCAACTGATTTTTCCACACAAATAGAAAAAAAGATTAATTTACTTTCACAAGGGGTTTCAAAAGGAAAATTGAGAAAGTGTTGCATCTTTTACATGCTATATTTGACTAGAAGAAGAAGAAGAAAAAAAAAAAAAAAAAACTCTAAATCCAAAAGATGCTACTCGATCTCCTATATGATATCAAGTTAACAAAAATAAACACATTACAATTATATGTCATTACTTGATCAAGTAATTCCAAGAGATTTTTAAGTTTAATGAAAATTTTATGACCAGCTACCTTCGGGTCTATGTAGTGAGCACTAGCAGTAGGGATTTTAATGGTTTCTGATAAGTACCTGAGAATTTCTGATTGAGTCCCTCGCTAAAATCAAAGCGCAAATCCTCATAAGTCTCCGGCTTCAAAGACACTGTCAAATATCTATTTTTCAATACTCGTAATAGTTACAATAAAATTAAACACAACCCAAATAATCCATTTCAAATATCCCTCTCAACGAAATCAAATTTTAGAGCAAGCTTAAACACAACCACACAAAATCCCTTCTCTCTAAAAAAAAAAAAGGACAAATTTAAAAAAAGGGTTTGGGAGTTTTGGATAGGGTTTTACACTTTTATGTGTTTTTCCTTTTTCTCAAAAATGGTTTTTGTTGTTTTCATTTTAAATCGATAGTGAGAATATTTCAAATAATAATAATAATAAATAGATAACGAGAAGGAATCCGCTGAGAATGGGTATGGGTGTTCATTTTAGATTCAAGTCGAGTTGGGCCCAAAACTGAACATATCCAAATGTTTTCGGTTTACATCTTTGTTGACCGAACATGATGATTTATGTTGAGAAAACGGTCCCTAACCAAACAAGTGCAGTTCGGTTTGGGTCGGTTTCTTTGGTTTTGGGCCTTTGAACCCAAAATCTGATTTTCTTTAGAGCGACGATATTTACATCCCTTAAAAAAAAAAAAAAAAAAAAAAAAGATAAACCATTGAATTTAATTATAAAAAAAAAAACTAAACTAAAATAAAATTTTAAAAAGAAATATAATAAAAGATGGAGTAGGATTTGAATCGGGAGGTTTTGGAATCCTAGATAACTAGTAGTCTATTGTACTCTTCAATACTTTTGTTCTTCATTTTTTATCTTAATTATTTTATTTTAGATGTTGATGTTTGTCTTAAAGTAACATGTATTTTGTATTTGGGGCATATTTATAATTTTGGGTTTTAGTTGGCTTTGTTGTAATTAGCTAAAAGTCTCTCAATATATAGGTGAGTTGTTAGGAGAGTTTTAGTCTAAGTGTGTGCAAATGTGTAGAGATAACAAAAGTGTCATGGGAGAAAACCCTAAAACAAAGAGTGATTGTGAGGTTGGAAGATTGACACCCGAAGGAAGAGAGAAGACTTGTGGATTAAAGGTAATCCCTTATACTTGTCATTCTCATTATCTAGTGAAATTATCAATGCCTCCGTAAACGTAGCCAATTTGGTGAACCACGTAAAAAGTTGCTTGTGGTGTTTTATGTTGTGGTTTACTTGGTTTTAGTTGATTGTGTTTCTTAGTTGCTAGTATTATCTTTTTGTTCTTATAAATCCATTCAAACAAGGTCTTGGAAGGAGTTGGTGATAGTTTTCGGTTTTACCTACAAGGTGTTCAGTGTTCGACGAAATTATCAAGTGAACTCAAGAGTGGTGTTGCCGCACCGCTTACATTATAACTTATTTATAAAAAAAAAAATCAAAAATTAAAAGTGTACGGCATATTTATAAAATGTGGGGTGTGTTTATAAATTATAATTTTTAATGGGATATACATATGAAAAAAGGATTCAAAAATTTATTAGCACTTTTAAGGGTAATTTTAAGAATATCACTCATTTAGTAACTTGAGTATAAATGACACATATTATGGTGAACGGACAAAAATAACCCAACAGTTTTTTTTTAATTTTTATTTTTAACTATTATCAATCAACTAACTACTAGTATTAAACAGCTTAATTCCCCATCTGATATCCTCACAATGTTTCACATGAGGAACAAAAGTGGTAGTATCCACAGTTTTCTTTGTCTTGCAATCAAATATTGGAGGAGCATGGTAACACGGCTCCATCGACACGCCTCTGCCGCAAGGAGGATCCGGTATGGTTCGGTCAATCTTATACAGAATCAAGGGTCTCATACCTCTCAGACCTTGAGCCACATACCCGAAAGTCGACCAGGCACTAGTCACCAATTCATCACTCAAACTTAGCAGATAAATTTCTACCCAAGCCTGCACGTTGTGTGAATTCTCCCATGATTGTTGCTTCCTTTCGTTGCTCGGCTGGTAAACAGCAACCACTTCTCCGGTCTTAGTCGGGTGTTCTCCATACATTTTATTCAGTTTCTCAAAGTAACCTCGGAATAAGGACGTTACCAGGACAACTTTGCTTGTCTGGTTTTTGGATGGAGAAGCTATAGATTTTTCCGTATCAACCTCTGGCAATAACTTTTCCTTCTGTATGCAGGACAAAATTTGATCCATAACAGATCCAAATGGACTAGTTTTAGCACTGAATATTCGTATTTGGATGCCGATTCTCTTCTCAGCTTTCGCCAAGTAATCCTGATAGTACTTGGTAATTAGTCCCCATACTCGATCAGAAGGATGAAAAAGATACCTACCCAAGTGGTGGAAGACGGTTTCTTTGTCCGGAAATAGCTTGTCTAGTTCTTGGTCAAAAGATGACATCAAGAACATAGACGGAAGAAAGTAGACATTCGATCTCATGATCAACCATGGTACTTTACTGAGAAGAGCTTGATCTTGATCACAAAAGAAAAGCTGGTCATCATGATCACAGTCATGAGATAAATAGAGATATAGATATGATGGAAGCATCGGTGTTGAATAATTTATGGTGTTACTCTTTAGCAAGTTCCCATAACTATGACCAACTTTCTGATTAAATCCACTCATTTTGTTCTTGAATGGAAAATCCTCAGGCAGTATCCACGATGAAGTTGGAAATGGCTCGCAAAAAAGATCGACCATTTCTTGTTCTTGATTAATGAGAAGAACTCGGTCTGTAAGAAGAGCATAAAGAAAGGCTGAAGTGATGGACAGAATCCTGTTCCCCAAACCACAATCAGCTACCCAAACTACATATTTACAGTCACCGGAATCATGATCAATTTGACCAGACTTCAATTGTTTTAAGCTTCTCTTGTATGAATTTGTACGAGGTCCACACTGTTTATGAAGCTCCTCATAACTTCGTAGTTTGGAAACCAGATACGATGAAGGCTTATGAGGTGAAGATTTCCGATATAAAACAGATTGGTTCCTGCTTAAGCAAGATTCTTCTTCGATATCTGAAAATTTGCGCAAAAAAATAAGTATAATTAACAGCTAAAATATTCAAGGGATACCAAAGTCTATAAAAAAATCAAATACAGATAATTGAATCGTAACGAGTATTGGGAACACAGGTAATTGATCGAATTACTTTTGCACTAAATAATTTTTTCTAAAAAAAAGAACAAAGAAATACCAATAGCAGAGGACTTAGTTGCAGCGAATCTGGCGGTGATTGAATCCAAGGTTGTGTCTTGGCAGTTGAAGATGACCACGACTGAAAAAACTATCAAACAATAAGCACCCGCTTTCGAAAACGTTTTCATGTCGAACCCGTTAATTTCTTCTTCTCCTCTACAAACCAAAACGGTTCCCTGAAAAACCATTCACAATTTCAGGTTGCTAAACCGAAGAATGAAAGCATCAACAAATTCAGTAAATCTATCTATACGTTTACGAAATCTTATAGTTTCATTCTTGGTAAATATATTACAAGATTTTTATTGGCAAGATCGATCTCCTACAAACCATTTGTAAGGTTCATAAAAATCCGAGACGGGGAACGAGACATATTAGTTATACCATCTACCTCTTTTGTACAGAGGTAACTCATAATGTGATGAATAGTAAAATCAGGCAATTCAGACATCCTACCACATGCATATCATTCTAAGATATATGGGTTATAATTAATCTAAGCAAAGGATTGAATTTTAGCATCTGAAAACTTATAATGGAATATTACAAGTAACAGTAACTCTTAAAGTGATCATAGTAACATAAAAAAATTTCTGTAAAAAAAAAAAACATATATGAAGACAGAACAGGACAGAAAAACTGCACTTACTTTTTCGATATGTAAGAGAGGAGGTTCACCGGATCAGGTTTCAGTCTTCTTCTAAGAGCAGGATTCAAGTGTTAAGAGTTGAAGTGGGTTATGGCCGGGGGTTGTTTGAGACAAAACAATGTTCTGGGAAAATAAAACAAATGTTTAATTATATGAGAAATCTTAGATGACAAGGTTAAGAAGTATACAAGGAAGGTGACTACGATTTGATGACTTTTCATTGAGTTGATCAACATGACTAAAATTTCTAATATAAATTATTGAGTTGCTTTTAGATAAATAGTTTGTGATAGTGAGCTTAGACTAATTTCGAGTACAAATGTCAAATGGGTTGGTGGAACCCGAAGTTTGACCCATATTAATTAACCCAACTTGGCAACTTCCTTTTTGGTGTGCTCATGCATCATGCATGTATCAGGTTTATTCAAATCAGATCCAAAGCTTCACGTTATTTAAATTCCAAAATAACACGAGTTATAATTTTCTAATATGAACGTCTTCCAGAAAGCAAGAAATTTTGATTTAAAGTTATTTCCCTTCCAAAACAGCAGCACATACGATCATTTGTTTTTTTTCTTGCAAATTCTCTAGAGAGCAAGATATTTTGATCTTCATATATGCAAGTCTCTATATTATCCACCAAGAATCGGGGACGTAACCAGGATTTAACAATATGGTTGGCTTGAATAAATTTTTTGTATGATCCTTTTACGATATGAGAAAAATTTATTGATTAAAAAACAATGATACACCTATTAAGGAGACATAGTGAGAGCATCCACAATGGTGCCAAAAATCAGACCCACTTTATGAAGACCCACTTTGGAACCCAATCATTCTTCCACAATGGTGCAAAATGAGATCCAAAAAATGAGAGCCAAATGTGGGCCCCAAAATATATATATATATATTTATTTATTTATTTATATAATTTAAATTAAAATATATAACTATTAATTTTAATAATTATATATAATGAAAAAATATAAATAAATTTAATATATATATATATATATATATTTCAATTATTTAAATTTAAATATATTATTATTAACTTCAATAATTATATATATAATGAAAAAAATATAAATAAATTTAATTTCAATTATAAAATTTTAGTTCAATGAAATTAAAATAATTTAAATGAAAACATTAATTTTTTTAAGGTTTGGAATCGGAACCAAACCTTCAAAACCGGAATCGAAACCGAACCTTCAAAACCGAAACCAAAACCGGTTTTGAAGGTTCGGTTTCAAAACCGGTCTGGAACTGAAACCGAAACCGAACAGTCAAAACATCCAGAACCGAACCGAACCGGAACCAAGGAACCGGAATCTCTCTGAGGGAGGTTCCGATTTCAGTTTCGGTTTCGAAACCGCCACTTTCGAAATGGAGCAGGAACCGGAACCGACGCCATGTCTAATCGTAGACAATATTTTGTTTTAATTATTTATTTTTATTGTTAATGAAAAAATATAAATAAATTTAATATATATATATATTTCAATTAATTAAATTTAAATATATTATTATTAACTTCAATAATTATATAAATAATGAAAAAATTATAAATAAATTTAATTTCAATTATAAAATTTTAGTTCAATGAAATTAAAATTATTTAAATGAAAACATTAATTTTTTGAAGGTTTGGAATCAAAACCAAACCTTCAAAACCGGAATCGAAACCGAACCTTCAAAACCGGAATTAAAACCTGTTTTGAAGGTTCGGAATCAAAACCGGTCTGGAACCGAAACTTAAACAGAAATTTAAAACCGAAGCCGAAGCCGGAATCGAAACCGGAACCGAAACCGAAATCGGAATCAAAATCCAAATGGAAACCGAAACCGGAACCGAAACCGGAACCGAAACCGAAACCGAAACCAAAACCGAAACAGAACCATCGGAACCGAAACCGGATCGGAACCCAACCGAACTGAAACCGGTGCCATGTCTAATCGTAGACATAGTGAGAGCATCCACAATGGTGCCAAAAATCAGACCCACTTTGGAACCCAATCATTCTTCCACAATGGTGCAAAATGAGACCCAAAAAATGAGAGCCAAATGTGGGGCCCACCCAAGTAGACCCAAATTGGGTTCCACATTTGGAACCCAATTTGGGTTCCACATTTGGAACCCAATTTGGGTTCCACATTTGGAACCCAATTTGGGTCTTGCCCAATGATTGGGTTGGGTTCCCAACACTTCCCAATCATTGGGTTGGGCCCCAAAATATATATATATATTTATATATATATATATATATATATATATATATATTTATTTATTTATATAATTTAAATTAAAATATATAACTATTAATTTTAATAATTATATATCATGAAAAAATATAAATAAATTTAATATATATATATATATATATATATATATATTTCAATTATTTAAATTTAAATATATTATTATTAACTTCAATAATTATATATATAATAAAAAAATATATAAATAAATTTAATTTCAATTATAAAATTTTAGTTCAATGAAATTAAAATAATTTAAATGAAAACATTAATTTTTTTAAGGTTTGGAATCGGAACCAAACCTTCAAAACCATAATCGAAACCGAACCTTCAAAACCGGAACCAAAACCAGTTTTGAAGGTTCGGTTTCAAAACTGGTCTGGAACTGAAACCGAAACCGAACAGTCAAAACATCCTGAACCGAACCGAACTGAACTGAACTGAACCGAACCGAACCGGAACTGAGGAACCGGAATCTCTCCGAGGGAGGTTCCGATTTCAGTTTCAGTTTTGGTTTCGGTTTCGGTTTCGAAACCGCCACTTTCGAAACGGAACAGGAACCGGAACCGACGCCATGTCTAATCGTAGACAATATTTTGTTTTAATTATTTATTTTTATTGTTAATGAAAAAATATAAATAAATTTAATATATATATATTTCAATTAATTAAATTTAAATATATTATTATTAACTTCAATAATTATATATATAATGAAAAAATTATAAATAAATTTAATTTCAATTATAAAATTTTAGTTCAATGAAATTAAAATAATTTAAATGAAAACATTAATTTTTTTAAGGTTTGGAATCGGAACCAAACCTTCAAAACCGGAATCGAAACCGAACCTTCAAAACCGGAACCAAAACCAGTTTTGAAGGTTCGGTTTCAAAACCGGTCTGGAACTGAAACCGAAACCAAACAGTCAAAACATCCAGAACCGAACTGAACTGAACTGAACTGAACCGAACCGAACCGAACTGAACCGGAACCGAGGAACCGGAATCTCTCCGAGGGAGGTTCCGATTTCGGTTTCGGTTTCGGTTTCAAAACCGCCACTTTCGAAACGGAACAGGAACCGGAACCGACGCCATGTCTAATCGTAGACAATATTTTGTTTTAATTATTTATTTTTATTGTTAATGAAAAAATATAAATAAATTTAATATATATATATTTCAATTAATTAAATTTAAATATATTATTATTAACTTCAATAATTATATATATAATGAAACAATTATAAATAAATTTAATTTCAATTATAAAATTTTAGTTCAATGAAATTAAAATTATTTAAATGAAAACATTAATTTTTTGAAGGTTTGGAATCGGAACCAAACCTTCAAAACTGGAATCGAAACCGAACCTTCAAAACCAGAATTAAAACCTGTTTTGAAGGTTCGGAATCAAAACCGGTCAGGAACCGAAACCGAAACAGAAACCGAAACCGAAACCAAAACCGAAATCGAAACCGAAACCGAAACCGAAACCGAAACCGAAACCGGAATCGAAACCGGAACCGGAATCGGAATCGGAATCGGAATCAAAATCCAAATGGAAACCGGAACCGGAAACGGAACCGGAACCGGAACCGGAAACGGAAACGGAACCGGAACCGGAACCGGAACCGAAACCGAAACTGAAACCGAAACCGAAACAGAACCATCGGAACCGAAACCGGACCAGAACCCAACCGAACTGAAACCGGTGTCATGTCTAATCTTATACAATATTTTGTTTTAACTATTTATTTTTATTGTTGATGTAATTCGGTTGTGAAAAAATTCTTTTAAATTAATCATAATTTGTTAAATAATTATTGAATATATATATATATATATATAATATTTTAAAGAAGAGTAATGATTGTTTGGAAAAAAGTTAAAAAAAAGTGAATCCACTTTTACTTTTTCAATTGAACACCATTGTGGGAAAATGAGACCCAAATAAATAGGACCCAAATGAGAAGACCCATTTTTTACTATTCAAGAGCCATTTTTGGTGATGTGGCAATAAATGGGTCTTGAATAGTGGTGGCACCATTGTGGATGCTCTGAGTACGCTATAAAATGCATATTCTAAAGAAATGCTTTTTTTTTTTTTTTTTTTCTTTCCTATTTATGAGAGTTTAGGAGGTTTAATGGTGAAAAAAACAATATAGGGGTAAAGTGTAAATTCGGCCATAGTTCAGGGGTATTATTACCAATTAGCCTATATATATTTAAAATAAAATATAAAATAAAATAAAAATGAGCCCACCCTAGTCCATGCGTTAGAGCATCACCAAAAGGCTCTTCAAATGAGATATTTGTTAAAGTCAAACGAGCCACATCAGCATATTTAGCTCCAACAGACTCTTCAAATGAGATTCTTCAAATAAGATTTTACTTCTCTCTCTTCAATATTGAAGAGCAACTTCTCCCTCTTCAATTATTATTATATTATTTTTTATATCAAATCATCATTAATATTTGATATCTATACATTTTTATCTTTTTAATTAAATTCAATTAATATATAATAAATTTTAGTTTATAAATTTTATCATCATAAAATTATACCATTAAAAAGGTTTTATCTAGATCTTTAAAATGAGACTAATATTAAATATTTAATAATAGCATATTATTATTTCTAACTTGAAAAAATTGGAGGGTAATTAGATTTGTTGGGGGTAGGAATTTGAGTGTTTTTATTAAAATAATATAAACATATTTTTAATTGAAAAGTTTTTTGGAGGGGCTCCTCTTTTTTCACTCTTCAAATTGCCACATAGGTAAACAAATAGACATTTGAAGAGTGAAAATAGAAAAATCTTTTGAAGATGCTGTTACATTTCTGAACTATCAACTGCAGGATGCTGGATTTTAAAATTTTTCCAGAATCCAATCATGGCTGTTGGATTGGATGAATCCAATGGCCAAAATGATTATCAAATAAAAAAATAAATAAAATAAGAAAGCGGAACCCACATGTCATAAATTCTCTCATATTTCCTCTATCACAGACCCACATATCATTAATTTTCTTCCTCTTTGTCTTTACTGCGGAGCCCACCAGACAATTAATTCCATCTTTCTCCTCTCTCCTTGTCAGATTCGTAGAGCCCAAAAATCAGCTTCCTCTCTCTTGCTTTTTCACCTGTGTGTTTTTTTTAGCCGTTGGATCCAATCCAACGACTTGATTGGATCCCGGAAAAATTTTAAAATCCAAGATTCTGCAGTTGATAGTTTCTCCCTAGAATATGCTTTGTTTGATAAAGACATTTACCTGATGTAATTGGCTCCAAATAAGGCACTATTTCCAAAAACTTGGTCCTGTACTTCTTCACCATAAGGAAATAAATATATTAGGCTATTGGCACTAATCCTCCTTAAACTTTACGTGAGTTTACATTTTACTCTCTGAACTGTTTTTTTAGACGTTAAACCCCTGGAACTATCATTAATTGAAAAATAGTTTGGTTTATTGCCCCCTGAACGCCTGTTTAAGGAGACATCTACAGTTAGGTTTTAGCAATAAATAATAGTTCAAGGGGTTTAACGCCTAAAAAAAAAAAAAAAATTCAGAGGGTAAAATACAAACTCATGTACAATCCCATTTCAGAGTTCAGACATAAAATAAAAAACATCATACAAACAAAATAGAAATTTTATAGGTTGAAACACAACTTTCAATCTTTGAAACACAATTTACTGAAACATGTTAAATTTATATTATTAATTACTAAAAAAAATGTAAATATATTTTATAGAAGGAAAAATATAAAACGCATAAACAAAAAAATAAAATAAAATTTGGAACATCTCCTCGTCAATCGTCATAACCTTTCTCCTTTCTTCATTTCCCTGTCACTTTTATTATTTATTATTTTTTAGCATCCTTTTTTCTAGTTCTTGGTTGTTTTTACTTTCTTTTTTTTTCATATATTCCTTTTCTTGCAACAAAACATCATTTTTTACATTTTTTTTAATAGTATTTTATTCATTCTTTAGTCAACCAATACGTCACACTTTACATATCCATTTACCTTTTTGTTTTACGCGATTTTTTTATTTTTTTTTTAAACCAAACTTTATTGAGAAGCATTAGATAAAACAAGATTTCGAACAAAAAAAATGGACAAACATGCAACCATCTTTTGTCTTGTAAAGAGTTTATAGCTGCCAATTTTACAATTCTGTGAATCTTATTAAACTCCTCAAGTACTTGACTTTTAATTTCACATTCTTGGTACAAAAATTCTCATCCTATTGAGTTACGTTTAGTTATTTAATTCAAACATACTAAAATGAAAGTAATATAGAACAATGCAAACCCGCACTAACCAACATTAATTATATATAATTTTTTGATATTCAACCTGTAGTGGCAGCAACACAGCCCTGAGACATTACGAGACGGAATTAACGCTCTTCACCACCAAACCACATTAGGCTATAGTAAAGAGTACTTAATATTTGATAAATACTAATTAGTTTAGAGTGTCTTTAGAATTTTTTTGTCTTGTTTAATAATTTTAATTCAGGTTAAAATTTTCATTAATAAAAAAAATTAAATTAGAATGTAAATAGATAATTTGTGGATTGTAAAGAGAAGCTCTCAAAAAACTATAAGATTATTACAAGATTTGCCCTGATTGTTACTCTTTTACGAAAATAACCTAATTTTATATTATTATTTACCAAACTATCTTAATTAAAACAAAATGATTCAAACAAAACACATCATACAAACAAAATAGAAATTTTATAGGTTGAAACACAACTTTCAATCTTTGAAACACAATTTAATGAAACATGCAAAATTTATATTACTGAAAATAATAATAATAAAAAGTAAATAAATCATCTTGATCGACACTTTGATAATTTTGTTTTATTGAATCTAAACAGGAGTTTGGTTGAATTTTAGTACTAGTTAGTTCATGTGTAAATATGTATTTTTCATTTCTTAACAATCCAATTACTATCATAGGTTTCGATGCCAAACAATTGCTCTTTGGCTGCTAAGGTTTTAAAACATTACTATTTTCCGAACTCAAACATTATGGGGGTGGTTTGTAGTGATTCTTATTCTTTCCTTTGGGGAAGCTTTTTTTGGGGTAGAGAACTCTTGGCAGCTAGTACGAGATGGAGGATTGGCAATGGAGCTTCGGTTTCCATCTATCATGACCGGTGGCTTCCTCGCCCATCAACTTTCAAAGTGTATTCACCTCCGGTGCTTGATGTTACTGCTAAAGTCTAGGATATTAAGAGGCCTAGTGGTACATGGAACGAGGACCTGATTAGGGAGGTATTTCTTCCTGCTGATGCTGAGTTAATTTTGAGTTTGCCTGGCTCAAGAACCTATCTTCTGGATTCTTTAACCTGGCATTATGAGAAGTTGGGTCCTATTCTGTTAAGAATGGGTACCATCTTGGTTGTTATTTGCTCTCTAACCCTTGCTCTTCAGGTATTAGTTCGGAGGAATCATGGTGGAAGTTTCTTTGGCGTATCAAAATTCCTTCAACTGTGAAATTGTTCTTGTGGCGGACTTGTCATGCTTGCCTGCCAACCAAAAGCAATCTTACGAGGAGAGGTCTGCAACTAGAGGATTTCTGCCCGATGTGTAATAGAAGGCATAAATCTACTATGCATGCTCTGTGGTCGTGCCCCTCTATTAAAAAATTCGTTCAACGTGTGGCTCTATGAGGGGTTTTGGCACTAATAAGAGTGTCCATTTCATTGATCTCATGTTTATTTGCATGCATCTTTTGAGGACGGAGGATATGGAACTTTTGTGCATTATTCTCTGGCGGGTTTTGTTTCGTCGCAATGGGAAAGTGCATGAGTCTGTAGTGGTTGAAGAGGGAGATCTTGTTCCTTGGGCGTCTAGGCGACATCCTTCATGGAGGATTTCAAGCGGGCGAGTTGCCTAGGGACTGGTTTGGTTCCGGTGTTAAGGAACCCTTCTCCATGCTGGAAACCTCCTTCTAATGGCTAGTTTAAACTCAATGTTGATGTTGCTATTGACAGTGGTAGGGGGAGAGTTGGGATTGGTATCATAATTGAGATGGTGGTGGTAATGTTCTAGCTTCAAGTGCCCAGCGTATTATTTCAAAATTTTCACCATCGATTGTTGAAGCGATGGCTATGCTGAAGGGGATGACGTTGGCCAAGGAGGTGGGTTTGTGGCCTTGCTTTCTGGAGTCAGATGCGCAGATGGTAGTGAATATTGTTAATTCTCCTATTATCTCTTGCTCTGATATTATTTGTGCCAAGGGAAGCTAACAAGGCAACTCATTCCTTTCCCAAACTTTGTTTGGACATGGATAGTGATTGTTTTTAGATGGAGGATTTTCCTCCTAGCATTGCTGCTGTGATTTTGGGCGATTATCCTATCATTATATGATCCTTTTCGTTTCAATAATAGTGACTTTTCTTCACACACACACACACACACACACACACACACACACACACACACACACACACACACACACACACACACAAAAGGTCAAGAAAGAACAAGAAATTAATAAAATTTCCTCCCATAGTTAATGTTCGTTTAATTTGTTTTTTAGCCCACCATTCTATAACATCCAAGCTTCGCCCCAAACCTATCAAAAACCTAATTTCCTAATCCATAAGTTCAATTAAATCATTTGCATGACAATGGTAGTTCTTACAAAGACATCTACGATAGTTCACAACCCCATATATAGAACAATATACAAAGTTTTAATAACATGAGACATTCTTCATGGATTTGATAAACAACAGGATAGTATGTCCCAATTTTTAAGGGAAAAAAATTACTTTAAAGCCCATAGAAACTGCCTCAAAATTTGGCATCAAAACCTCAATAATTCATAAACATTAACATAAAAACCAGCAAAACTCTCTTGATCACTTGTTCCTTCAAAATTATGTTATTATGTGATATTTACACTTCTGAAAAACTGTATGTGCACCCCTTTTGTATTCACACCCCATTAAAAAATTTTAAAATATGAAATCTTGTAAGCACACTCCACACATTACTAAATATGTCATTTCTCTTACTTTTTAAAACATTATAAATAATATGTTGGGGATTCTTAACTGATAAACGCGGAAACGTCGTGCCTAATACTCGCTCATAACTCATAGTAATTAATAACGTCAATATAGCAGAAAAATAGATGAGAGAAAATAAACCAATCACAACACAAGATATACGTGGAAAACCCAAATCGGGTAAAAAAACCACAGGCCATCAAGACGACAGAGAAAGTTCCACTATATGATCAATTGTTACAACCATATACTCTATGATTCTCTCTCTCACCTCAACCCCAAACCACACTCACAAGATCCTCACCAAGTACCCTCCAATAGCCCCTAGGTCTCCCCTGAATATCACCCACGGATCTCTAACTTGATCCACCGATATTCCCTTGGATCCCTCCCCGGATATTCCTTAGGGTCTCCATCGGATCTCACCACACTCTCTATGATGTTACATGGTGTTCTTTTGGTCCACGCCTTTCAACCTAATTACAAGGTTCTATTTATACTAGTTACATGGAGTTTAAGATAAAAGGAAATCTTACTCCTAAACGTACAAGACTTACTTGTTCCACATAAATACTATTTCTATTAACCGAAAAGTTACAAAGGAAAGGTGATTTCCAATCAACACCTTAAAACCATAACCTGGGAGGTCACGGTTGTAGAGATACCACTTGGTAACGCTATGCTCTCAATGAATATAGACAGGTTTCATTAAAAATAGAAAATAGGAACATGTGTATACCATAACACTCAGAAAGTGGGCTCTTTAGTAATAAACAAGGAGTAACAAACAACCAGCTAATACAATGGGTGGTGTATGGGGAATTCTAGAGAGATACTTCTAAGACACAGTCGATGATGGCGAACTCGTGCTAGTCGATAAATGGAAAAAATCTACCTCTCCTTTCCTCAAAGAGTTTTGTAGTATTTATAGGTCTCATTTCTTGCTGTCCATTCTGATACCGCATTGCCCCGGTTCCCTGATACTTAAAAACACTGGTATCACGACCCATGATGCACGGTGCCCCTGGTACCACGGTTCCTTCCTTGGACCCCTGCCATTTTAGGCGGTTAACAATTTCCTTTTATGACAAGTCTTCTTGTAAAGAGTAAATCATTTTCCTTCAAGCACAAGAACTTCTAGAAAGAGAACCTTTCCTTTTTCGCATAATATTCTCGATCTCAGTAAAATACATCGTCTCCGCGGTATGGGTCACGGTGCGCACCCCGTTTCCTTCACCGCGGAACACTTTTGGAACCAACCACTCCATAGACCGTGGTTTGCGTCTCTTACCTCCGCCGTGGTCTACATCGTGCTTGATCCTCTGGAATCAACCTCTCACTATGCCGCCGTCCATGCACTTTGTCTGCACCACAGTCCACGCCATGCTTCCTTCTGGAATCCATTTCTTCAATTCTTCTTTGATCTTCAACCTCCTTTAAACACCACCTTCAACTTTCAAATGTTATCCCACGTCTTCAGGAAGTAACATATCAGTTTAGTCTTGTTTGGTTCACATTGGGTTCACTTAGGAATACAAGCCAAAACCTAACAATTCTCCTATTTGACTTGAATTCTCACGACCTTTGTCCTCAGCCACGATTCTCCATACCGAGAATCAACATACTCCACCACAAGATATAACCACTTAAGAACGAACTATCCTAAGATTTCTTCTTCACCTTTTTTTTTTGTGTTCATTGTTCCGACACCATATCGAAATAACATGCTGAAATTGTGGTACAACTTCTCAAGTCAGATTTCTAGGGAATTCATTAGCCATCGACATCTTTATCCACCATACACCTTGCATCACTTTCTGACCAATGCTTTGTGCATAATTATGGACCACTAGCAGCAACATATTCTCTTCCATGGGCAGTGGGGAAAACTACTTAAAAGATAAACATGTCCTTACATCACCCAAACCCTATGAAAAACCTTTTGTCCTTGCATCACATATCTGGTGAAAGACTTGCTAGTAGAAATCGAGATTGTTTTGCCAAATAAGCCCCACACCATACCAAAGACTACGAGCGTTCAATTTTTATTTTATTTTATTTTATATACAATTAGCGCCTTGTGTAACCCAGATTGGATCTCTATGACTCATACCTGCCACCACAAGCCAAACTTCTCCTCCATCGAATTATACCTTTCATCAAACCCTAACGAGTTCGAAACTGATGTAGGATAAAGAAGAAGGAACTACAGCCCATGCCACTACCGGTGTCCTGCGGCCCAACCGCGCTTAACTTCAGATTCAGACGGTTTTGGGTGTTTTCTTATTTTATTAATTTGGGTCTTTATTTCTTGTTTAGCAAGTTTATTTACTTTAGTTTGATTAGGAATTAAATTTAGGTTTTGGAAATAAATCAAACTTACCTTTTGGATAAGATTTGATCTTTATTTTTCATTCAAGTTAGGAATCATGAATCTTAGAAGATTATGATTAGTTTTGATCTTTTTCTGTTTTAGTCTTTTTAGGAATGTCGTATTTGAGTCGTATTAGGATTAGTTTATTATAAATAGTCTTATTATTTCCAATTATTGTAACTTTTTCATAATCAATAAAATCATTCTTTGGAACACTTATCTGTCGTGGATTCGACATGCTGTTTGAGGATTCGAGAGCGCCATTTTCTAACGTAGATTAGGGAATG
Organism: Acer saccharum; assembly: GCA_030490815.1. Taxonomy (NCBI): domain Eukaryota; kingdom Viridiplantae; phylum Streptophyta; class Magnoliopsida; order Sapindales; family Sapindaceae; genus Acer; species Acer saccharum. The sequence continues at coordinate 11,231,927 of CM059878.1, forward strand.
ATGGCCCCTGCATGGCAATCCATGCTTGGGTAACTACCAGTCGCTATGTCAATGTTCGTCTAAGTGTGTCTCAGGGTTCGACAAAGTGATCATTTTTATTTTCGCCATACCTCGCTGCGTCAGAAACCGCCTTCAAGACGTATCTCCTTTGCTAAACCATACTAGGCAACCATAATCATCATCCCAATACCACCAAGTCCTCTATACGATATCCTGTAAAGACTTTGAAAAAATCAGCATCGCAAACGAGGGCTCCGATACCGATTGTTGGGGATTTTGAACCGATAAACGCGGAAACGTCGTGCTTAATACTCACTCATAACTCATAGCAATTAATAACGTCAATATAACATAAAAATAGATGAGAGAAAATAAACCAATCACAATACAAGATATACATGGAAAACCCAAATCAGATAAAAAAAACCATGGGCGGTTAAGACGACAGAGAAAGTTATACTATATGATAAATTGTTACAACTATATACTCTATGATTCTCTCTCTCACCTCAACCCTAAACCACACTTACAAGATCCTCACCGAGTACCCTCCAATATCCCCTAAGTCTCCCCTGAATATCACCCACGGATCTCTAACTTGATCCACCAATATTCCATGGGATCCCTCCCTGGTTATTCCTTAGGGTCTCCCCCGGATCTCACCACACTCTCTCTGATGTTACATGGTGTTCTTTTTCTCCACACCTTTCAACCTAATTACAAGGTTCTATTTATACTAGTTATAAGGAGTTTAAAATAAAAGGAAATCCTACTCCTAAACGTTCAAGACTTACTTGTTCCATATAAATACTATTTCATTTTATGACAAGTCTTCTTGTAAAGAGTAAATCATTTTTCCTTCAAGCATAAGAACTTCTAGAAAGAGAACCTCACCTTTTTCACGCAACATTCCCGATCTCAGCAAAATACATCATCTCCACGGTATGGGTCGCAGTGTGCACCCCACTTCCTACACTGCGGAACACTTCTGAAACCAACCGCTCCGTAGACCGCGGTATGCGCTTCTTGCCTCCGCCACAATCTGCACCGTGCTTGATCCTCTGGAATCGACCGCTCCCTATGCCGCGGTCCATGCGCTTTGTCCGCACCGCGGTCCGCGCTGCGCTTCCTTCCAAAATCTATTTCTTCAGTTCTTCTTCGATCTTCAACCCCCCTTAAACACCACCTTCAACTTCCAAACTTTACCCACGTCTCCAGTAAGTAACACATCAATTTAGTCTTGTTTGGTTCACATTGGGTTCGCTTAGGAATACAAGTCAAAACCTAATATTATATATATATATATATATATTTATTATTTTTTCTAGTTCTTGGTTGTTTTTACTTTTTTTTTTTTTTTCATATATTCCTTTTCTTGCAACAAAACATCATTTTTTACATTTTTTTTAATAGTATTTTATTCATTCTTTAGTCAACCAATACGTCACGCTTTACATATCCATTCACCTTTTTGTTTTACGCGATTTTTTTATTTTTTTTTTAAACCAAACTTTATTGAGAAGCATTAGATAAAACAAGATTTCGAACAAAAAAAATGGACAAACGTGCAACCATCTTTTGTCTTGTAAAGAGTTTATAGCTGCCAATTTTACAATTCTGTGAATCTTATCAAACTCCTCAAGTACTTGACTTTTAATTTCACATTCTTGGTACAAAAATTCTCATCCTATTGAGGTATGTTTAGTTATTTAATTCAAACATACTAAAATGAAAATATTAGGTACGTTCAGTTATTTAATTCAAACATACTAAAATGAAAATAATATAGAACGATGTACGTTTAGTTATTTAATTCAAACATACTATAATGAAAATAATATAGAACGATGCTAACCCGCACTAACCGACATTAATTATATATAATTTTTTGATATCCAACCTGTAGTGGCGGCAACACAGCCTTGAGACATTACTAGACTGAATTAACACCCTTCACCACCAAACCACATTAGGCTATGGTAAAGAGTACTTAATATTTGATAAATACTAATTTAGTCTTAGATAATAGTAAAATCCGTATATGACTATCTGGTATGTACTTTTGTAGAAAGACATTTCAAATGCTTCTACACAAATTGGATTTCTCCCAAATCACATCCCAAAGGATAACTAACAGTAATTGCAGCATTAACCATGAATTAAAAGAATAGAAACTAAAACTATTGTCAATTAACTAACTAACTAGTATTAAACAGCTTAATTCCCCATCTGATATCCTCACAATGTCTCACCTGAGGAACAAAAGTGGCAGTATCCACAGTAGTCTTTGCCTTGCAATCAAAAATAGGAGGTGCATGGTAACAGGGCTCCATTGACACGCCTCGACCGCAAGGAGGATCCGGTATGGTTCCTTCAATCTTATACAGAATCAAGGGTCTCATACCTCTCAGACCTTGAGCCACATAGCCGAAAGTTGACCAGGCACTAGTCACCAATTCATCACTCAAACTTAGCAGATAAATTTCAGCCCATGCCTGCATGTTGTGTGAATTCCAATATGATCGTTGCCTCCCTACATAGCTCGGCTGGTAAACAGCAACCACTTCTCCAGTCTTAGTCGGGTGTTCTCCATACATTTTCTTCAGTTTATCAAAGTAACCTCGGAATAAGGAGGTTACTAGGACAACTTTGCTTGTCTGGTTTTTGGATGGAGAAGCTATAGATTTTCCTGTACCAACCTCTGGCAATAACTTTTCCTTCTGTATGCAGGCCAAAATTTGATCCATAACAGATCCAAATGGACTAGTTTTAGCATCGAATATTCGTATTTGGATGCCGATTCTCTTCTCAGCATTGGCCAAGTAATCCTGATAGTACTTGGTAATTAGTCCCCATACTCGATCAGAAGGATGAAAAAGATACCTACCTAAGTGGTGGAAGACAGTTTCTTTGTCCGGAAATAGCTTGTTTAGTTCTTGATCAAAAGATGACATCAGGAATAGAGACGGAAGAAAGTAGACATTTGATTTCATGATCAACCATGGTACTTTACTGAGAAGAGCTTGATCTTGATCACAAAAGAAAAGCTTGTCATGATGATCATAGTCATTAGATAAATGGAGATATAGATATGGTGGAAGCAACTTTGTCGAATAATTAATGGTGTTACTCTTTAACATCTTCCCATAACTATGACCATACTTCTGCTTAAATTTTCTCACTTCGTTCCTGAAGGGGATATCCTCGGGCAGTATCCACGATGTATTTGGAAATGGCTCGCAGAAAAGACCGACCATGTCATGTTCTTGGTTAATGAGCAGAACTCGGTTTGTAAGAAGAGCATAAAGAAAGGCTGAAGTGATGGACAGCATCCTGTTCCCCAAGCCAGCCAAACCTACCCAAACTACATATTTACAGTCGGTGGAATTATGATCAATTTGACCAGACTTCATTTGTTTTATGCTTCTCTTGTATGAATTTGTATGAGGTCCACACCGTTTATGAAGCTCCTCATAACTTCGTAGTTTGGCTATAAGATAGGATGAAGACTTATGAGGTGAAACTTTCCGATATAAAATAGATTGGTTCCTGCTTAAGCAAGTTTCTTCTTCGCCACCTGAAAATTTGTGCAAAAACCAAGTATAATTTAACAGCTACAATATTCAAGGGATCCCAGTCAAACATACAAAAGTGTAATTAGCAGAATAACCCCATGAAAACCCCAAAAGGAAAAACTAAACAAAAAGTATACAATCCACATGGAGAGTGAAAACATGGCAATTGAATCATAACAAGTATTGGGACAAATTAAACCTTAGAAAGCATCTAAACATGGTAACTGAATTACTTTTACACTAAATAAATTTAAAGAAAAAAAACAAAAGAAATACCAGTAGCGGAGGACATAGTTGCAGCGAATCTGGCGATTGAATCCAAGGCTGTGTCTTGGCAAATGAAGATGACTACAACTGTAAAAACTATCAAACAAGCACCCACTTTCGAAAACGTTGTTTTCATGCCGAACCCGTTTCTTCTCCTCCGCAAACCAAAACAGTTCCCTGAAAAACCCTTCATATTCGTTAGAATTGTTGGTTTGGGGATCTAAGACAAAGCAATGTTCTGGGAAAATTTCAGAAAGAAAAGACAACCACAAATTGATATTGGAAGTTGTGTTGACCTGTTAATAACTTAATGCAGAAAAGTCCTATGGTGGACCCAGAACAAGTGGATGATGAATCATCAATGACCAATTGCCAAAATGCAAAATTATAATAAAAAATTGTTTCCCAGAACAAGTGGATGATAAATCATCAAAGCCCAATGCCAGAAAGCAAAATTATAATAAAAAAACATCTAATATATTTTATTGTTATGAAGTTTTGACCCATAACCCAACTTCCTGTTTGGTGTGCCCAGGTTTATTCCAAGCAAGAAGAGTCAAATCCAAAGCTCAAAATTATTTCACTTCCAAAAACAGCACAGGTCAATTGTTTTCTTCATGCATATTCTCTAGAAAGTAAGATATTTTGATCTTCAAGCTAGTCTCTAATCTCTTTATTATCAACATAGAATGTAGTGAATAAGACATTTACCTGGATGTAACTCGTACCACTTCCAAACTGAAACTTGATCCTGTACTTTTTCCCCTGTACAAGGAAATTATAATATAAACTAGGATAAGAAGAATTATTGAAATGCAGAAACATAAAATTTGCCAATAAAAATTATACATACAACGAATTTTCCATACAAAATTACCCGACAAAAAGTATACATACACAGAATTTTACCACACCTATCAAAATCCTAATGTCTTAATCCACAGGTTCAATTAAATCTGAAGATAAAATCATTTGCATGACAATGGCAGTTCTTAGTTCTTACAAAGACAATACAGAACAATATGCAGAGTCTTAATAAAACGAGACATTCTTCATACACTTGATAATCAACAGGACGGTATGGTTGATTAAGGCTGGTCATAGCTAATAATCAATGCCGGTTTTTACAGGAAAAAAAAAATACTTAAAGCGCATAGAAACTGCCTCAAAATGTGGTATCAAAACCTCAATAGTTAATAGATATTAACAGAAAAACCCAGAAAAGCATTTTCACAGATTTAATTTACCTGAGCATTATCCTTCAAAGAAAGCCTCGTCTGTGGAATCAAACTTCAGTCTAGCATTTATTAGTGCACAATCCGTCAATACCCTCCGAATAAGCATCAACTGCATCAAACACATTACAATTAGATGTCATTTTTGGGTCAAGTAATTCCAAGAGAATGTTAAGTTTAATGAAAATTATATGACCAGCAGCTACCTACCTTTGGGTGTATACAGTAAGCAGTTGGGATTTGAATGGTTTCAGGAGATTGACAAGGAATTTCTGTTGGTCCCATGAACAAATTAAAGATACGATGAGAACAGAAAAAGAAAACGAAGGCACCTGAGAATTTCTGATTGTTAAAAATCAAAGAGCAAACCCTCAAAAGTCAAAAGTCTCCGGCTTCAAAGACAATGTCAAACATCTACGTTTCAATACTTATAATAATAATTACAATAAAATTGAAATTAAACACAACCCAAATACTCCATTTTCAAATATCCCTCTCAATGCAAGCAAATTTTAGAGCAATCTTAAACACAGCTACACAAAAATCCCTTTTCTCTTGAGTACAGATTTTTTCTGGGTAGGGGGTGATCAATATTGAAAGGTGACTTTTGTTGAGAAAACAGACCCTATCCAAACTCAAACTGGTGCCGTTCGGTTCGGGATGGTTTCTTTAAGTGTGGTGCTGGCCCAATTTTCACAATTCTTGGGTGTCATATGAATTTGGGTCCGGCTCAATTCCAAATAACCCCAAAATATTATCTAAATAATGCAATTAAATGAGAAAATAGTTACCGAACACGAATTCAAAATCGGTTTCAGAAAACAAAAACGAGAATAAGGATCAAAAAATGTTACCAGATATCCGCTAAGGTTGCGTTTGTTTTTTTTATTTGGAGACCTTACAAGTTACAATTTTGAATTTTACTGAAAACTAGAAAATTGAATGACATGTCTATTTTTTTTTTTTTTAAGTCCTAAATATATAAAAACAATTACTTTTACATTTATGTCCTTTCAACTATTTGTTGTTATATATTTACATTTTAATACAAATAAAAAAGGGTGATTTAATAAATAGAAAATTACCCTACTGGTTTAATGGTTGATTTTGATGATAACAAATAATGATGAAACACTTCTAAGGTGTAAAATTTCAATTGTATTGGAGATGAGCAAATGGAGCAAATGGCACCGTGCAAGGTTACTGTAATTTGAAGAATTCATTTTACATTTTTGAGAAATCACCCAAATGCCCTAGTATAAAAACACTCCCCAAACTCTCTCCTCCTTTCTATCTCCTCTCTTCTCTATCCCCTTACTCATCTCTCTTAGATCCCACCTTCGTCGGGACGGGCGCCTTCGTCTCCACGGAGCCCAATCGGCACCGGCGGTGGACTGCCCGGTAACTAAAACTATTGTCAATTAACTAACTATTATTAAACAGCTTAATTCCCCATCTGATATCCTCACAATGTCTCACATGAGGAACCAAATTGGCAATATCCACATTACTCTTTGCCTTGCAATCAAATATAGGAGGTGCATGGTAACAGGGCTCCATCGACACACCTCGGCCGCAAGGAGGATCCGGTATGGTTCCGTCAATCTTGTACAGAATCAAGGGTCTCGTACCTCTTAGACCTTGAGCCACATATCCGAAAGTTGACCAGGCACTAGTCACCAATTCATCACTCAAACTTAGCAGATAAATTTCTGCCCAAGCCTGCACGTTGTGTGAATTCCACCATGATCGTTGCCTCCCTTCGTGGCTCGGCTGGTAAACAGCAACCACTTCTCCGGTCTTAGTTGGATTTTCTCCATACATTTTCTTCAGTTTCTCAAAGTAACCTCGGAATAAGGACGTTACCAGGACAACTTTGCTTGTCTGGTTTTTGGATGGAAAAGCTATAGATTTCTCTGTATCAATCTCTGGCAATAACTTTTCATTCCGTATGCAGCCCAAAATTTGATCCATAACATATCCAAATGGACTAGTTTTAGTATGGAATATTCGTATTTGGAAGCCGATTATCTTCTGAGCTTTGGCCAAGTGATCCTGATAGTACTGGGTAATTAGTCCCCATACTCGATCAGAAGGATGAAAAAGATACCTACCCAAGTGGTGGAAGACGGTTTCTTTGTCCGGAAATAGCCTGTTTAGTTCTCGATCAAAAGACGACATCAAGAACAAAGGCGGAAGAAAGTAGACATTCGATTTCATGATCAACCAAGGTACTTTACTGAGAAGAGCTTGATCTTGATCACAAAAGAAAAGCTGGTCATGACGATCACAGTCATGAGATAAATAGAGATATAGATACGCTTGATCTTTCATCGAATAATTAATCTCGTTATCCTTTAACATCTTCCCATAACTATGATCATAATTCTGCTTGAATCTTCTCAACTTGTTCTTCAAGGGAAAATCCTCAGGTAGTATCCACGATGAATTTGGAAATGGCTCGCAGAAAAGACCGGCCATGTCATATTCCTGATTAATGAGCAGAACTCGATCCGTAAGAAGAGCGTAAAGAAAAGCTGAAGTGATGGACAGCATCCTGTTCCCCAGGCCAGCCAAACCTACCCAAACTACATATTTACAGTCACTGGAATTATGATCAATTTGACCAGATTTCAGTTGTTTTATACTTCTCTTGTATGAATCTGTATGAGGTCCACACCGTTTATGAAGCTCCTCATAACTTCGTAGCTTCGAAACAAGATACCATGAAGGCTTGTGGGGTGAAGATTTCCGATATAAAACAGATTGGTTCCTGCTTATGCAAAAGTCTTCTCCGCTACCTGAAAATTAACAGGACCCCCATTGGAGAGCGAAAACACAGCAAACTAGAAATTGAAATACTTAAGAAAGAAAAATATACCAGTAGCGAAGAAGCTAGTTGTAGCGAATCTGGTGATTGAATCGAAGGCTGTGTCATGGAAAATGAAAACGACGAAGACAACTGAAAAAACTATCAAACAAACACCCACTTTCGAAAACGTTTTCCTGCCGAACTTGTTTCCTCTCCTCCTCGAACCGAAATAGTTTTTCCATGAAAAACCATTCATATTCAATTCCATTAATCGAATTTCAATGAGTAAATCTTATTCTTGGGAGTTGTTGGTTCCATTTATCTAATTTCAATGAACCAGAATTGACTTGTTAATGGAGACAATTAATTATTTCAATGTATCTGGAGGACTTTGAACAAGTGGACGATAAGTCATCAAAGCGTGTTTTGCCCGAAATGGAAAAATTATAATGAAAAGGATTTATTTCTTTAATTTCTTTTGCTGATAATAAAAATTTTATATGATAAAACCATTGATGACAAATTAGAGAAATATACAAGAAAGGTGACTACAAAATATGATGCTGTCAGAAACATTGTAATCATCTCAAAATAAATATAAATTATATAGGGAAATAGAAATCTAACAAAAGCATAAAAAGAAGAATACAAGATGTATCACATGGAGGATATCGGAATTTTTATTAATAGGTATATTCGTCAAAAATATACCTTCTGGTCTAAAAACCACCCTGCTTTTAAAAATAACAAAATAAGTTCCGAAGAGACGAGGATGGTCAAGTGGTATGCCGCTCATATTTATGGTAACAGGTGTCCAACTGTTTTTTGAAATATTACAATAATTCGGAATTTGGGGAAGGGAACAAACCCGAACCCACGAACTCATGGCAAACCACTAGGCAAATGTAAATACAAATCCAATCTAAAACAACACATTTGGATTAGTTGGAACATGTTGGGCCGCACAATGGAGTTCAAGATTAGATGACAGTGCAACAAGAAATTGAAGTTTTGCTCAGCGGCGCCAATGAATTGTATAATACTATATATATATATATATATATATATTTTTTTTTTTTTTTAATTTTCATGTATTTGTTCTTGCAAGTTTCATATTTATCAACTCTGGTTTGACATCAGAACATCTGATGAAAACAAAATGCTTTGATCAAATTCTATCAGAATCTGGTGTCAGTCACACATTACAGAATTCTTGAATAAAAAACGAACCGTTTATTTAAGAAAGTATGGGAAACAAAACAAAGCTTAATCTCATATTAAAAAGTCATGTAAAATCCGAAAAGAAGAAGAATTCATGCTTAGGGGTTAAGAGCATATTCAAACTTTTTATTGTTTAGTAATTACAATGATTACTTCTCATATGTGAACATTAAAAAAATAAAAAAATACTGTAATAATCAGCCCGAAAACTTGTACTAAGTGGACAACAAAATTTGTTTCAAGAACCGTATGGAAATGGAAGTTTACACAAAGGGAACTGAGCAGGTAAGAGCAAAATATAAATAACTCACCACTAGTGTTGTTCATGTTGACTTCAACAGCTTGCTGTGACTTAAAAAGCATCCCAAAGATTCAAAAGCATGGTGGATGGTTGCCTTTCCGGCAAGGTTTTAAGGCTTTCGCATTCCCATATTTCCAGTGTTTCAAGACAGTTGAGGTTTTTCAATCCCTTTGGCAGGGATTTCAGATTCGGCGGTCGCTCAAGGTGAAGAGAGGATACACTGGCAGGCAACAACCAGCCTTCTGGGAAAGAAACTAAACTCTCACACCCACCAAAGGAGAAGTCTGCAAGACAAGTGAGCCTGTGAAGTCCCCATTCGGAGGAAGGCTTCAGATTTTCGCAATCTAAGATCAAAAGTGACATCAGGTTGGCAGGCAGCCCACCCTCTGGAAATGACACAATACTGGTGCAACCATTTATGCTTAGTTCTTGAAGACGTGTAAGGCTATACATGTGATTTGGCAGGCGATTGAGATTTTGACAGTTGGATATTCTGATTGATCTCAACGTTGAGGCTGGCAAGCCAGGTTCTGGAAAAGACTGAAGAAGTGGACAGTTATCTATTTCCAAGTGAACAAGAAATGCAAGATTGTGTAAGCCTTCAGGTAAAGGCTGAAGGTTCTTGCAATTACTGATTACAAACTCCGTAAGCTTCATGACAGTACTGCTGGATATGATTGGTAACGATTCAATACAATGACAACCAGAAACTTTCAAGATTTCAAGACAAGTATTGTTGCAAATCATCTTCTCTGGAATAGACTGTAATTTTCCAGAGTCTTGAATTTCAAGTCCTTTGAGCGTGGCAATGGCAGACATTTCATCTTCTCTTGGTAGAGATATGAGACAAGGACATCCTTCAATGATCAAATATTCAAGTGAGAAAGTATTCCTCTCATTCTTCATGCAGGGATCATGCATCATCCACACAGGCAATAACTGCAAAGCCTCGCAACTTTTGATTTCGAGACCAATGAGCGTAGATGGCAAGCCTGTTACAGGAAACGACACTAGTGACGGGCAATTACAAATCCTCAACACTTTAAGAGACGAAAGTTTGTACAAGTTTTGTGGTAACTCCTTCAAAAATGGACATCCAGAAATTTCCAATAATTTGAGAGAAAGGAGGCTTTGCAATCCAATCTCATTCGATAAAGTCGCGAGCTCCCCAAGATGAGAGATCTGCAATTCTTCAAGAGATGTAAAGTGTTTAAGATATCCTTCAACCAGACATTCCAGATTAGAAATCTTGCATATATGCACGTAGGTAAGTGAAGCAGATCCAACGATGCTTTGTAGCACCTTGCTCTCACATTTGTTTAACTCTAAGTTGACGATAGATGGTAGCTTCGGAAGTACTTCCAACTCTTGGCATCCATCTATCTCAAGCGTTGTCAAGGAAGGAAAGACACTGGGCAATTCTATCAGTTTATGACAGCCTGATACAGAAAGTTCGTGGAGGCAAGGGAATTCTCTGCCTTGCTCTAAGCTGTCTAGAGTCAAATCCCTTGGAAGAGCTTCCGGTCGTTGACAGCCATTGATACTCATTCTCTTCAAGGAAGGAAAGCGGCGTGAGAATCTTCTCAGCTTAGGACAATTACAAATTTCAATGTTTTGAAGGCGAAGAAAGCAGCATTCTGCAGCGGCTTCATACCAGACCTCCCATTGTGACATGTTCTCAAACTTCAAAGTCTCCAACGATGCAAATGGCAAACTAGACGAACTCATGTCCCCGTAGAATTCTTCCCCCACCGATTTTATTCCTTCCATTCCTTCCACAGTGAGGTCTTTGAGGGAGGGTAATTGTCCAAGTGGGGGTAAAATTTGACATTTTCCACAGTTACTAAGTTCTAAAACTAGCATATTGCAGAATAAAGGGGATCCTATCCAACTTGGAAATCTTGTACCTCCATAATCTTTGACCAAGAGTTCTTTTATATTTTCATGAGGTTGTAGCATCTCAAATACATCAATTTCAACCTTTTCATTTCTTGAATCATCCAAATTTCCACTGTCCCAACTTGAACTCAACTGACTCTTGCCTATTAGCTCCCATGGCTTCTCTGAAGCTTGGGAATCGTGTGCTGTTGGTGAGATCCTGGCATATTTCTGGTTTGGACACCTTATACACTTCCTCTTCATCTTTTTCATTCATTGAATCATCAAAACTATTATTCCATTGGAATACCAATCGAGTAAGCCCCTTCTTGTCCTTCAAATTAGCCTCAACTGCATCAATAAAACTGATTACATTTTGCAATCCTGAAATAAGAAGTGTTCCTTGAAGGTCCTTCATGTCCCTCAAGTCTCTAATTCCTGAACCACTATCTTTACCCACAACAAAATGAGACAAGGTTTGGAGATTCTTCAATCTATACATCTGCAGTGGCATCTCTCTTAGTCTGGTTTCACTAATCCAGAGATGTCTTAGGCATGTTAGTTTTCCTATCTCCATAGGCAACTCACAAAGAGAATAACATTCTAACAAGATTAAAGTCTGTAGATTATAAAGAGTACCTGTTGAATCAGGTAACCTTTTGATTGCAGTTCGAGAGAGATCCATGTAGCGTAGATGTTTCAAGGCCCCTATTGAATCTGGTAATTCAGTGATGCGGCAAGCACTAAATGATAGTACACGTAAGTTTTTTAACTTTGGCAAGATCTCACAAGGGACTTCATTAGCCAAATAACTGACTCCGATTTCTCCGGTTGGATCCAACAGTAGGAAGGTCCGTAAGCACTCAGCTCCATTGAAGACCTCAAATTTCGTCAGCAGTTCTTGTCTACTCCGAAGGTATGAGGAATGTCGAGCCTTGTCAAAGATTGTGTTTTGATCACCATCCATCACCTTATCCTCTAATTGGAAAGAGAAGTCTCCAGTAACAAAATCAGCTAAATCTTTCATGAGGCCATGCATTTACATACAATAAATTATTGTGAACTGATGGTTGGAAGAATGACCTTGATACTAGCTCATGGAAATATTCATTACCAACTTCTTCCAATTTTTTCTTGCCTTTGGGTTGCTGGACAAAACCTTCCGCCATCCACAACAAAACCAGCGAGTCCTTGTCAAATTCATAGCCAGCAGGAAATATCGAACAGTATGCATAGCATTGCTTCAAATGAGGAGGGAGATGATGATAGCTTAATCCGAGAGTCTGAATTATGTCACTTTCATCATCCGGAAGAGCCCATATTTTCCCATTCAATACAACATACCATTCCTCCTCTACTTGTCTAGAGCGCCGTAAGATTCCCAATCTCTTCACTGCCAAAGGAAGGCCTTCACACTTGTTCACAATTTTAGTTCCGATCATCTCCAAACTAGGAAAGGCATAAACATTTCTGTTCTCAAATGCTTGATTCATGAAAATTGCCAAACAATCTTCAAATGATAAACACTTCAAATGATGAGCAGGAACTGTGCCCATACTTGCAGCAACATTACTATCTCGTGTCGTTACAATTATTTTACTGCCTCCTCCCCCTGCTCTTAGTGGATTCCATATGAGATCCCAATCATTGTTTCTCCTACTCCAAACATCATCTAAAACAAGCAAAAATTTCTTGCCTAGTAAATTTTCCCTCAAACTAACTTGCAGCAAATTCAAGTCATCAAGATGAGCAGCAGATTTCGAAGTGACGGATTTGAGAATCGTAGTTGTTACTCTCAAAACATCAACTTGGTCAGACACACAAACCCAAACTCTCAAATCGAAATGCTTCTGAACTTGATCGTCATTGTATACAAGTTGAGCAAGCATAGTCTTACCGACACCACCCATCCCCACAATAGGAATCACACCTATCTTATTATTACTACTTGGCTCATCCATCAGTAGCAATTCAAGTATCGTTTTCTTATTGCGATCCCTACCATAAACACAAGATTGGTGGTGGGTAATTTCAGTTTGGTTAGAGATAACCTCCCTTTAACATCATCATTCAAACCCAATATATCTTTATATTTGGCAATAAACTCTAGCTTTTCTATGATCTTATTCAATTTGAAATCGATACCTCTACTAAACGGACTACTAAGAGGCCTTGAAATAAGGCGCCACTGGTTTACCTGATTAGTATTGTTGGTTTGAGAGCTGGTTTCCAGCTTGGATTTCAAAGCTTCGGTTGCCAAATCATCCAACACATCCTCTGCATCGTAAAGTGCATCTTTGGCCATGTGCAACCACTTCTCCACAGCAGGGCTGTAAAACTGCTTCTCTTCAGCATCATTAAGCAAAGCAGTCACAGTCAGCAGTGTGATCTTCAGTTTTTCCAGCAAGTCATCATATCTGCGGCTGCATAGTAAATCTATAAACTCACAAGAAGCCAATCTGTCAAATAGGACTTGAAGGAAAGCAGAGAGAAAAGCCTCTCCTACTGGCATGATTGAATATGAAATATTGACAAGGCAAAGATGATGATGATAAATGACAATACAAACCAGTAAAGTAGAAGTAGTAATCTTTGCTGGCCTAAACTCCATGGAAAAGCAAGTATGACATATTTCCTACATGTTTTCTTGGCGGCTCATAAACCCAACAAGTCAAATCATGCATAATTTAATTATTGAACATTTGAGATATGAATTTCTTTGATTGGTTTAGGAGGTGTATGGTCAAAGGACAAAGCCATCCAAGTCTTAAAAAAATGAACATAATTCACTGTACCATTCAACTACCACTATTCTTAAACATAATCAAAGCATGGAAAACTTCTACACTGGATATCATCCAGAACTAATCTCAACACAAGAAGAGACTTGTTCTACCCAAAAATCAACTCATCCTCAATAGAAAGAGCAAATTTCAAATTTGGTGTGCTATTGTGATCAAAATACACATGAATACATGCAAAAGGATTGACGCACACACTCAACAGACAGGTCAAATGGTGAAGGGACATAACTATCTAAAGTACGTTACAGTTGTACCGGTAGTTTCCAGTGCCACTCGAAAATCATTCCCCTAGAAACTAGAAAGTATAAGATTAACCAAACAAGGAAAGCCATAGTTTTTGCAGCTTGAAAAGAGCCATAAATATTTGAATTTTCATGATTTCCACCACTCTCTAAAACCACCCTGCTTTTAAAAATAACAAAATAAGTTCCGAAGAGACGAGGATGGTCAAGTGGTATGCCGCTCATATTTATGGTAAAGGTCCAATTGTTTTTTGAAATATTACAATAATTCAGAATTTGGGGAAGGGAACAAACCCGAACCCACAAACTCATGGCAAACCACTAGGCAAATGTAGATACAAATCCAATCTAAAACAACAAATTTGGATTAATTGGAACATGTTGGGCCGCACAATGGAGTTCAAGATTAGATGACAGTGCAACAAGAAATAGAAGTTTGGCTCAGCGGCGCCAATGAATTGTATAATACTATATATACTTTTTTATTTTAATTTTAAATTTTCATGTATTTGTTCTTGCAAGTTTCATATTTATCAACTCTGTTTTGACATCAAAACATCTGATGAAAACAAAATGCTTTGATCAAATTCTATCAGAATCTGGTGTCCAGTAACACATTACAGAATCTTGAATATAAAACGAACCATTTATTTAAGAAAGTATGGGAAACAAAACAAAGATTAATCTCATATTAAAAAGTCATGTAAAATCCAATAGTAAAGAATCTGAAAAGAAGAAGAATTCATGATTAGGGGTTAAGAGCATATTCAAACTTTTTACTGTTTAGTAATTACAATGATTACTTCTCATATGTGACCATGAAACAAAAAAAAAAACCTGTAAATCTGTAAAAATCAGCCAGAAAACTTGTACTAAGTGGACAATAAAATTTGTTTCAAGAACTGTATGGAAATGGAAGTTTACACAAAGGGAACTAAGCAGATAAGAGTAAAATATAAATAACTCACCACTAGCGTTGTTCATGTTGACTTCAACAGCTTGCTGCGACTTAAAAAGCATCCCAAAGACTCAAAAGCATGGTGGATGGTTGCTTTTCCGGCAAGGTTTTAAGCCTGTTGCATTCCCATATTTCCAGTGTTTCAAGACAGTTGAGGTTTTTCAATCCCTTTGGCAGGGATTTCAGATTCGGCAATCACTCTAGGTGAAGAGAGGATACACTTGCAGGCAACAACCAGCCTTCTGGGAAAGAAACTAAACTCTCAAACCCACCAAAGGAGAAGTCTGTAAGACAAGTGAGCCTGTGAAGTCCCCATTCAGAGGAACATGCGATTTGGCAGGCGATTGAGATTTTGACAGTTGGATGTTCTGATTGATCTCAACGTTGAGGCGGGCAAGCCAGGTTCCGGAAAAGACTGAAGAAGTGGACAGTTATCTATTTCCGAGTGAACAAGAAATGCAAGATTGTGTAAGCCTTCAGGTAAGGGCTGAAGGTTCTTGCAATTACTGATTACAAGCTCCGTAAGCTTCATGACAGTACTGCTGGATATGATTGGTAACAATTCAATACAATGACAACTGGAAACTTTCAAGATTTCAACAACAAAATGAGACAAGGTTTGAAGATTCTTCAATCTATACATCTGCAATGGCATCTCTCTTAGTCTGGTTTCACTAATCCGGATATGTCTTAGGCATGTTAGTTTTCCTATCTCCATAGGCAACTTACAAAGAATATAACATTCTAACAAGGGACTTCATTAGCCAAATAGCTAGCTCCAATTTCTCCGGTTGGATCCAACGGTAGGAAGGTCCGTAAGCACTCAGCTCCATTGAAGACCTCAAATTTCGTCAGCAGTTCTCATCTACTACGAAGGTATGAGTAATGTCGAGCCTTGTCAAAGATTGTGTTTTGATCATCATCCATAACCTTATCCTCTAATTGGAAAGAGAAGTCTCCAGTAACGAAATGAGCTAAATCTTTCATGAGGCCACGCATTACAATATTACATACAATAAATTATTGTGAACTGATGGTTGGAAGAATGACCTTGATACTATCTCATGAAAATATTCGTTACCAACTTCAATTTGTATTGACGTTACCTTGAATGAATGAGAATCAGAGTTTTCTGTTCTTCACCATTGTTGATTTCTTAAGCTTTCATCAATGGCATTCTCTTAGAACTTTCAACAAACAATTACTCACTCTTATCAAACACTTGTTCTTATTCATATTTTTCATGGTATCAGAGCTGAAGACAAACGTCAATGGCTTCATCTTCTTCCTCTCACTCAAATCAAGAAGATACATCTGCAATCCCTACTAGAAATCAAGAAGATACGTCTGTCTGCAATCCCTATCAGAAATCAAAGAGATACAGTTTCTGTTAATTCAACTTTGAGCTTCGACATTCCTATCAAGTTAGATAGGAATAACTACATTCACCGGAAAACAAAGGTACTTCCTGCTATTTCTGCTTTGGACCTTGAAGATTTTATTGACTCTTCGAAGAAACCTCCAAACAAGTTCATTGAGGTTCAATCAGTGAATGCTGCTGGAGAGGTTACAGTTGAACAACGGGTCAACTCAGTCTTCTCTTATTGGAGAGGTTACAGTTGAAGCGCCTGCATATTCATCTGAGATGCTCCATCTCAGAAGAAAATCACCTCTATCTCGATCTCCTCAATGCTTGTGGAGGAGACTAGTCTCCTCCGCAGCGTGGTGAAGAATGAAGATACACGTCTCCTCCACCGGCATTTTTTAATATATATATATATATATATATATATTTATTTATTTATTTTTAAATAACTTTTTTTAAAACTTTTTAACTCCTTAACTTCTTTTTTTTCATAATTTCATTTTTTTTTAGACAAGTTTTTCTGTTTATTTGTGTATTCCTTTAAAATTTTGTTTTTGTTTTTTATTTTAATTTATAAATGTGATTTTATTTTGTTTTGTTTTTTATGTGTATTTTATTTTTGTTATAAAGTGTTATTTTAATATTTTATATTATTTTTTAAAAAACAATTGCAATATTTTTATGATGATATTATTTATTTTTAATGTATTTTATTAATTTTCTTTTATTATTTAATGTCACGATGTACTTTAAAAAGAGAGATATCATTATTCTTCCCCTGAGTTTTGTCGTATTCATAACTTTGCCCCTCTAGTTTCAAAAATGATCGGTCTTCCCGTGAAAATCAAATTACTCAAAACTTTACCCCCTGCCGTTAGGATTTCCATTAAATAGTGGTTTGACCTTGAAAGTAATGGAGAAAGTATGTTTTTACCCCCTAATAATAACGTTGATTTTTTAAAAGGAAAATAAGAATTAAAAAAAAAAAAAAAAACCTCATTACCATCAATTCATATCCAAATTCAATCTCTACTATCCATCTCAGAGATGGACGGTGGAGATAATTAGAAAAAAAAAAAAAAAATTAAAAAAAGGGGAAATTCAACACTTCATCACCATCATCATCAACAACACCAAACCTAGAATCATCATCATCAAACCAAAATCAAACCCAAAATCATTATCAAACCAAAACCCAGTTCATCACCATCACCAAACATATAAACACACACACACACACACACACCCACCAGTTCATCACCAACATCAACACTAGTTCCTCACCATCACCAAACACAAACACTCAGAACCAAGAACTCAAAATCCACACCAGTGAAACACCTATCACCACTCAAACCCAAAATCCAAACAGGTCAAACACCATTCATCTCTCTCTCTCTCTCTCTCTCTCTCTCTCTCTCTCTCTCTCTCTCTCTTGATCTTGATCTCTCTGGAGCTGTCCAACTGAAAACAAATCAACCCAAATCGAACCACTACCATTTTCACGACGGTCCAGTTGCTCCATGAGATCGAGAGGGATTTTGTAAGACCCGGATATTTTTTTTCCCTCTTTATTAGAAATAATAATAATAATATAAATAGAAACACATTCATTCAGTTTCTTTTTGTTAAGGCAACTAAATCATCTAGTATTAAATCAGAATATTTTGGCAACAAACCAAATCAGTGATTGATTCTCTAGCGTTATTCAAGTCAATTCCACATTTAAAGAGATTTTAAACAAGTCTATTCCACATTTAGAGGGATTTGAATATTATAACTTCATTATTTTTATATTAGCAGAA
The DNA here is from genome assembly GCA_030490815.1 of Acer saccharum. NCBI lineage: Eukaryota > Viridiplantae > Streptophyta > Magnoliopsida > Sapindales > Sapindaceae > Acer > Acer saccharum. The sequence continues at coordinate 11,250,391 of CM059878.1, forward strand.
TCAGTGGGATTTGTATTCCTTCATTATTTTTATTTAGCAAAATCAATGAGATTTGTATATCTTCATTATTTTGTAACTACCCATATGTGTGTTTATATTCACAAAGTAATATCAATGAAAAGCAACGCTTCCATTCTACCTTTACTCTGAAAACTCACTTTTCTACACTTAGGGGTCATTTGTTTTTTCCACTTAAAACTTAATGGGTCTGAATCATAATTATTAAGTTGTTTTATTTGTTTTTTTTAAGTGGTCAAACAACTTAAAAATACCAAAAAACAACTTAAAATAAAAAGCAAAAAATTCTAACTTTTCACTTAATTGCAAATCACTGAATGTGGAAATGGTGGAAAATGTCACATTTTTAAACTGATTTGGTGACAAAGTCACTGCTTTAATAAGTTAAGTTTAAAAGGCACATATTATGGTGAACTATCAAAATTGCCCTTACTTTACACATTCTCTTTCTTACTTTGAAGTTTTTTGATATTTTATTTTTTCACCTTCCTTTATAACAGACCTCCATGGAGGTTGAACACCATAACATTATCAATGCAACTTCATTGGATAATTAGTTTTGTGGCGCTACGTAGATGTATTCGGGGGTAAAGCTCCCCGCTGAGCTCGTAGTGGTTGAGTTGCCTGGTTAGCTCATTGGGGTGCAGGGGGCAGCGCCCCCAGAGCTTTTTTTTCAGTTTAAAACCTTAAGCTGGGTTCCTTTTCATTTGTTCTCAGAGTCTTTCATAAACCTTAAGCTGGTTGTGTGAATTTTGAATCTAATTGAAAAGGCTCGGAGAAAATGCTCGAACAAAAGGTTGGACCAGTGAATGAAAAGTCACGGGAGGTGTATGAAAAGTCACGGGAACAGTATTAAAAGTCACGGGAACAGTAGTAAAAGTCACGGGAAGTGTTTGAAAAGTCATGAAAAGTCACGGGAAGTGTTTCAAAAGTCACGAAAAGTCACAGGAAAAGTTGTTTCGAAGACAATGAAGTTTCAAAAGGCTCGAACAACGTTTCAAAAGGCTCGAAAACCCAAATCTTCATCGTCTTCTACACAACTTTTTTATAAATTCAAACCTTAAACTAAACCTAAACTAACCTAGAACCATAATCTATGAAGAACAAAAACGAAATCGAAACATAAACACTGTCAGTTGCAGGTTCTCCACTGTTCTCTCTCTCTCAATTTTTTCTCTCCACGTTTGAAAAGACACAAACAGACAAAATGAGGGTATTTTTGTCTGATCACCTAAATAAGCGTCTTTTAAACTTAAATTAGTAAACCAGTGATATTCTTACAAAAAGAGGCTAAAATAGTGACAAAAAATTTTTAAACCCATCACTGAATTGCATTAAATGCAATCCAAATATTTTCTTCCGATACTATCCCCCATATATAACATATTTCCAATTTCATTATAATTATATATGGTATAGAAATCTTTGTTTTAATATATTGCTTATTTTAAATAGCTTTAAAAATAAAAAAGAACCATAATCACTTCTCATATTGATGTTTAATATCAATACTTTATTATGATATTAGGGTGATGTATTTATACATTAGTTTTTTAGAGTGTTTTGTGTGATTTTTCTTACTGCCTCTTTTATTTTTTGATAAAAAATAAAATTAAAATTAAAAACCTTTTCCTTTCTTAATAAAAATGAAGTTTGTTTGCAATCGAAAAAGAAGATCATGATCATATGTGTTCATATATAAATTATTATTTTTGGATTGTTTTTATTCCATATTATATGTGTAATTGTTTAACATGGGTATAAATGTAAAATTACTTATATTCAGACAATTTACTTTTAAAAAACAAAAGTGTTGACAATACATTCAGATGTGAGGAAAAAAAAATGTCATTCAAGTCTAGATTTCAGTCCCTATTTAGTCTTCAAAAAATTCAGGATTGTTCAGTCTTCAGACAAAAAAACAAACGACCCCTTACTTCTCCGCCAAAATTGATAATACTCACAAAATAATATAGCAAAATATTTTCTTATAGATTGAATCCGAGTATTTTGAAGGTATAATTTCATAAACTCTGTTTGATTTTAAATGTTTATTTACAGCTTTAGTCCTTTTCAAACTCATTGATTTTAACATCAAAATATCTTATTAACAAAGATTGGGCCTCTCACAATTGTTCAATTTTAGTTTTCAGATGGATATGTTTTAATGCATGGATTTTGGAATAAATGAAACAGAAATATACATGAAACTCTATACAAAAATTGCTTGAATTTTGGAGTCCATTAAAGAGTTCAAATTTGAGTATTAGTATAGGTTACAATTTTGATTTGTTTTAATATTGGTGAAGCAACTTAGTGTTGATTATTTTAATAGGTTGCAGTTCTTGGTAAATTTTGGTATGTGAATAGTAGACTTATATATCAATTTTTTTATCTTAGGGAGATTTTATTTCTAAATCGGTTATATATGAAGATTTTCTTAATCGTCAAACTGACTTTATTGTATTGGAGTAATTTTAAATTGATATTGGGGATGTATTTAATCTTGATTTTTGGTCCTATGGTTTTAGATACATAATTGAATCAGGATATAAATTTTCATGAATTTTAGTGATATATAAATATTTTATTCTGTGGGTATATTTGATGTTTAAGGCATAATATTAAGGCTGACAGTCATGATCTCTTGGTGTTATAGGAATTTTAATTCTCAAACGGAGATGGATAAAATTCTGATTTTTGGTACATAGATATATTACTGGTATTTTAGTATATAAATAAAATTTTGGAAGTTTTTATGGTCTTTTGAGTTGTTAAAATTTGATATGCTAACTAATTAGAGGATCGAAATTTACGCTATCAGGATTGACCCTTATGTGTTTAGAAAATTATAGAAATTCATAGGTGTTTGATAAAATTTTGATATTTTGAGGGGACTTATTAATCTGATTTTTGAATTTATTGACAAGTTTTTCAAATTTTTTGAGGCCCTTAAGATTTTCAAATCACTAACGTTTGAGCACTAAAATATGTTTTTTCTTGAATTTCTACTGAAAATGAACACAAATTTATTTATAAAGAAGTTGAGTTAGATTTCTTTTATTTGGATGGTTCAATTGAGGGATTATTATTCTATATGTATAGGTTCCACTCGTGACTTCCCTATATCGTTAGTGAAACCTTAAACTTTCTATCTCAAAGGTAAGTATATTTATTTTTTTGCATAATATGTAGTTTCATAAATGTTTTATTAGAAAACAAATTTATTTATCATATTATTATGTTCTGAAATATTCTATTATATACTTGTATATATGTATATAAACTCATTTTCCTACTTATGTAATCTTTACTTACATATGTGTTACCTAATTCTTTTTAAATGAATTTTACCTTTACCGGAACTTTTTGTTTAAAAACTTAAATGTTTGGTTCTTTTGTGCTTTAGGAATGCAAATATATTATTATATACATATTTTGAAAGTAATGTTTTAGTTCAATGTGAGTAGAAAATGAAATGTGAAATGAAATGGTGATCACCAGTGATAATGTAAATGCAACACGCGCGACAAATGAAATGTTACGATTTTGCTCTTGTACCAATTTTTGAAATGTAAATGGCCAGGTCATCAGGGGTATTAGTGACACTACTTGAGCTTATTTTTGTGAAATGTTATTAATTATTATCATACACTGAAAATGTTACTTTGGCAAGTTTACTTGTATCTAAAAATGTTACTTTTACAAGTTTAATTGTATCCGAATATTTAAAAATTTATGCACTCTTTAAATGTTATTATAAATTTTATAAATGTTTTCAATTACTAATATATAATACTTCAGGGCCTGCTGGACCTCTAGATAACTAAAGGCACCATCTCAAATCAAGGCCCCATATTTTCATTATCAATATATATATTTTAACAATTAATACTCAATATTTTTCTTTCTATTTATTATTCAAATAATATCTCTTTAAATTTATAAATTACCGTTCATTCCTATTCTCAAGTCAAGGATTCCTATTTTCAAGTCAACCACATTTAAGTGGACTTAAATACTCATTAACATTTTCCTAAAAAAAAAATTACACATTAATGGTTTTTTTTTTTTTTTTTTTTTTTTTGAGATATTACAATAATTCGGGTTTTTTTTTTTCTTTGGTAGGGAAAAGACTCAAACCCACAATCTCGTGGTGTGGGTGTGGGGGGCTTAACCACTGGACGAACCTCATCTTGTCAATTACACATTAATGTTATTCCTTTTTTTTTTTAACGGTTAATTTTTTTTAATTATATATTCACACTAAAATCTATTATTTTATATCTTCTTTTATATTCAATCAAATCATCCTACTGCAAAATCAAACCCTCCTACTGCAATCAAACTCTCTCATTGTTTCTCTACGTACTCTTTCATAAACATTTCAACTTCAATTGTTCCAAAATCTATTACTTTAATTTTATTTATTTATTTATTTTGTTTTCAATTGTAACATAATTTTTTTTTAAAGCTTTGATAACTAATAATTGGATATTATACATGTCTAGTAGAAAGTACGAATCTGGATACAAAAAACTAAAAAAAAAAGGGAAGGAATAGAAAAATTATTTGAATCGCAAAAAAGGAGCTCTTGATAAATTTATAACCAATAGCAAGAAAAAAGGCTATAGAATCGCAATGCCTCATTTTAAATTTTCGCCTAAGGCCCCCGCTACCCTTGAGCCACCCCTACAATACTTATTGAGTTAACAGCTCATCTCTTGTCATTTAACATTTTACATACTAAGTTTATTAGGAGCTTACCACTAGGGTGATAGACTTTTAGGAGTTAGAAGTGATTGAGATTTTATATAATGTTTTCCTTTGTTTTGTTACTTAGAATTTGAGTTTAGTTTCAAGGTATTGTCTTAATTTCCTTTAAAGTGATTTGAACCTTATTGTTGGTTTCATTTGGAAAATGGTTTAGTGTATTTGGAGTTATTCAATGATTATTGTTTCTTTTTGGTGCAGTAATTAATTGTTTGTCATAATATTTCATATCAAAGTATTTAATTACTCTTTGAGTTTTGGGGTGTTATAGATTTTTTTTTATGGCTAGGGTGTGGGTGTGTAGCACCAAGCTCATTTGGGGTTGCAAGATTGAGTGTGGTTGTGTGGTGATGAAGCGGTGCGAGAGAGAAAGGGATTCAAGAGAGAAAGAGAGAGAGTGTGATTCAAGAGAGAGAGGGTTTGGTTCAAGCGGTGGTGTTCTCCATCAATGGAGATAAGATGGTGGTGATCCACCATCATGTTTTTTTCTTTTATTCTTTTCCCTTTTTTCTTTTTTCCTTTTTTTTTTTTTCATTTTTATTAGTAAATTATCTTTTAATCTCCACCATCCATCTTGAGATCCATTTAAGTTAAAATAAAATTGATTAAAATTTTCTTTGCAAACCCATTTATTCACAATTAAATAGAAAATAAAAAGAGATGGATCTCAACCGTTCATATGTGAGATGGACGGTTGCGATCCATCTCTTTTTATTTTCATTAAACAATGACAACCTAATCATGCTCTCCTAGCACAGTTACAATATTGCCCTTGGTTTTTTACGGTCAAACCATTATTTAACGGAAATCCTAACGTTATGGGGTAAATCTTCAAATAATTTAATTTTTAGGGGGAAGACCGGCCATTTTTAAAACTAGATGGGGTAAAGTTACAAATATGGAAAGACCGGGGGGTGGGGGGGGAAGGGAATAATAATATCCCTTGAAAGAAATAAGTTTTATAACACTTGTCAAATTTTTATTGGACAATTGTTAAGGGTCGGAGGTCAAAAGTGTCATTCTTATTCAATAATTAAATACAAATGGTTCATTTATATTTTCTATCACGTTTCACATATGCTAAAAGCAAATACATTTAAGAGATTGATATTTCGCCAAAATTATGGACTGTAATGATAATCCTTTAAAAAAAAAAAATAGGAGCTCCAATTATGTTTAATAATAGCAATAGTTGGACGAGCTTAAGGCTTGTGTAAATGACTCCCAGATCAACAGCTCGAATCCTACCAATGACAAAAGCTTTTAAAAAAATACTTGATCCCGAATTAATAGATATTGTCAAATAATAATAATAATAATAATAATAATAATAATAATAATATGGTGAAATCCATTATAGTCCCTCTAGTTTGACCTATTACACAAACTGGTCCTCCGGTTTTCAGTATTATCTCGTTAAGTCCCTCTGTTGGCAATTCCGTTGAAAAAGTGCAAATTGACAGGGTCAAAGTGTCAAATGACCCTACTGCACCTGATTAAATGAAATTTGACAGGGACAAGGTCAAATGACCCTGCTGCCCTGATTTTTAAACAACAACAGATCTTCTTCTTCTTCTCTACCAACTTCATCTTCTTCTTCTTTCTAAACACTAAACCCAACCCAGAAATTCAAACCCATCACCATCATCTCCATCAGTTTTCCAGAAATCCAACCACCCCAAATCCAACACCCACTGCCAAATCAAACCCATCCATCTCCAAAACCATAACCCACCACCATCCAGTTCCAGATTCAAATCACATTCAGATTCAAATAACACAATAAATTAACAACAAATTCAACCACAACCGATTTGCATCGAATTCACGAAATTTAAAAATAATAAAAATAATAAAAATAAAATAAAAACCTAACAAAATCTCACAAACCAGAAAAAAAATGGCATTTCCTAATCTCTTTACAGAACAGAACAAACAATTGAACATCAATGATCAATAAAGAAAAATAGCAATAAACATTATATCATTCAATGCTTTGCACAATAGAAGCCCCAATGGTATCATAGTTTACAAATTTACTGACGTTAGGTGGTGGATGTTATTCATCTATCAAGCTTCTCAGAATCCTTAGAAAAGGAAAAACAAAATAAAATCCTCAAATTATCTTCTTCTTCAAACCAAAAATCCCTCCAAAAAAATCAAAAATCCCCCAAATCTTCTTCTTCTTCTTCGACAAACCAAAAATCCTTAGAAAAAAATCCCAAATTTTCCCCAAATCTTCTTCTTCTTCGAATCCCTAGAAAAAAATCCCTAATTTTCCCAATTGCTTTCTGAAATCCCTAAATCGACCAAATCCCCAATTCGCAGCCCTTCCATTCTCAAATCCCTAGCGTCTCCAAATCAATCGATCCCCCTAACCTAGCAGCAGATCAAACTGACTTCCTGACATTCCATTCTTCTTCAAAACTTCGTTGACCTCAACGAAAAAGGTTTGAAAATAGTGTGCGATCACGGTCTTCATGGCCGGAAGCTGATTCATGGCGCATAATCAGAGTCGGACCAGTTTCCGGGCTTGGACGGCCATCGTAAGGACTCGAAGCAAACAATCTGGTTCCGTAAGCGGTAGACCCAAGCTTAAAGACACTGTACCATCCACTTATCTCTTCAATCTGCCATTTCTCTCTCTCTCTCTCTCTCTCTCTCTCTCTCTCTCTCTCTCTCTCTCTCTCTCTCTCTCTCTCACTCTCTCATTTATGCCATTTTGATGTGAAAGCTAGATGGAAACAAAGTGGGGTGGTGTTTGAAACTGTATTTTTTGAGTGTATAACTGGGTTGGGCGTTATTTGAATCTAGGTTAAGGGTTGTTTAAAATTCAGTTTGAGAGAGAAATCAAGAGAGAGAGAGAGAGAGAGAGAGAGAAGGGAGGGATCGAGAAAGAATGGTGTGGGTGGTGTTTCGGCGGGCTAGGGTGTGGTGTTTGGGCGGTGGCAGCGGAGAAGAAATAGAAGAATGGTGTGGGTGTGGATCGTGAGAGAGAGAGAGAGAGAGAGAGAGAGAGAGAAGAAGAAGAAGAATGGTGTGGGTGTGGATCGTGAGAGAGAAAGAAGAGAGATCATGAGAAAGAGGAGAGACAGAGATAAGATTTTTTTTTTCATTTGTTTCATTTTTATTTATTTATTTTTAAATTGTTTTATTTATAAATCAATTTACTTAATTACCCTTCATTCCATAGTTTATAGAAGCTCAAGAGGTCAATTTACGATTTTACCCTCTAACCTTGGATGGAATCTTATCAAACCCTAACGGAATTGGATGGTAGGGACCGAAATACGGATTTTTGGAAACTAACGGGATCTATTAAGATAAAGCTGAAAACCAAGGGACCAGTTTGTGTAATAGGTCAAACTAGAGGGTCTAAAATGGATTTCACCCTAATAATAATAATAATATCTGTAGCCTGTAGTTGCATGGAAAAGCGAATTCCCACTTTTTTTTTTTTTTTGATCCTGCAAAACTTTGTCCTTTGACCATCCTCTACCTAAACCAATCAAAGAAGGAAATTCATGTAGATGGACAAGTTCAAGATTTAGGGTATTATGATTTGACTTGTTGAGTTTGTGAGCCTCCAAAAAAAATTATAGGAAATGCTTTCCATTTTATTTTAGGCTACTGATTAAGTAAAAATTACTTCTAGTTTACTGGTTTGTATTATCACCATCTTTGATCATGCCTGTAGGAGAGGCTTTTCTCTCTGCTTTCCTTCAAGTCCTATTTGACAGATTGGCTTCTCGTGAGTTTATAGATTTACTACGCGGCCGCAGATCTGATGACTTGCTGGAAAAACTGAAGATCACACTGCTGACTGTGACTGCTTTGCTTAATGATGCTGAAGAGAAGCAGTTTTACAGCCCTGCTGTCAAGAAGTGGTTGCACATGGCCAAAGATGCACTTTACGATGCAGAGGATGTGTTGGATGATTTAGCAACCGAAGCTTTGAAATCAAAGCTGGAAACCAACTCTCAAACCAACAACACTAATCAGGTAAACCAGTGGCGCCCGCGCCTTTCAAGCCCTCTTAGTAGTCCGTTTAGTAGAGGTATCGATAAATTGAATAAGATCATAGAAAAGCTAGAGTTTATTGCCAAATATAAAGATATATTGGGTTTGAATGATGATGTTAAAGGGAGGTTATCTCTAACCAAACTGAAATTACCCACCACCACTTCATTGGTGGATGAATCTTGTGTATATGGTAGGGATCGCGATAAGAAAACGATACTTGAACTGCTACTAATGGATGAGCCATGTAGTAATAATAAGATTGGTGTGATTCCTATTGTGGGGATGGGTGGTGTAGGTAAGACTATGCTTGCCCAACTTGTATACAATGACGATCAAGTTCAGAAGCATTTCGATTTGAGAGTTTGGGTTTGTGTGTCTGACCAAGTTGATGTTTTGAGAGTAACAACTACGATTCTCAAATCCGTCACTTCGAAATCTGTTGCTCATCTTGATGACTTGAATTTGCTGCAAGTTAGTTTGAGGGAAAATTTACTAGGCAAGAAATTTTTGCTTGTTTTAGATGATGTTTGGAGTAGGAGAAACAATGATTGGGATCTCTTATGGAATCCACTAAAAGCAGGGGGACGAGGTAGTAAAATAATTGTAACGACACGAGATAGTAATGTTGCTGCAAGTATGGGCACAGTTCCTGCTCATCATTTGAAGTGTTTATCATTTGAAGATTGTTTGGCAATTTTCATGAATCAAGCATTTGAGAACAGAAATGTTTATGCCTTTCCTAGTTTGGAGATGATCGGAACTAAAATTGTGAACAAGTGTGAAGGCCTTCCTTTGGCAGCGAAGAGATTAGGAATCTTACTGCGCTCTAGACAAGAAGAAGAGGAATGGTATGATGTATTGAATAGGAAAATATGGGCTCTACCAGATGATGAAAGTGACATAATTCAGACTCTCGGATTAAGCTATCATCATCTCCCTCCTCATTTGAAGCAATGCTTTGCATACTGTTCGATATTTCCTGCTGGTTATGAATTTGACAAGGACTCGCTGGTTTTGTTGTGGATGGCGGAAGGCTTTGTCCAGCAACCCAAAGGGACGAAAAAATTGGAAGAAGTTGGTAACGAATATTTTCACGAGCTTGTATCAAGATCATTCTTCCAACCATCAGTTCACAATAATTCATTGTATGTAATGCATGGCCTGATGAAAGATTTAGCTCATTTTGTTACTGGAGACTTCTCTTTCCAATTAGAGGATAAGGTTATGGATGATGATCAAAACACAACCTTTGACAAGGCTCGACATTCCTCATACCTTCGTAGTAGACGAGAACTGCTGACAAAATTTGAGGTCTTCAATGGAGCTGAGTGCTTACGGACCTTCCTACCATTGGATCCAACTGGAGAAATTGGAGCCAGCTATTTGGCTAATGAAGTCCCTTGTGAGCTCTTGCCAAAGTTAAAAAACTTACGCGTGCTATCATTTAGTGCTTGTCGCATCAGTGAATTGCCGGATTCGATAGGTGCCTTGAAACATCTACGCTACACGGATCTCTCTCGAACTGCAATCAAAAGGTTACCTGATTCAACAGGTACTCTTTATAATCTACAAACTTTGATCTTGTTAGAATGTTATTCTCTTTGTAAGTTGCCTATGGAGATAGGAAATCTAACATGCCTAAGACATCTCTGGATTAGTGAAACCAGACTAAGAGAGATGCCACTGCAGATGTATAGATTGAAGAATCTTCAAACCTTGTCTCATTTTGTTGTCGGTAAAGATAGCGGTTCAGGAATTAGAGACTTGAGGGACATGAAGCAACTTCAAGGAACACTTCATATTTCAGGATTGCAAAATGTAATCAGTTTTATTGATGCAGTTGAGGCTAATTTGAAGGACAAGAAGGGGCTTGCTCGATTGGTATTCCAATGGAATAATAGCTTTGACGATTCAACGAATGAAAAAGATGAAGAGGAAGTGTATAATGTGTCCAGACTTCATAGAAGCCAAGATCTCACCAACAGTGACCATGGCAGTACAGGATTCCCAAGCTTCAGAGAAACCATGGGAGCTTATAGGCAAGAGTCTGTTGAGTTCAAGTTGGGACAGAGTGGGAATTTGGATGATTCAAGAAATGAAAAAGTTGAAATGGAAGTATTTGAGATGCTACAGCCTCATGAAAACATAAAAGAAGTCTTGGTCAAAGATTATGGAGGAACGAGGTTTCCAAGTTGGATTGGGTCACCTTTATTCTTCAATATGATAGTTTTAAAACTTAGTAACTGTACAAAGTGTCAAACTTTACCCCCACTTGGACAATTACCCTCCCTCAAAGACCTCACTGTGGAAGGAATGGAAGGAATAAAATCGGTGGGGGCAGAATTCTACGGGGACATGAGTTCGTCTAGTTTTCCATTTCCATTGTTGGAGGCTTTGAAGTTTGAGAACATGTCACAGTGGGAGTTCTGGTACTCTTCTGGAGTTGAAGACACAAAATGCTTTCTTCGCCTTCAAAACATTGAAATTTGTAGTTGTCCTAAGCTGAGAAGATTCTCACACTGCTTTCCTTCCTTGAAGAGAATGATTATCAATGGATGTCAACAACTTGAAGCTCTTCCAAGGGTTTTGACGGTTGACAGCTTAGAGCAAGGCAGAGAATTCCCCTGTCTCCTTGAACTTTCTTTATCAGGCTGTCATAACCTGATGGAATTGCCCAGTTTCTTTCCTTCCTTGACAACGCTTGAGATAGATGGATGCCAAGATTTGGAAGTACTTCCGAAGCTACCATCTATCGTCAACTTAGAGTTAAACAAATGTGAGAGCAAGGTGCTACAAAGCATCATTGGATCCGCCTCACTTACCTACATGCGTATATGCAAAATTTCTAATCTGGAATGTCTGGTTGAAGGATATCTTAAACGCTTTACATCTCTTGAAGAGTTGCAAATCTCTCATCTTGGGGAGCTCGAGACTTTATCGAATGAGATTGGATTGCAAAGCCTCCTTTCTCTCAAACTGTTGGAAATTTCTGGATGTCCATTTTTGAAGGAGTTGCCACAAAACTTGTACAAACTTTCCTCTCTTAAAGTGTTGAGGATTTGGAATTGCCCATCACTAGTGTCGTTTCCTGTAACTGGCTTGCCATCTACGCTAATAGGTCTTGAAATCAAAAGTTGTGAGGCTTTGCAATTATTGCCTGCATGGATGATGCATGATCCCCACATGAAGAATGAGAGGAATACTTTCTCACTTGAATATTTGGTCATTGAAGGATGTCCTTCTCTCATATCTCTACCAAGAGAAGATGAGTTGTCTGCCACTGCCACACTTAAAGGACTTGAAATTCAAGACTGTGAAAAGTTGCAGTCCCTTCCAGAGAAGATGATTTGCAACAATACTTGTCTTGAAATCTTGAAAGTTTCTGGTTGTCATTGTATCGAATCGTTTCCAATCATATCCAGCAGTACTGTCATGAAGCTTAAGGAGCTTGTAATCAGTAATTGCAAGAACCTTCAGCCCTTACCAGAAGGCTTACACAATCTTGCATTTCTTGTTCACTTGGAAATAGATAGCTGCCCACTTCTTCAGTCTTTTCCGGAACCTGGCTTGTCCGCCTCAACGTTGAGATCAATCAGAATATCCAACTGTCAAAATCTCAATTGCCTGCCAAATCGCATGTATAGCCTTACATGTCTTCAAGAACTAAGCATAAATGGTTGCAGCAGTATTGTGTCATTTCCGGAGGGTGGGCTGCCTGCCAACCTGATGTCACTTTCGATCTTAGATTGTGAAAATCTGAAGCTTTCCTCTGAATGGGGACTTCACAGGCTCACTTGTCTTACAGACTTCTCCTTTGGTGGGTGCGAGAGTTTAGTTTCTTTCCCAGAAGGCTGGTTGTTGCCTGCCAGTGTATCCTCTCTTCACCTTGAGCGATTGCCGAATCTGAAATCCCTGCCAAAGGGATTGAAAAACCTCAACTGTCTTGAAACACTGGAAATATGGGAATGCGACAGACTTAAAACCTTGCCGGAAAAGCAACCATCCACCATGCTTTTGAGTCTTTGGGATGCTTTTTAAGTCACAGCAAGCTATTGAAGTTTTTATTTTCATAGCAATTGAACACCTCTCTTAAAGTGTCTTGTTTCACATACTTTTTAAATAACGGTTCGTTTTTTTGTTCAGATGAAAACTTTGATCGGTATGAGAGACTCGTCCAGAATGAATATAGGCATACAACAAAAAATCATATCATTGCAGTGGGGATATTCTGCAATGGGTGACTGAGACCAGATTCTGATAGAATTTGATCAAGAATTTTTGAACTGAAATACGTTGCCAAGCATTTTGTTTTCATTACATTTTCTGATGTCAGATACTCGATTAGCATTGATTTCTCTAGCTTACTGGACTAAAAAAACGAAAGATGAGGATTGAGGAAGGGTGAAGCAATTTCAAACTTAAAATGTTGTCCTGTTAAAATTGTATATCCGTATATTCATCCAATAAAATGTAGCCACATATATAGCAAGTTTTAAGAGAGAAATCCTATTTTGTGAGCTTTAATAACCCAACTAATTAATGGCCGGACCCAATAAAACTAGATCCATCAACCGGTTTTTACAGGTAGGTTTGGATCGAATTAGTGGATTGGTGTAACTATATAGGTTTCTTGTTCAAAATATAACCACATAAAATGGAATAAAAATTGAAAAATGAAAAAAAAAAACACCAACAACATATCCACCACCACCATCACTGACATTACCACAAAGTAGATACAATACAAGCAATGGCTGGCAATTTGTGTAAACATGCAGGCCAACTTTAGGCCAAATATTAATGTTGAACAGTACCAGTCAAAGAAATTGTCAGGAAACTTGTTGAAATACCAGTAATCTTTTTATGCAAGGCTAGTACAAATTGCTTGACCTTCCCAATCCAAGAAAGTAGCTCCAGAGTCTCTGAGAACATACAAATATTGAGGTCACACCATTCTGCATTTACTAGATCATTTTTAACTAAATAATTGGATACCCGATCTTACCGAGAACAAGCTTTAACTGAAGATAACTTGCCATCGCCTTAAATCTATAGTACATAGCTTTTACAGCAAAATCTGAAAGCAAAACAAGAGAATAAATATATGAATAAAAGTTGTATTCATCATTAATTAAAAGATCAGTAAAACAATATAATTGTATGCCTGTACTTTGGCAAAGTCTCGGATTTTATGAGCTATATGGTCCATATAATTCAACAAACCTCATGACTCTTTTCAGCTTGCCAATGAAATTTATCATACAAATTAGGTTTAATACTTCAAAAGGTTTTATATTCGTTCAGAAATATGTAAAACTGTTTCCAATTCAGCAAGATAAGCTACTCTTAAAATTTGCTAACAAAAAAAAAGAACAGAAATTACCAGATTTAGGATTGAACTTTGGAGAGAGACCATATAAGGCATACTTTGCATAGGCTAGCAGCCTGATCCGCTGTGGAGCATCCAATCTTCTAATAATAGACCTCAGCAGCCCACTGGATCAAAAGAAACAAAAACAAAGAAGGTCAAGAAACCTGAAACCACTTCACTATTCAGTTTATAGGTAATTGAACCCTTACTCTGTACGCAATATGGAAAGAAAGTTAGGAGACAGAGACTCCATGAATGAAGATATATCCTCGAACTTTAGAGAATTTAAATCATGCTTCAATTGCCTTTTCTCTTCCACTGACATTCCAGTCCCAAGAACAGATTTGCTGTCAATCAGATTACAGAGCTGACATTAGATCACTCTTTTTGTTCATCATCCCTTTGCTGGATAATTATTAGTTGACATCTAAAATGTTCTAGTGGCAAGAATACGAAAGCTATATGCTTGAATACTGATATCAAGCAAGGTAAAGATTCAAGTTTTGATATCTATTTAATTTTGCCAATCTGATAACTAATTGAGAAGTGGTACAAGTTAAACAATAAAAGAAATTAGAAAGAAAAATAGGCAGGTGAAGGGACAAGTCTCTAACTAAGTCACCCTAATCTCCATCACATACAAACTTTCTAACAAATTTTTTCTACGAAACTAATCTAATTTGCCATGAACATAACACTGATACTAAGTTGAGAAGTAGTACAATTAAAAATTTTAAATCAGAGAGAAGTTTTGAAGTCAACAAATCCCCACAACCACAAGACATAACGTGAGAGGTCTTAAAACAAATCCACTTCAATCCTCACTGCATAAATAAAGTAATAAAAGACGTTCCTAAAAAGATCACATTCAGACCTACAATGCTCTTGATTGAAATCTTACTGCAAAAATGGACATTGACTCCATGTTTTGTTACCTTTTCTTCGACTTTCATGGTGTGAAGAAATTCACCTTTTATTATATACTTGGGCACATCAATATACCAAATTGCAGCTCGATTAAAACAAAGAATTGTACGGTCTCAATGTCAAAGTTTCATGTAACTATGTAAGCATAGACCAAATAGCAAAAATACCCTTAAACAAGTATCCCCAAAATTGAAGACTAATAATAGTTGGATATACATTTAAATTTTCTTCAATGCTATATAGCCCATCTAGGTATAACTGGCATATAACTCACATAGACCAAAATGCAGTGAATTTCATAAATAGGTTTAGCAAGGTAACAAATGAAACTGTCATTATAAAAAGACAGGATATATATATTATGCAGCAGCCTCAGAAATTGCATGCATTTTGTTTTTCTCCTGTAACTTTATAATGTGTCACAAATGGCTATTCATAAACAAAAAGAGATCAGAGTAAAAAAAAATTCACCTGTTAATGGTTCTTCCCGTGAAAATAAGGGGGAAATATATAGAGTACTTCCCAACACCAAACTGTTCACCTAGATGCTGTATTTTGTTAGAATCCAGAAGAATCAAGGCCTTCCAGAGCTGACAATAGTTCACTCGAAATGCTTCATCCAATGTCCGGTATGTTCCATGATCTAGAAGAACTGCATTGTTTAAACATGACATGGAAATCATAACTAGTTTACTACACCTTAATTTAACAGAATGGTTGTATCTTAATAACAACATATTTAACTGAATAAGTCATCAATCAGGACATACCCAAAGAAAAGCCATTTTGACCTTCTGGAGAAACTAATATATTGCCAGGGTGTGGATCTCCATGCACGAAACCATTGACAAATATCATTTCAGCAAACACTTCTACCAATGCTTTTGCAACCTAAAATAGAAACTAAATAGATGGCTTAATAAATCGCAAAAACAGCAAAAAAGACTGATTTACACAAAGATAAGAAGGTTGCTATGTTGCTCAAGGAAGAGCTTTGGAAAAGCCTTTCAGGTTTAAAAACTAGTAACTTAGGATAACACATCAAAATTAATAGAGGGTAGCCAATCCAATTGTAATGTAGGACAATAATCTCAATAGAGAAGTGTGAATAGTTAAGAAACCAAATATTTCTTTTCTTTTTTATTTTAATAGGAAAACAGATATTTATTTCCTTTGGAACGTCAAGTTACCTTCCTGATTAATTTCCCCTTACAAATTTCTGAGGGTTTTTTTCCCTAATTTTTGAAAGTAAGGCTTCAGCATATATATAAGCTTCCATTATCATAAATAACATATCCAAATTACAATTTATATTGATAATATTCATATATTATCTTTCTTTCAATTTTATTTTTTTCATTTTTTTTTCTTTTCATTCTCATTATGTAAATTGGTATTAGAGTCTTGAAATAATCTATCCATTCTCATTATGCCCCTTTAGGTACGTAAGAGATCCAAAGACAACTTACTGAATTTAGGTTTGAAAGGATTTTTCAAAAACACAAGGTACTTGTGGCTGACCCGTCATAAATGGATGGTCAAATTTACCATGTTTGTAGGACAAAGGGAATCAACATGGAAGAAACCAGAGGATAAATCATGGTGGTCCTAATTTGTATAATTACAAGATCAATGTTGATTGTCCTCTCTTTGGATACCAATTTTCTAGACTGAATTACTAAGATGAAGCACTTTTGAGTACATGCAGATCTCAAAAGAGAAGTAGGTTAAGCTTGTATAATATAAATTGAAGGGAGAATCTTTTGCTTAGTGGGAACAAGAGTCACAGAACAGATGCAGACAAGGAGGAAAAAGAAGAAGAAAAAAAAGAGTTTGTGAAGACATGGAGAATAAAGCAGCGAAGGAAGGTAATTTTTCATTGGAAATAGAGAGAATTTAATAATAGAGACATTAAGTAGAAGAGCTCATGATGCAATAGATGTGACAAGGTCAAGAAAACTTGGTGACTTTTGGGAATCTTTCAACTTTGGTAGTCAAGAAAACTCATGCAATATTCTATATCCCAGTTAAGTATTCCTAAGGGGATTGAACTCATAAACCTGCTGGAGCGAAAGACTTTTTTACCACTCATCCACCCCTTGGGTTCCCCAATCAAGGTTTAGTTGCTGACCAAAATCTTTATCGGGTTATGACTTGAATATATATATTTAATAGGAGTTTGATGAAAACTCAATATTTGTCATAACTCAGAAATTAACAAAAGTTCAAAGAACTAACCTTTATTGGATTTACTTTTATTTCTTTCAGAACCTTCAAATCATCAACCTGAAATCCAAGGATCTTCATGTTAATACTAGATTCAAATAAACTGCATAATATATGCACCGTAATAGCAAATTATAGTTAATAAACTATTCTAAGATATTTCAAGGCATGTACAATTCATCATATCACAAATTTATGGATCAAACCAGTGAAGTAGACCCATAGTATGATGTTTAAAATCATACCTTGCAACCTTGGCAGAACTCCATCATTAGAACTTGGCTTGTTGTAAAATCCTGGACGTATATATGGTGGTCAGATTCAGGTTATATATACACCTTCCTAGTTAGAAATATCTAAAACTGAAGAAAAACCATTTAAAAACAGTTAAATAATTATGCAGCAAGGAGCGAAGGACCTGTACTAACATACCCAAAACACTTGAGGAACCCGGACCACATCATTGTTTCTAAAGTTTTCAGCAGTTCTCTCAGAATTTTTGGCCTCCTGAATGAAATCTGTGGACACATGAGAGACAAATCCCGCAACTTTTCCATTAACCATACTAAACTGAATTAAAGATAAAATTTAGAGATCGTCAATCCCTTAAAATAAAAAGTAAATATAAAGTAAGTCGCCAGCTGAGATCTTCCAATTATATTCAACTATGATAATAAGCGTCTGTATCATGCACAACAATGGAGGGCTTTCTTAAAGTTTTCTTAGTTGATAAGCCAAGATTATGCGAATATTTATAAGGGGGAGAGAGAGAGAGAGAGAGAGAGAGAGAGAGAGGTCTAATGAAGAATCTTCTCGAACTTAGCAACTTTCACTTGATCTGAATATGCATGCATGCACGACAATCTATTTGCAGCTTATGCCATCTACGTAAGATATCAAAGATGAAAGAACACAATAATCTTGGCCAAGTTTCAGGTTCTATGAAATACGCATGCAAACACAAGCATGATATCATAACTTATCGTCCTAACATGCTATGCAAAGTTGCATATCAGTTAATACATCAAAATATTGTTAAAATAATTCCACTAACTTATTAGAGATACTACATTCCACATAATTTCTATCCCAGATTGTACAGCTGAATCATTTACAGATTTTTAGTACAATGGCAAGGCAGCATGCTATGGTGAGTAATTTCTCAGCAACTACTACAAAACATTTTAAATAATTTATGACAGATAGAGAGTGTGTCAAGATGACTCTAAGGTCGAACATACATTATCAGGCATAAATGTATAATGAGGAGTAGAATTGTAATTCAGGCTTTAATTTTAAAACTTCAATACAAATTTCAGAAATTTGTTCTGTTCAAGTACATAATTTATAAGCATATTTATTATCCTCAAATTTATATTTGTTACTCATCTTTATTTCATAATTATATTTTAATTAGGGTTATTTGTTTTGAACAGGAATGTTAATACCAAAATTACTCCTGGTACCAACCAGATCTATCACCAACGTTAGGCCGAATGAACACACTCATAACAATCAAAATCTAGGTAAAAAGTGTTTGCTGACAACAACAAAAACTCCTCGCCAACTTAATCCTCCTTAGATCCTACACCATTAACAAACCAGTCAGGGTGTCACTAGCGAGGTTACCAGCAAACACTCTTCGACAGTCAAGTCAGGTAAGGAGTTTTTTTGTTGTCTGCAAACATTTTTTACCTAGATTTTGAGTGTGTTCATTCTGCCTAACTTTGGTGGCAGATCTGGTTGGTACCATGAGTAATTTTGGTATTAACAAGGAATTTAGCTCTGAATCCAATAAATGGGCACATGCACTTCATTTTCGCCCAAAAGATATGATGATATATGGTGTTCACAAATCCTATTTGAGAAAGAAGAAAGGCCCATGTTAATAGAATTGTCTTTGAAGTCAGATGATTGCATCACTTAGGGCTTGGTCTGCTGGAAGAGAAAACAATCAAGAAGCAAGCAAAGGCACATAAGCATATCCAAAGGGAAAGACACATGGCTTTATACAAGTCTCTAATACAAGAAGTGTTTTTTGATGAGCAAATACAACAAAACTAGGAGTTGACACACACAGTACATGTACACAAAGATAGATGGACAGACAACACACGCATGTATAACCTATGAGAGAGAGAGAGAGAGAGAGAGAGAGACGCAACCTTATCAAAAAACTTCTCTAATATTTATCCTATGAAATTAAAAGGTAATTTATGAAAATACATAAATGATCTACTGAACTATAGCACCTATAATCCAGATGATCAATTTTGGTTAACTGGCAAGAATATTCTACTACATACCAAGTTCCAAAGGAATAGCCCTTGCGAATTCTGATACCATCCACTCAAACCTGTACTCGGGGAAAAACTATCAAGATAGAGAACTCTTTTAAACTCATGAAAAACATTGCACAATATAATATGTACAAATCAATATATATTAAAAAAGTTCTCCATGGTCAGATTTCATCAATCCTCTCATAAACAAGTCCAGTATCAACACAAGCAACCACTGTCTCTGGAGTCAGCCATTTAACCAGCATCATTAGCAACAGTAAAACCTCCATTTATCCCATGCACACCATGAACTGCTAGCACAACCTTGCTGCAAAACATTACAATGGCTGTGAATCACAATTATTACACAACAATCAAGACCTATATCTGGTCAATGGTTCCATTCACTCATTTTTTTCTCCAAGCACTCCAACTCACCCCCATAGTTTTCCTTCTTTACATAAGAACCCCACAGTTGTATGTAGCGATATATCATAGGAGTTTACTCCATCTAATTTAGTTTCTCTTTCCAGCTCTCACCAAATCCTTAGTAGGAACTCGTCTTTTTTAAGATTCTTTAATCTAAGATTTTCTCCAAAAACATTTTCTAAAATAATATTTTCCTCTGTACCCCTTTCTCTTACTCTTCCAGCAACAATACAACCTCCTCCGTCCATATAACCCATTTAACCATGAACTCCTAACAACACCTTACTGTCAAACATTATCATGACCATAGCTCAGCATTAACATGGACCACAATCAGCAACTCTCAAAATGAATTGGTCATTACATTCAATCATTTTCTCCAAGCCCTGAAACTCAACTCCATAATAAGTAGCCAGCTCTGTCTACTTTTCGCCTATTCTAATCTCTTTCCGATTCTCCCCAAAACCCTATTCTCTTTTGACATTTTAATTCTATCTAATATTATTTCCTTTTCACAAAAATACTCTTCTAAAAGTTACTTTTTTCAGAACCTCTATCTCTCTCCCCATATTTATACACTTCCCGTTAAAAATGTCACCTTTAGTATCTCTTCCACCAGCTTAAATATGATTCTAAGATTTATGTAAGATTTGTGGCACCCAACATGAAAATAATACCCAAAGTACATCAAATAACTTATTACAAACATTATATGCTTCCATCGTCATTTAAATATAACCCGTACACATACACAAATCAGTATGTAAAGATCTTCAAGACTTGAAAAATATATTTGACATATATTTGAATTTTTTTTAATAGGAAACAAAAAATTATTAGTTATTGCCTCCAGAACTAAGGTGGGATCCCATCATCCCAATATGATTTACATTCACAAATGACATCATCAATAGAACACATGAATACGAAATATCAAGAAATTTAGTACGCACCCATGCAATGGACTTTGAGAGGAAAGACATAATTGTTGTGTCTAGTCTCATCTTATGCTCTAACCCAGGATACTGCACCTACTCTCCACAAAAAAAAAAAAAAAACGGAAAAGGGAAGAAGATAGCGTCAAGTATATTATCATCTGAATACAGCTTTAACAAGCAAGACATAGTTCAGGAAACATCATATGCACAAAATTTTGAACGGGACAAAAAAACAAAAATAGGAAGGCATGCTGTCACTTTTCTTTTATAGATGCATAAACCAAAGATGAGCCGATGAGGAGCTAATATTTGATATCAAAAATGATGATTACAATATTATCTATGACTCCACTTTGAGCCATTATTGTGCATATGCTGAGCTAGTTACATATCAGTAATATTGATTATACAATACTAACAATCTGATCCACTGGAAACGAATAATTACTATTCATGAAATCCACTAATAAATGGTTCCTAGTGCAGCATCCTAGGTTTAATTCATCTACAAATGATCTACTACTATATTATTGAAGCTTATGGTGCTCAACAGTCTAATTGTTGATTAGAAAAGAAAATGAGTTATTCATAATAGTATTGGTTAAGAGTTGGTCTGTTTATGAGTGATCAGACCTTGATATTGATTTGAGTGGAAAGCAAAAGGCAAACACCCAAATAATTAGCCAAAGAAAAAATAAATCACATCTGTAATATAGAAAACTAAGCAAAAAGCAAAAAAGCTTATACTGTTGCTTAATGCTTATGCACATAGCTTTTCAGACGCTGAAGGATCTGAATAATAAACTATATGTACAGACAAAATGCATGACAACCAAGGGTGAAAGTCTAATACCAAGCATGCTAATTCACTCACAAGAATGGGATAATCTAGAGACGAAAATTGCAGTTGGATATTTAAATGGCATTAACTTTTTTGACTAACCTTAATCGCAACTTCATGATTATCTCTCAGTATCGCACGATGCACTTGGGCAATAGATGCAGCAGCTATTGGTTGTTCATCAAGAGAAATAAATCTGAAATTTGCATATATCGCAAAGTCAACAAAGAGACCTATGTACAAAGTAATACCACAAAGGGAAACACAGTTAAAATTAATTCTTTGTCTTCTTGTGAATTTGATGCTTCAAAAACTGGGTTTCTCAAAGAGTATAGCTTCACAAGGCAATAAAACAATACTAACAACTCATACACAAGCATGTTAAAAATATCACAAAACACTGAAAACTAATCTATTAAGGTTTAAAGGTAGCCAAAACAGAATCCGATTAAATATTAACATCATTAACCTGATAATAATTACACTAATTATCATATGAAATTAGATGGAAGCAAATAGACCCGAACATATAGAAAATCTTCCACTGATAGAAATTTAGGGCTCAAAACTAACCTTTTACACGAAGGTGAAAGTCTAATACCATCTGGCTAGACTAGAGGCCAGTTGTAGTATTGGCAGTATCATAAAGGTATTAAATGGTTAAGTAGTCATTTTATTTAAAGCAAATGTGAAAGATGACACCCAACTACATAATTTTAAATATGAATTTAATTTACAAATGATAGCTTACATCTTGAACAAATCCTGACCTAAATTGCTGGTGAGTACTTGTTTTATTTCTTTGAAATTGCAAGGAATTACCTACAGCATTATGGACCCAGATATTAGTGTAAGAACTGATCAGAAGCTAACTGACCAGCATAATAAATATGAGACAAATAAATAATGAGATTAGATAGACCTTAAGTATGATTCAAACCTGATCCTGTAAGGAGGATAGAGTTGAGGAGTACTCTTCTGGAACCTGCCGCATGGCAGCAACAAACTGACCCGCTTTTATGTAGAAACCTTTGTTTGTTTCACATAATTTCAGAATTCTTGAGGCAGAACGTAAATGAACCTGAAAACCACAATAAATACAATCAATGTTGGTAATACCATCAACCCCTTTTCTACTTTTACTAGTACTTCAGCAATAAGATTACTCGTAATGAAGATCTGTTTATACTTTTTTACTTAAATAATATTTCAATACAGAAGATACAAAATCTACATCACGATTTAGTGATTTAAGAGATTTTGATTAAGGATACTTCCTTAAGGATCAATCATTTTTTAAAGCTAAATCATGTAATAAAAATTGATACAAATTAGCTTTTTCGACAATACTATTAGTATTCTTTCCTTTTCTTTTACTTAGTAGACAAAAAAACCCCACCTTTCTATGTTCATCAAGCTCTAAAGTGAATTGTATTGTCAAACGGTACCACCTATAATTGCAAAGCTCTAATCTTGATTTTGAAGCATGACACATAGCATACTTTAAGTGGTAAGAAATGCATTCTGGCCTAAATTCGCTTTTCCGTGCTTTTCCGCGCAAGAAAGATAAATATATAACTGATGCAAGAGCTAAAAATACCTACTCAAAATTATAAAACTTAAAAAAAATAATAATAATCTAATTGTCTCTCGCATGAATAAAACAGCAATCAATTCATAACCCCAAAAAGGCAAAAAGTAAAAACCTCTGATAATTCGTGAAGATAATCTTCAGAGCCAGTAGGCAGTCCATGTAAAGAATACTTGTAATCAGCAACAGTGAAAGCAATCTGTCAGAAGAGAAAAAGTAAACATTCAATTATATAGAATAAAAACCAATAACAAACAAACCCAACATGAAAGAAAAAGAATCAGACGGTGGAGATTGCGCGAGACGAGCGAACTACGCCTTCGAAAGCAGTCCTAATTGTGTTGGAAAACGGAAGAGAATCGGAGCGGTTGGTGGCTGCGTGGAAGGTGAGCCCAGTAGCCGTGAGCAAGTAAATGGTTGTCTTCAGTTTCGCCGGTAACTTGAATAATTTGTTACTTGTCGTCATTTTCCTGGTCAATATCTTGGAGGGTTCTCTTCAAAGTTCAAACCATTAAGGAATCACCATAACCAGATTTCACACACAAATTTTTACAATGAAGTGCAAAATTTAGCTTCTTCGATGGAGTTATCGCTCTTTCACCGTCAAAAGGAAGAGAACCCATTTGCAAGCTATGCACTACCTGATCAAAATTAACGTCTAGAAGGGCATTTTCGTCTTTTCCTTCCAGAAATATATTTATTAAAAATTTAAAATTAAAAAATATCGGAGATTCGGAGTCAAAGTTCAGAACTTGAGTTGGGATTTGAGAACTCATAGACTCGGGTTTAGGTTTGGGTCGGGGCAAATGGAGCCTAGACCCGCCTGTGGTGAGAAATAAATATCCAACCAAATGGCCTATAAAATTACGCATATACCCTCCGCTTAAACCGTCTCTTCCCCCACTGTCCAAAACCCAAAGCTACAGAAACCAAATCCCAAATCGCAACCAGAGAGAACAGAGAGACGCCCAGGCGACGAGGAACCACCGCCAACGAAAGAAGCACCGTCAACGTCGAGTGGTAAATGGAAGATTAAAATAATTGTATTGTTAATAGTAATATTATAATAGAAGATTATGGAGTAGAGTCGTAAATGGCGTGATCATTGCTGCAAAAACTGCGTTAGTTTTATTTAAATCATTTAGAATCCTAGTTGAATTTGATTCTTGAAATTCACAGCCCTTTATTTAGTGGGTTTTCAATATCTAATCAATTTGTATAGCTATCCCTCGGTGAGATTCCATTATATGCATACTGTTTGTAAAATTGTCTCATTTTTAGGGTTTTCATTTCTTAATTGTTTATTTTCTTTTATTCGCTAACAAAAAAAGTTGAACTTTGATACATGAATTTGTTAATTCTGGACCCCAAAAGAGGTTGACCTTTTTCTTAATTTTCTTGTTTCAGTTTCAGCTGTAAAAGATGGTTTCTGGATTGATAAATGCAAATCCCGTTGTGTATGAAAAGAAAGAGCGCCGCATTCGAAGTGCATCGGACTATGTAGATGAGTATGCCGTTGAACCAATTGACCAACAAGAAGTTTTTGATATCCTTTCAGCTTAATTAATTTTGATGCCAGTTAGTTTTATTTATTTGTCTCTCCCCTTTTTTTTTTCTTTTTCGTAGTCTCAAGTTGTTCTAATATTAAATTAACATACTACACTGCTGGGTGTAAATTTGAAGGTATGGAAAATTTAAAACTAAGATATGGATTATAGCCGCTATTCATGTAAACATTGCATTTTGTGTGTGGGGAAAAATGTTCCTTAGTTTTATTAGAAATGCTTAAAATATTTTGAGGACATGATTGGAATACTAACTATTCTTGTGGACAACTCATTCATGATTGGAATTTTTTATCTTCTGGTTTATGTTAAGCTACAAGTTTTTTTTTAATTTGATTTGAGAGAGAGACAGAGAGTTGACAATGTATTTTTTTTCACATCCAGAAGGAAAAAAAAAGAGAGAGAAAGAAACGGAGGCTATAGGTCTGCTATCAAAAGGTTTACTATCTTATGAGAGTTGCGAACTGTGATCATGCTAGAATAGCATGTTGTTATTAAAAAAATCACATTATAATTTTGTGATTATTTTTAAGTTTATATTTCCAAAATTGATAAGTTGGGGAAGGCGGGAAGCTACTGATTCTTTAATTATTAACTTTGGTTTTGTTAGCACATATTATGATTTCATTTATGATGTGATATAGTTTCTAGAGATAGTGTGAATAGCCAAAGTACAGTTTCTAGAGATAGGGCAGGGATGGGAATGCATTATCTATAATACCAAGTCTCCTATTGACATTTATGTGTTGAAGGTTCAATGTGTTTGTGGTATTAAGGTTAAGCTTACTATTGTTAGTGTGTGGTATACAGTTATGATTTCTGAAAGAAGTATACTGTGAGCTATTCTGCCTCACCTCCAAATTGTTATCTTGACTATCATCAAAAGAGGCAATGGATTTGCTTTTGCTATATTGCTGAGCTGCTAGTGGTCGTGCATCTTGCTTCAACTTTAGTTGAGATCCATTGGCCTATGCCTGGGCTGGGACAATGCATGCAATGTAGACTAGTTGGAATGAGAGGTTTGAAAAAAATAGGATTGAAATTATTTTGATAGTAGTACCTGTAAATTTTAGGAATTAGCCTTTTCTTTTCCTGTGTCACTATCTGTTCTTATATTATATATGTTTTGTACTTAAGTTGCGCCCTTTCCTTTTTTGATATTTTATATTTCCATTATTTGTTCTTTATAATTAGAAAGATAGAATTGGTAATGTCACCTTGAACCCATTTTCCAATACCCCATTTTTATTGCTTGGTTTGGTCCTAACTCCTAAGTCGTGCTTTGACAATTTGAAATACAATAACATAGATTTGATTCTGTATTTTATTTTGTCCTGTATCAAATTTGAATTCCCGCTTTCCCCTTGATTTGGTTAGTTATAATCTTAAAAGTTTTTACGAAGTACCCATAATTTATGCGATTTATGGGGCTTGTGCATTTCCATCACATTTATTAGAACTTTTGATGGATTTCTATGTCAGATATTTGAGAATATGACAATTAGTTAACACCGGGCAAGCTCCACCCCCTAATAGATGATTGATTAACTAGTTGAGGTGTGATATGTGTGATGCTTATAAAACATGGTATAATATTCTTGCTGGATGTCAAAATTGAATATTTTAGCGTTTGATAATCTTTATCTTTACAATATGTAATTTTATTTTTGTGTGGAGTTAATTATGTACTAATTCACTGTTAGATAGAAATTACAGATACGCCAATCATGTTCTGTGATTAAGTTGTGAACTACTTTATTTCCTTAACATTCTTAAATCATGTTAGAGATATAAAAGATCCTGAGCATCCATACTCATTGGAAGAACTCAAAGTAATTACAGAAGATGCAATTGAAGTGAATGATGAACGTAGCTATGTCAGGTAAAAAATATTTCATCTTAACCTTTACGTCTCTATTTTGATTTAGACCAGAAATTATGGTATCCATTATCCAATTTAATGAATTACATTACTCTATGTCTCTATTTCAGGGTCACCTTCACTCCAACAGTTGAACATTGTAGTATGGCAACAGTTATTGGTTTATGCTTACGAGTAAAGCTTATGAGGAGCCTGCCTTCACGTTACAAGGTATTAATTGAGTTGACAACAGCTTCTTTTACTTTGTATAACTACAGCATATGCCATCTATCTATAGAAGGTTAATATTAGAAACTATGGTTCAGTCCTGGGCTTACTACAGTGAAGCCACACACCATTTTCACATGTGTGAAACTGACAAAAGTAATAATACTAGTTAGACCATTAGCTGAATCAATGTCTATTATCTGGTAGAATTTATAGTAATGTTACGTTATCTCCAAGATTTGGAAAGGATCAATTTGTTAGTAGTGTCCCCTCATTTGTATCTCCTCATAAACAAGGTTTTTATTGGATGTTTGCTTTTCCACCGAGATCAACCCTGTTTAAACTTTAGATCAACAGTTATTTAATAATAAACTAATGCTTGGTTAAAAGTCGATCTATCTACATAAGTAAAACTTGCACTTTTAGTTGGAGAAATTTTGAAGAAAATTAGAGAGAATTAACCAATAGAATACTCTCTTCAACATTCCTTAATGATTGAACTAATATTAAAACAGCTGATCATGAGTATTTATAGAGAGAATCCCATTTGCTCAGAGATCTTGCTAGTTGTCATGCCAACTTGGCAATTCTAGTTACATCAGTATTTGGTAGTTACAGGAAACAACTACTAGAAATTTGACTTTTTGCCTGTTCCTCACACATGTTGCCTTAAGATTGGCTTAGAAAATCACATTCTTACACCATGATTTCTAGCTTAATTAACATTGTGAAATATAGCATTGCAACATTACTTTTGTGCTTCGACATCTAACTTTGATGATTAGCACCTTTTTTTTCAATTAATTGATAGATATGGGAGATGAAATTTGTTGCTCTTCTTTTATTGGTTACTTTTGTGTTGGAAAATAAATTAAATCTTCCTATGAATGGAATAACAGTTCATTAGAGACAGTAAGCATGTTACTGCTATAGTTAGCTTTTCAACCTACATGTGCAGAAATTGAGGCTGGAGTAATTAATTCTATGCATGCATTGTTCACTTGTGCAAATCAACTAGGTCAATTAATTTATTCTGTCTTGCATTATCATAAGATTGGTGGTTCAGTAAATCCATCAAGGTTATTGTTGCAGAAATACTGAAATAGTATATCAATACAATAAGTAAGCCAATTTCTTTGTTTTCCTTGGTTCCAACACTAAATGCATAAAATAGGTTATAGGTAGCATTATTGTTAGGGTTCATCTGTGCCTGTGCATGTCACTGTTCAGTGCTTCGTGAGACTGAGTATTCTGCATGTTATTGGTGGTATGACAGTAGTCATGTTGTTACAATATTGAATTGTCACTTAATAAGTACATGCTAAGTTATGATTCATTTTGCCATTAATTCTAAGAAAACCCTTTTCTTGATTTGTTTCCATTGATTTCAGATTACGTGATTATTCCTCTAGTATTGCAATTTCCTGTCTCACATGCATCTTTGAAAGTTGTACCCCCTCCCTAACACCTCCACCTCAGTTTTTTCACATTCCTAATCTTTTCATATGTATTTTGGCAGGTTGATATAAGGGTGGCGCCTGGAACCCATGCAACTGAAGCTGCTGGTACTTTTCTCTCCTTCTCTCCCCCTTTGTGTGTGTGTGTATGTGTGTGTGATTGATTGATTTTATTGGATCCTGAAAAGCTACATTGCTCTTGTTAGTGTTTTCATATATGTATAAAAGTGATCTTTGAGTTGTGGCATCATTGCATGCTTACTTATAAAGCCTGTTGGAGGTAGTACCACGGCCCTTCACAGAGTTCCCTCCTGGCTTCTTGTTTTCAGTTCATTTTAGTGATACTATTAATCTGTGTTTCACTTTTCACACACTAGTTGGACTCTTACTGATGTATTTTCATGGATCTACTTGAATGAAATACGAGCTAGCTAGGGTGCATGTGACTATGTGAGGATTTACTTGGTAAAGAATCTTTATATAAAATTACACAATGGTTTTTAATGTTGGTGTTTATTATGCAGTTAATAAACAACTGAACGATAAAGAACGGGTGGCGGCAGCATTAGAAAACCCAAACCTCGTGGATATGGTCGATGAGTGTTTGGCACCTACATACGGCTGAACATATATCGAGGAGGCACTTCATCTTTGTCAGCCTCCGACTTTCATCCACCTCTGCCAACCTTTGTAAAATTTTTCACTTATGCATCCAGTTTTGACTGCTTCAATTCGTACTTTAATCCATAGATAGGAATATAGAAGCCGAAAGAATCACAGGCACTGTTCACAGCAGTATCACATTAAGATTGATTGTTTATTTGGTTTGTAATTTTATCGAAAGGTTATTTATCAGTAATTTTGTGAGGAACTAAATCAAGTTTGATACATGCCATGCCAGGCAGAGTAGTTACTAGTTAAGTTAAAAGTGTACTAGTTTTGGTTGATAGGAAAATGGCAATTTACATCTTCTATGGACATTTGTAGCTGAATGCATGAATGAGCTATAGAATATAGATATAGGAAGAGAAGAAGAGATTACATGTGTTTTGTTGTATCCTTGTTTTTAAATTTAAAATTCATACTAAAATATTTGGCATTTTATGCCTAGTACAACTTTTAAATCCCAAAAGAAATTGTGTTTTTCTTGTTTTAGTGCTTGTTTGGTTCTGTTTTCTACTGCCTCAAAAAGTCTATTAACGTCTATTTAAGTTTTTAGAGTTGTTTGATTGGACTTTGGAGATTGTTTATTTTAAATTGAGTAGAGGTAATAGAGTTTAAACATCTACTAGGTAAAAGTTGTTTCTCCATTTAAAAAAAAAAAAAGTCTACATACCAAACAACTATAATATTTTTTTCAAAAACTCTATATCTAATAGATCTACTACAAGTAAATCTTTTACTAATAGAGGTTTTTCAAAAGTTTAATCAAACAAGCTCTTAATCATTACAAAGGTAAGAATTAAAGTTCATAGGAAGTCAAACAATGATCTTAGGTGCTGATAGTTTTTCACCCTCTTAAGTCTTAAATGAAGTGGATTTTTTCTGTTTGCTTTTCAACTTATATCTTAAATTTTACTTTTCACTTGTTAAATAAGTCATATTTAATACATTAACATGGATTTCCTAAAATAACCCTATCTAATTAAATTATTAACAAAAACTCCTCATTGACAACAAAAAAATCTCAAATTCCGTCAAACTCGAACCCTAACATTGAATCTCATGGGAGGAGGAGACGGCAGCAGCGTCATCTCCATGAATCGTGAACGGAGGAGGTCGCACATCCTCCCATTCGTTTCAATGGAGGATCTCCAAAATCGATGATTGAGGAGAAGGTCACCGGCCTCCGTCATTGTTGCCAGAGGAGGCCTCTTGGCCTCCTCTTAAGGAATCGGTGAGGAAGGAGGCCTCCTTAGTCCTTCCTCGCCAGTTTTTTTTAATAAAATGTTTATTTATTTTATTTATTTTGAATGATATTATTAAATTATTATTATTTATTTATTTAATATTAAAATGAAAACAATTAAAATCGAACGAAGGATATACTAGTAAAATGAAAACCACTCAAATATTAAGTGAAAACATTCATACTAGAAAACAAAGAAGTTAGAGGGCCTTAATGATTTAGACCTATTAAGTACCTGTGTCTTTTAAGACTTAAGTAAAAAATAAATAAACAAATAGCCCCTTAGATTTTTAAATCTCAATGCTAAAAATATTATCCCTTCAATTTTATTGTTTTACAATTTTGTAAATAAACCTCACATGACTTTTTTCAGTTGGATGGGGCTCATGAGCAGGTTTCCTCACACCACTTTTTTGAATACTCATCGAGTGTTCCTCTCTAGATATTTTAAGCTCGTTCTTCCATGTGTACTGATTGGTCAGGTTGAGCAGCTTGTTATTGTCGTTGAAGTAGCAAAACCTTCTAGATAAGACTCCCACAAGTTGTTCGAATTGCTTCATCTTATGGAACTTGCCTAACTTGTCCTTAATCCTAGAAACCTCTCGAGGGTTCATTATCGCATGCATTAATGTAATTAGGGTGGTTGGACCTCTTTTTCTTGCGGTGACCAGATCTACATCAAGGTTGGCAGGGCTGTTTAGTTTGCTAAGTTGTGGAATTTCCATATGATTTGTCTATATGAAAATTGGACTAGTTATCACAAGGTTGCAAGGGGGCCTTCTTTTAACACTAAATGTTGACATTTAAAATTGGAGCCTAATTTGGAAATTTGTTTCCAAACTACCAAGGATTGAGTCTGCAACAGCATAGCGAAAGCTATCGTGAAAGGTGACCACAATGTTGCCAACGTGACATTCGTTGATGCTCAAGCTGAAATTATATTTGAGTTGGGGAAAAATAGTGCTCAGTAATTAATTAGCCGAAAAAAATAATTGTATACTTCTTTGTTGAATTTCATGCCGTATTTATACTAGTTTTCTGCTGGTGATGGTGGATGAGTAAATGTGGAGCTCAATCTCCATGTCTTCATTCATCGTAGTGGATAAATGATTTGTGTGTACATAATTTCCATGTCTCCATTATTTATCGTGGATGAATAACTTGTCGAGCATAATTTCCACCTCTCCATTACTTAGTTACGCATACTTGTCTTTTGATAGTTTCCACACATTCTCTATTTTGTCACGTGGCGTTACGTTAGGAGTTGTCAATTTAATATCTTATCGATTCATCACTTACAAGCTACAATCTACCTATTAAATAACTCTTTCTTTTGACGTAATAAACGTTAGACTTTTCGACATTAATGCAGCATATCGACTCTTTGACCGAATCGACTTTCCTAATTTTGGTAAATCAACGGTTACCAATTAAGTCTAACGACGGTGAACAAAAATCAGGGATGTTTATGTTTTAAAATCAAAAGTTACCGCCTCATGTAATTTCATCTAAAGTAAGGGGAGCTACTAACGTAAGGGTAGCTAGTGCAATTTGACACGCTAGATAATTTAGCAACGAAACTACATAAAATTGCAAACGCGTAAAATGCATCTGCTAAGCAAACTCACAAGTCTTCCGTCTTCTTCTTCTTCTTCATTTTATCATATACCCGACTCTCTTTCTGTCTCTGTCTGCAAAAAAAAAAAAGGTCAGACGACTCAGACCCAGCAGATTCAAGACGACAAAAGGAATTCAACAAACCAAAAATGGTGCCACCGGCAGGTACACAAGCGAACCCACAACAATTACAACAATTTCTCTCCTCTGTCCTCTCCCAACGCGGCCCATCTGCTCTTCCTTACACCGAAGACACCAAGTGGCTGATCCGCCAACACCTCATATCTCTCTTTACCACCTACCCTTCTCTCGACCCCAAAACCGCCTCTTTCACTCACAACGACGGCCGATCCGTCAATCTCCTCCAGGCCGACGGCACAGTACCCATGCCTTTCCAAGGCGTCACCTACAACATTCCAGTCATCATCTGGCTCATGGAGACCTACCCTCGCCACCCGCCTCTCGTTTACGTCAACCCCACGCGCGATATGATCATCAAGAGACCTCACCCTTACGTCACCCCCTCTGGATTAGTTTCCGTTCCTTATCTCCAGGATTGGGTCTTCCCTAGCTCTAATCTTGTCGATCTCGTTCGTGAGCTCAGCGCGTACTTCGCACGCGAACCTCCTCTTTATTCACAGCGCCGTCCTCCTCCTCAGGTTTCGAATCTTAACCCTAACCCTAACCCTAGCCCAATCCAAAGCCAAAGTAGTATTGGTGGTGGTAATTCTGCGGCTGCTGCGCGTCCTTATTCTGTTCGACCGTCGGCGTTTCCGCCGTCGCCTTATGGAAGTGGCCGGACGCAGTCGCAGACGGAGGATCCGAATGAGGTGTACAAGCGGAACGCGGTGAGTAAGCTGGTGGACATGGTGCATACGGACATGGCGGAGATGAGGAAGGTGCAGGAGGCGGAGGTGGAAGGGCTGTTTAGTACGCAGGCGGCGTTGAGACGGAGAGAGGACGAAATTGACAAGGGTTTGAGGGAAATGCGAGGCGAAATCGAAGGGTTGGAGCAGCAATTGCAGATGGTGTTGATGAACTCAGACATCTTGGACGATTGGGTGAGGGAAAATCAAGCCAAAACTAGAGACGCCAAGGACGTCGACGTGGACACTGCGTTCGAATGTGTGGATTCCATGTCCAAGAAAATGCTGGATTGTACGGCTGCTGATTTGGCGATAGAGGATGTAGTTTATGCCTTGGATAAGGCGTTGCAGGAGAGTTCGGTTCCATTTGATCAATACTTGAGGAATATAAGGCTGTTGTCAAGAGAACAGTTTTTTCATCGGGCCACAGCTACAAAGGTTAGGGCAGCTCAAATGCAGGCTCAGGTTGCTACAATGGCTGCCCGCATTGAATCCTACAAAGGTTAGGGCAGCTCAAATGCAGGCTCAGGTTGCTACAATGGCTGCTAGGTCTTCTTCGCATTACGTCACATGAAATGAAACTAAACCACTTTTGTGGCTCAAACAGTTATGTAGTTTGAGGTTAGCTTCATGTGAAAATTTGTTCCTGTTATTTTTAAAACATTAATGTTTCATTTTTGGTCTTGTGTTATGTGCATTTGTATTGATAGGGGAAAATAATACAATTCGCTGTGAATAATCGCTAAATTGATATGCTGCAATTCTTTCAATATATAGTTTTTACTTACATTTTTATATGTGGTGATTCAAAATTGAATTGTCATGCTCATGTCGATCCTTTATATTTCTTTTGCTGAATTTTATCAATTGGAATACTGTAAAGGAAGTATCATAACTTTTGCAATAGTATATTGATATCATTCATATGGAATTATAATTTGCACACTTCTCTTTTGTTATGAATAAATTCATCTCTTGTTAAGTTACCAATTACCAACACACTGCTTACAGTTGTTGTCCATGATCTCTGGTTTCACTGGCTTGAACCATCTTGTTTCTTTTGTTCACTGATTTCAATACTGAAGGTCTTAACTTTTGATGCAAAGATGAGGACTTGAAAAGCTTCACTCTCTTTGTTTCATTCAAATTTTGCTGTGTGGTTGTTAGGTCTTAACAATATATTGATGTGTGGTAGCTACAAACAATTCATCACTGCGCTTCATTTTGTGGGTGTACCGTTGTTTTAATTGGCTGCTAGTGGAATGTTTTTTTTTTTACTCACTTTGGGGTTCACCACAATATTGTATGAAATTTGTTATAGATGCTAATTCTTAACCTCATGGACCATGGTATTTTGACAATCCAGATACTTTAAGTCTATCTGGTGAGTATATTCTGTATATGACATTACTCCATAGCATTCAAAGTCATATGAAGAAATGTTTATCTTTCAATTATTTTTTTGCGATCGATGCTGTGATGAGGATTTTTATAGCCAACACATGAAAGAAAAAGTAAAAATAGAAAAATATTTGATGAAAATGAGCATTGGCAGGTCAAATTTGAAATGAAAATGAGTATACAATGCATCTACCTTGCCATGTGATTCGATAGCTTGTTAACTTTGATCTCTCTTGCTAATGTAGGATTTGGTTGCATTCACTTGGTGTCATGTTTAGTTTTTGTGTTTTTCTTGCTTCATCAACCTGTGAGATCTCTCTGTATTAGGACTCTCGTTTAAATTTGAGGATGTTAAGATAATTTTTTGGCCTTCATGATTCCAGTTATTTTAGTGATTTGTTTCTGATTTGCGTAAGTGGATCCCATTTTTGGCATTCAAGATCGTCGTCTTTTAGGATGTGTCATGGACATGGCTGTTCACATAGCATTTAATACAAATTTTAAGGTGAATGACACATATAAATGGCTGTTCATTCTTTAGGAGCTGTTTTGCTACCCAAAGTAGTAAATAGGTTTGTCATCAGAAAAGGAGCAAGAGATTATATTTTCAGTCATTACTATTGAAGTTTGAAGTTTGAAAGTGAAAAGTGAAAGTGAAATTGTTGATGATTCATTACCGTATTTCTTTTGTTGGAACTCCATTTGTGTAGGTTCATGTGGTCAGTTATCCTTGTCCAGATACACCTAGCCAAATAGTATTTATAATGGTCCTTATATTTCTTCAGCTGCTTTTCCTTGCTCCTTATTGACATCCAATTTTTATGATATAATTTATGATTATAGTCTTTTTCAATTTCCACTGCTTTGTAATTCAATTGAAAGGCAATAAAAAGAGCCCTCACACATTGTATTTGGGGCTTAAGGAAAATTGGACAGATGAAAGAATCTCTTCTACCTTGGACAACAAGTTTCTCTTTCACCATGTGTTCTCATAAAGAAATCGAATCTAGATTATCTATTGTAGCAATATATGTTGATGGCACTAATTTATTTGGAACTCATGAAGAGTTCTAAGAAAAAATATTTCACGTTTTATTTATTTAACCTTCTTTGAAAAATTATATATTTCTCGTTTTTTTATAAAAAAACCTTTTCACATTTTTTTCTTGGAAAACAATTTTCTTTAAGTATATTCTCGTGATTTTTAAAAAAAATATACAAAAAAAATTTGATCAAACAACTAAAAAAAACCATGATTAATCAAGTGTCTAAAAGTAAATGGATGGATACTTCAAAAAAAAATGTATATGGATGGAAAAGGGAAGAGATTACACATATTCAACACTTCCTGTGATGTTATCTAAAATTTTGTTCTCCAATAACTCCCCTTCATTCCCTTGAATATAATTTTAATCTTTGTTTTTACAACAAAATGATTGATTTTGAGTGAAGTTTGTGTTTCACTTTAGTAGAGATTCGAAGAGAAAAAAGAAGTGGACGAAAAAAAATGAGGAAAGAAGCGAGATTAAGGGGCGTTTGTTTTTTGACTTAAGTCTTAAAAGTCATAAGTACATAATAGATCTAAATCATTAAGACTCCCTGACTTGTTTGATTTTTCGTGTAAATGTTTTCACTTAAATATTACGTGGTTTTTCATTTTACTACTATACCCTTGTTTTAAGTATTTACATTTTATTATTATTATTTAGAAATGAATTTTAATATTATTTTAAATAAATAATAATGTTATTCAAAATAAAGAAAAACAACATATTAATATTATATATATATATAAACTTCCTCACCGATTCCTTAAGAGGAAGCCAAGAGTCCTCCTCCGATAGCAATGACGGAAGTCGTCGACCTTCACGCATGCCTCGCTTTTGGAGGAGACATGCTGCCTCCTCCATTTAAACGAAAGGGAGGAGGCCCCATTAATTGAGAGTAGGCCGGCCAGCCTCCTCCCATCGAACATAGGGAGGAGGTCAGGTAGCCTCCTCCGGTCACAATTCATGGAGGCAGTGGCACCTCCTCCTCCTTCCATGAGATTCAATTCTAGAGTTAGGGTTTGATGAAATTGGGGATTTTTATTTTATTTTTTTTCAATGAGTTGTTTTTGTTAATAATTTAATTATATGGGGCTATTTTAGAAAATTTATGTTAATGAGTTAAATATCACTTATTCAATGAGTGAAAAGTCAAAAAAATTATCTTTTTAATTTTAGATATTTTGAACTTAAATTAAGATATAACTCGAAAGACAAACGGATTAAACCCAATTAATTTAAGACTTGAGACTTAAGTGGTGAAAAACAAACGGTACCTGAGTGAGTTGAGGGCATTTCGGTAATTTCGTTTTATAGACTGAATCAAATTTTGCAATATGGCTATTAACAATCAAAAAACTTCGTTTGGGGTTCAAAACAAATTTCACATAATGTTATGGCCATTTTTAGGAATTCTCACGGCAAAGTCAATCGACTGTCTCTCTGAATGAAGAGTGAAGAAGAATAAATAAATAAAATGAAAATTGAAAGTCTGTGATAATTTGATTTTGAGAGATTTGGGAGGTTGGATATGGACGATATATTCACAGCAGCATCGGTGACCAGTAGCGGCCGACCAGTTCTCGCCGAAAACGAAGTAGAATGCAACCTTCTATCGAACGTCGACCTGGAACCCGAAGACGGCACCGCCAATTCCTTCGTCGCCTTAAAATCAGGAGTCTTAATTCTGACAACCCACCGCCTTCTCTGGCTCTCCTCCGCTAAAGGTGTCGGCATCCCACTATCATCCATCACCCACATCTTCTCCTCCAAGAGATCCATCAAGTCCGTCTTCCATTCCCCTCGTTTCCGGTTCCAGGTTTCCGCGGCGGTGATCACGGTTGTCGTTAGAGGAAAGGGAGACTGGGAGGTGTTTTTGACCAAGTTGTGGGAGTCTTGGAGAGCGAGAGCTTGGGAGGAGACCACTACTACTAGTGTTGTTGTGAATAGAGAGAGTACCAGTTCCGGTTCGGGTTCGGGTTTTTATGGAAGTGATGGGTCGGTTAGAATGGTTGGAGTGGCGGGTATTCTGAGGAAAGAACAGCAGTTGTGGGAGAGTACTGATAAGAGCTTGCAGGATGCTTTCCAAGACCTTAATGCTCTCATGGTGCTTGATATTTTTGTTTTTTGTTTTTTGTTTTTTGTTTGTTTTGTTTGTTTTTTGTTTGTTTTTTTTACTCATTTGCTCTGTTTTTTTTTTTTTTTTTTTTTTTTAAACAACCTCTGTTTGGATTTGCAGAATAAGGCTAAAGAGATGGTTCTGCTAGCTGAGAAGATGAGGCAAAAACTTTTATCTACCTCCAATTCAACAAACCAAGATGAAATGGGTTCTAAAGAAGAAATGCAAGATTGGTTGTTGAGTGTTGGTATTGCATCTCCAGTTACAAAAGAGTCTGCTGGTGCCTTGTATCACCAGCAATTATCGAGCCAGGTTCGCATTTTGCGTATTCTGTATAATGACAATAGAGTTATACCCCTGTTATTTTTTGTCTAGGTAGCATGTTAACTGCTCTAGGTTTTAGGTTTTAAAGGATAGTTTGAGCAACTGTAGATTGAATATAAAAACACCCTGGTTAGTTTTAGGATTTTGAATTCTTAGATTTATAAAAATGCTTGTGATGCATCTTATCATATTTGCTATAATTGCTCTTTCACCAACCATTGTCAGGAACCAAAGTATCTAGCTTTATAATCACCTAATGAGCTTGTATTTTAGAATTCTACTATACTTATCCATCCAAATGTCTTAGTTACTCAAATCAATTTTTTATTTTTATTTTTTTGATATCTTATTGGGATATTAATGCATTCCAATCATTATTTAAGTTGTTTATTTACAGTATTCCAGGTTTTATATCTATTACCCTTTGTTAGAATCCTGGAAACAGCAAGAGAAGAGGAATGTAATTTAGTATTGACTAAATGTGGTGATGCATAAAAGTGATGAACTGAATTTATTTAAATAAATCAAAGCAGTAAAACATTGGACTAAAAGATGAAAAGATGTTGTAGACTTTCCATCACTATGGTCTTTGATCTTCGCTAGTGTTGCTTACATTTGATTTATATAGAATTTTAAACTGATTGAATCCTATTTTATCTCTCCGCTGGCAATTTCTACCCTCTTATTTCCATTTGGTGGTGATAAACTGATAATGACTTGAATTATATAAAATCTCAGCAAATTTTGCCCAAAGGATGTAGGATCAACTTTCAGAATAGAAAATCCCAAGGGTTGGTTAAAAATTTAAGACCTTATGTTTTCAACCCGGAGTTTAGGGGTTCAAAATCCTTGGTGCCTACATGTCGTGGACATTATATATCCACAAGTTTTTTTTTTTTTTTTTCTATCAAGGCTGTAGGGTTTGATTGTGGTCTCCAATTCAGAGTTCAATGAATAAAAAAAATATATTGGAGGATTCTTGGATATGAAACATACTAATTCAGAAAAAAGGATTTGTGATGTGAAACAAAAGTTAACAGGGTTTTGAATAAGTTTGGCCGCAGATCTGAAAATCTTGGTGATCTTTTCTATATAATGAATGGGGAGTCCTTCCCTTGTGTGTTCTAGTGCCCTGTCCAATTAATGCTTCTTTGCAGCCTAGCTGGTTTTGTAATTCGGAAAATGTCAAAACTGCATTTGAGACTACCAAAGTTTTGAGGGAGACACTTAGGCAACGTATTCGTGAATGTGAAAAATATTTACCATTTTCATATCTTTTATGTAGAGTCAGTTTACAATAATTACTTCAATCTATTGACTGATTGACACCCTAGTTGTAGTTGATTGACAACTAGATTTAAGACTCCCCCTAAAGTTGGAGCATAGATATTCTCAATGCACAGCTTGGAACATAGAACATAGATATTGAAAAACTTAAATGGTGATAAAACATAATAAAATAAAATTGGAAACAAATACTAATTTCATTAACATCCCCCTCCAAACTCATGATAGGGAGATGAAGCAATTTGAGTTTCCAAAGTTCCGATGACATGGTAGTCCTTTCAAGAGGTTGATGAACTGACTTGATAAAGGTGCCAGCCAAACCATTTGACAAATATGCCGACGAAACGGCTTGACAAAAGTGGCAAGAGTGCTGACGAAATGGCCTGATAGTGCTTTCTTTCATGTTCGTGTATTATTGGCAAATAGCATGTCATGTTGTTGTTTGTTTGAATTTTGTTTCTTGATCTGGTAAATGCCTTGGGTTAAAGCAGACTGTATTTTAGCTTTCTTTCTTTCTTCTTCTTTTTATTTTTTTTTCTTAAATAAGATAATTTTAATTTATAATTTCTTGACACTTAGTTGGCAGATTTTGTCAGAATTCCGCTAGAGAGAGCTGGAGGAATGATCAGTCTTATAGATATCTACTGTCTCTTCAATCGTGCCAGGGGCACAGGTTTGATTCTCTCTCTCTCTCTCTCTCTCTGTGTGTGTTTCTACCCGGAGCTGATCTTGTCAGAGGACTTGCTCTTTGCATAAGATGAAATAATTGGTATTTCACTCTATTGGTTTTCATATTTTCCAGAGTTGATCTCGCCAGAGGATTTGTTCAAAGCATGTTCACTTTGGGAGAAGTTTGATGTGTATGATAATTCATTCACTATTTATGTGGCAGAGTGGCCTTCTTTTATCATGCCACCATGTTTAAATGTTTGTCATCTCATTTGCTGTTGTTCTTTGTTTAATAGTCCAGTAATGCTTCGGAAATTTGATAGCGGAGTCATGGTCGTCCAGAACAAGGCCCACAGTGATGAGGAGGTGACCCCTTTTATCTTTAAGCTATTTCTTTTTGTTGAAATATTTTTGAGGTTATGTTTGAAGATTGAATCTGCTTTTTGAGTAGAAATGATGAAATGGACTGAAGGCTCATGATTGCAGTCAGTTTTTTTGACTCTGCAAGTTACTTGGGGATTATTTTTCGATACTAGGAAAATTTTACATATTTTATAAATTTATTCTATATATAAATGTATCCACTGTCTAACATCTTTTGATCCGGTAAAAATCGTTATGTTTATAAAATTGTCTATTTATATCTTTTGTATATAACTTATTGAATATAGTTTTATCTCTTTCATATGATTGATTACATTTTCATTGCATGAATGTCTAGATTAACATTTGAATTGATTTATCTATCCATCATGATCAAAGAATAGCCCTTTATTGATGTCAATTGAATTACAAAAATACGGATATGTGTGTGTGTGTTTGCTCCTCCTAATCTAGAAAGGAAAACTAAAACAATTAGAATCCTAAAGAATTTAAGATTTTCATAATTAACTAGGACAGAAGTAGGAAAAATATAAGTCCTAAATTAACACTTCCCCTCTAGCTGGAGCATAGATATTATCAAAGCCCAGCTTGGAACACAAATGCAAGCTCTTTTGTACTGATTTAGTGAACAAATCTCCTATCTGGTATTCTGATTTGATATAGGGAGTAACTACCACTCCCTTCATGTGTCATGGGCATGTGAGGACTCACAATCAAAAGAAAGACATGGACTGATAGGAATTCTTAAGAGATGAAGTAGAGGCGAAGGAGGATGTCCTAATGTGTAGTGCCACTATTTGGGGGATACTGCTGAGGATAAAGCACAATGCGAGGAAAGATCCAGCCTAGAAAAATAATACACTCCATTACTCTCACGCCCTCCTCCATTCGTCTCCTTCGTATAGAGATCCTAAAAAACACTAGGAAAGAATGTAACAGAACAATTAATATCTCTAGTGAGCTGACTAACAAAAAGAAGGCTTCTTGGATAGTTAGGAAATTATAAAACACGAGAGGGGGATACAACAAAATGTGGACAAATAGTTCATGTGTCCATAACTTGGGCTCTGGAACCATCTGCTAAATGACTGATGACTGTTTACCAAATGGAGAAAAAGAATTAAGAATTGATTGATTACCGATCACATGGCAAGGTGCTCTGGAATCAATAATCCAAGAGGTAGAATTAGAATTTGAAGTGAAAACACCTGAAAACCATTAGGAGTAGGATTCAGTGGCGTAGAACAAGATCCACCTTGATCAAATATGTTTGGTTGGCCCAATCTGGTGTCCCAAACTTTTCGAACACTTCTCAGGTGGATGATTTGTACCACGACAGTGAGTGCAAAAAACATTTCCACCTTGACCTCGTCCACATCCAGTATATTCTCCTCTTCCACGGATGCCTGAAGAGACAACTGCAGAACTTTCATGAGAGGGCTGGAAGTAGGAGAGGAAGATAACCCAACTCTTTGTAGATGGGGATAGACTTCACTTACTGTGGGAAGCATTCTTTCTGTAAGGATGTTAGTCTTGGCACTCTCAAAAACTGGATTGAGACCTGAAAGGAAACAACTCTAAATTCCTCTCTTTGTTTGTGAAGAATCTCAAGATCATTAGTGAGAGGATGATACACATTAAGCTCCTCCCACAGTCCTTCCAAGGTGCCAAAATGTTCCTTCAATGATTTGTCACCCTACTGACAAGAAAAAAAGCATATAATACAAATCATAAATTCTAGAATTATTCTGAGATTGACTATACCATTTTCTAAGTGCATCCCAAATCTCTTTTGTTGTATCAAAGAACATTTTGGTAGAGGCAATGTGCAGATCCATACTATTACATAACCAAGTCATCACCGTAGTATTTTCTTTACGCCAAATACTGTTGTCTTTAGAATTCTTTGAAGGAGTTGCATCAGTCAAGTTTTTTTCCTTCCCTTGTGCAATCAAATATATTTCAACACCTTTGAACCAGAGAACATAGTTGGTTCCATTTAACTTGACTGCTGTTATAGACACACCCACCTCTAGGAGGATTAGTAGAACCCGGA
This sequence comes from Acer saccharum, assembly GCA_030490815.1. Classification (NCBI taxonomy): domain Eukaryota; kingdom Viridiplantae; phylum Streptophyta; class Magnoliopsida; order Sapindales; family Sapindaceae; genus Acer; species Acer saccharum. The sequence continues at coordinate 11,292,599 of CM059878.1, forward strand.
GTAGTAGAAGCCATACTGACAAAGAGTACCACAGAATCAGCACTCAGCTAACTAGTCCAATGTTATGATGGGTGCGACAAAACCGAGGTTTGAAGAGTAGATATTTAGGCTGGGAAGCAAGGAGATTTTTAGGGTTGGTTAGAGCTGTCACTGGTGCACCATATGGCAGGACTGAGGACTGCAAGAAGCAAAGTCAGACAGCAGCTTGACTTCAGGCGTTATTTCTTTTCCTTTTCGTTGAATGATTTTTTTGTTTTTTTATGGGGTGGGTGGTGGTGGTGTTGGGATTTGGATTGGTGAACCATTCTCTGATACCATGATAAAAGAATAGCCCTTTATTGATGTCAATTGAAATACAAGAATACTAATATATATACTGTTGCTTCTCCTAAACTGGAGGAAAACTAAAACAATTAGAATCCTAAAGAATTTAAGATTTCCATAATTAACTAGGACACAAGTAGATAAAACATAATTTCTAGTTTAACACATCATATGAATATATAGCAAGCCAAAAGTATTAAGCTGATATTTACCTTGAAATTTATGTGCTGCTCTTACCTTCATGAGCCAACACTCTTCAGTTTTCGACACGCTTATGGAGAAAGTAGCTTCTATTTACTTTCATATTTATTCTTAAGGAAAAATCTAATGTCAGAACACAGTTACACAAGTGTTATTATCATCTATGACTATGTTCCATTTGACTGATACTCTACAATGGAGAATTGGACTTTAGTCTTGCCACCTCTGCTTGAATTTGCATGTGCTGGTCATGTCATATGTTTTTCTTTTAATATTTTTTTTCCTTTCGTGTTAGCATGACAACACCCTCTTATGGTGTCAAGTGCAGGTTTTTGCTAGACTTAGAACCCTTGTGGCAAAGCCCGAAACCCTCCGAACTGGAATAAGTGCAAGTGATGCTGCAATGACATTAGGTATTGCTCCTGCCATGGCCAAGGAGCATCTTCTTACTGCTGAGAGCAAAGGTATCTTTCTGTCATCTTTCTTAGAATATTACTGACATTTTGGGGATTTAATATATAATTTTATATTTTTGACAGGTTTTCTGTGTAGAGATATCAGCCCCGATGGCTTTCGCTTTTATGTCAATTTATTTCCTGAAATCAGTCCAAATGATTTGCATCTGTAAGTGAATTTTCTCATTGATTCCGATGACAGTTTTTCTTCTCTATACATGTATACTTTTTGGTCGTGTTTGGCGCACGGGATTGGACAGGATTGGACTATTTCCAATTATGGTCCAATGTTTGATAGGCTCACCGGATTGGAGAATCAATCCGGTGGGCCCACATTTAATCCCGCCAACGCGGGATTAAACAAACCCATGTATCACCTAACAAAACATAATCAATATTATTATATTTTGTAGGTTTGTTTAATCCCGCTAACGCGGGATTAAATGTGGGCCCACCGGATTGGTTCTCCAATCCAATGAGCCTACCAAACATTGGACCATCATTGGAAATAGTCCAATCATTTACGCTAAACGCGCCCATTATATTAATTCAAACCGGTCTCATGTTTCTCCTAACACAACATAGTATTAATTCAGTTCAATCCAATCTCATCTAATCCCAATCCTATCCAATCCCATAAATAGTCCAATCCAATCCCGCTCACCAAACGGTGCCTTTGGGCCAGTGGCCTTTATTTTGGCTTGAACAAACTTTATCTGCTAGATTCTCTAAGCCTACATCTTCTAATTGTAAACTATTTCCTTTTTCTTTTTTTACTGTTTTGTGCTTATGATTGTGCTTCTTTGAGTGTATTCTATACGTATGAAGAAATTTTCAGTCATTGTGTAATATAGAAATCCTGGTGTGAGTCGGATATGATCTTAGGGCCACTTATATAACTATAAAAGATCTCACCAATTGCTAATTAGTACACTGCAGGTACTAATTTTTGTATTTGTATATAATGTATCATAAGACATACCAAGGTGTATGAATGATGTAAACATAGATGTTCTTGTGTTAAACATCTGAAACACTGGATTTTATACCCCTTTAAATAATGTCACAGGCCATCTGCTTGTGTCAATTTCAAGTTCTTGATTTGCTGAAGTTCGGGTATAGAGTTTCATAGTAGGCCTTACCTTTTACCATTGGCACCAGAGAAAGCACTAACTATATAATTGCTAGCGGATGTGTGATGTAGCATGGCTGATGTATCCTGTATAGTTATTTAATCCAATCTCCAGAATGACCTCTGCAGTGAGTTGATTTGTACTGGACCTTTAGTTAGGTTTGTGAGGCTAACTTGGGTAGGGGTCATGACTCATCACCATTTTGTTTGTAATTTATTTTCCGTTGTGCTTATTTGAATGATTTTGATGTAGGTGACAATGGTATTCTTTTCACTTTATATATCAATAGTATTTTCTGGAGTATTCTTTCCATAATTGTTTTCCTCTTTCTTGTACGTAATGCATTATTATATTTGTTCAGAGTGAAGGATCATGGGATCTATGGTGCATGGATCAGAGCTGCCTCTGTTTCTGGGTAGCAGTGCTTTCTCCGGTTTTTTCCTCTTTTGCTCAAATTATGCAACTTATATGTAGGTCCAATTTAATGAATGCCAACAAGTTGTAGTTCTTCAATTCAGTAATTGTTTATTTATTCAACTTATGGTTTTGTTTGTTTTTTTACCCCTTCCATTACTGCCTGATTTAGGATCGAGTGAGGGAATGGGTTCAAGATTCAAGAACAACACACACTAAATAGATACTCATGTTAACCTTAGTGGTCCAAGATTTTCTTGACAAGCATACTTTTCGGGCTGATGTTGCTTCTTTGAGTTATTTTTCTGAGCAGCAAACCTGATTTTCGTGCAACTCGAGGAATGGAGGAAGATGGTGAGGAACCAAGTCAATAATATTTTTTGTATCCTCTTTATTGTAACATAGAAGTAGTGGGGAATTTTATAAAGATAATAAGCACTGATTGAGGTGATTGGTCAACAAAATATGGGTGAATTCTTCTTCTTCTTCTTCTTCTTTTCGGATGGGAATTAATTGAACTGATGAAAGTACAGATTCTAAAGAAGTCGGATTACGCAACAGGCAGAAACTGAATTGTGTTACGCTGATTTTTTTTGTATTTATTTATGATTATTTGATGTTTCCTGTTCTTGTATTTGAAGGCTATGTATGTAGGATATGACTTATCTTTATCTTCTCACCCAGGATATTCCCATTACAGATTTTGTGTTGTGCAAATGTTGTTCTGTGATTCTGATGATGTTGAACTTGTGCTTTGGTGTTCAGAATTCGTGGCGATATCATTAAAACTTTAATTACTTGGCAGATTCTTTCTCTGCTTGTTCTCATTATTTATTTATTTATTTATTTTTCGTTATTCATTATTTATGTATTTTTTACTTTCTATAGTTTGATATTTAGATATTGTGTTATAATTGATAATTTAAGTGTTCTAATTGTTATGCAAAATGTGCCGCTTAGGTTTGTCAACAACAATCCTCAATCTCTTCAAATGGGGAACTATCTACCAATTTATGTTTATATTTATATAATATTTAATAATGGGGTACCAAAATTGACAAATACCTATTTATTGGCAATCATCTCCCACATCAAAGGAAATAGAAAAATCAAAGAAAATGTGAAAGGGGGCGATTTAATTTTAGATTTTTCCAGAACATGATAAACCACAAAAAGAAAATAAAAGCAAGAAGCGTGTGTATATATATATATAAAGAGGGAGGGAGAGAGAAACAGAAAAAAGGCGAAGAGTTGGAATAGATTAAATATATCATTACAATTAATTAGTAATTTATAAAAATATTATTACAGTTAATAACTATAGAAAAATATAAATAGAAAAAAGGGAGGTGAATAGATTAAACATATTATTACAATTAATTAATAATTTAAAAAGTATATTATTAGCTATACTTATAAATTTAATTTTGAAAGTAATAATAAAATAATATAAATGAATGTTAAAAAAAAAAAGCTACAAATGAAAGGTTTAGAGATTGTTTTTATACATCTTCAAAATATATATATATATATATACTAGTGGGGTGGGCACGTGCAATGCACGTGCCAAATCCGTAATATTGAACTTTAAATATAATATAAATGCATATATTTTTTTAATATATAAATACAAACATATTTACAACATATTTATAATTAAAAACTATTAGCACTTCTAATCTTACAACTGAACTTGGAGTTCAACATTACCACTTAGGCTTTAGAAGTATTTACAAACAAAAATATGCAACATTAGATGTACGGGTACCTGTTTTCAGCATGTCGAACTATGTTTTAGCGATATTTACAACAAAATATGTAGGATTTAGTTTAGAGATATTTACAATAGGATTGATATAAACTTAGGGGGGTGTATTCAATTAGGATTCTTGAAGACATTTAAAGACATTTTTTAAGTGACAGATTTTTATGGATTTCTATGGACTTTTATAAATCCACATAGACTTTCATTGATTTGTTTAGACATCTATCTCAGACTTATATGGATTTGTTTAGACATCTATCTCAGACTTTTATGGATTTGTTTAGACATCCATAAACTTGTTATCTCTGACTTCTATTATAGATGGAGAATTATACTACTATACGGCCTAATAACACCATCTATACACTCAACCAATATGATCCATTAATATAATTTGCAGTACTAACAACAATTTCTGTTTTCTTCCTTTTCTCTTTTATTACTTTTCACCTCCTTAATCATCTATTTCCCTTTCCAGTTCTCCATTGCTTATGGCTTACTTTTTTTTTTTTTTTTTTTTGTCATGTATTATGTTTCAATAAGACAAACATATCATGTTATTTATAAAATAATTTAATAACATACGGCTATGCATCCATTTATGAATTTAATTAAAAACCATCATTTTAAGCAAATAAATTTTCAAAAATGTTTGAATATATAGGACGAGCTTTTCATATATCATGTCATCAATATACTCGTTCAATATAATTAGTATATGTAATAAGGTCAGGTAAGATCAGGTAATAACATGCATGCGTTATGACTTTAATCATTATATTTAACTTATATAGTTATATTATAATTTGTGTCCAGAAAAAGAGAGGTATTTTTTTTTTTTTTTTTGAATTTACAACAACTGCTGAGACCTGGCGAGATATGACTCTACTAGCACAGCCCAGAATACTGCCCCCATAATTGGGGAGAGGGCACTCACACTTGGGATTAATGGCCAAGGAGGGACAAATAATATTGTAAATATATACACGCACACAGGTGTTGAACCGTGGTGGTTGGGGCTCCCAAGGGAGGGACCACCCACATTGGCAAGAGGCCTTGTGTAAAAGAGAGGTGTTGAACCTAAATCATATATTTAACTTAATTTATGAACATTATGTTTGTCATCTATTATATTTGACTTCTTTTTTTTTTTTCTCTACACTAAAATATTTCCCAAATGAAAATTTCTGACTCAGCTACTTCCAATAATCACGACAGCAAATACAAAGATACAAATTACTTGGGTTTAGATATGGTGCTTCATTCACGCAATCACGCATGTAATAATCAACATAAAAATGTATTAAATAAAAATTATTAATTATTAGATCATATGTGCATGATTTGATGATAATCGATCAAGATTATTTGAGCAAAAAAAAAGTGAAAAGAAGCAGCACGTTTATGTTTTGAAAGAGAAAGCAAAGTCCACCAAAATCTTTGGGGAGAAGGCTGGACATGTTATGATATTTCATATTTATATCTCTCACCATCAAATCCACCAAAATCCATCAAAATCCATAACTTAAGAAAATCCTTTAAAATCTAGTCATAATTGAATACACCTTGATTCTTGTAGACATTTTTAAAGTCTCAATTCAATACACCCGGATTTGGAAGGATTCTTTAAAAGTCCATAAAAATCTGAATTGAATACCTCTGGATTAATATAGACTCTTTTAAAGTCTTTAAATGTCCGAATTGAATACACCAGGATTTATAATGTCTTTAAATGTCCTCGAGAATCCTAATTGAATACACCCCCCTTAGTTTATTTCGGAACTGTTAAAAAGTTGAATGATGTTGTGTTTAACATTTTCTTCTCCAGCATATTTCTGCTTCCAACTTTTGATGCGAATGATGTATTCTTTAGAGTTGGAAATGTTTACTAAACTTTCGATATCAACCCATCCGTCCTAATAAAGAAGAAATATTAATAATATAAAATGAAAATTTATAACTGTGTATTAGAGATTGTATTTGCAGTGCAACATACCTCTGTACTGTTTTCCATTAGTTGTTTTGAAGAGCAACCTAAAAAAATTTCTACGTCGTCTCCAAATATAGTTGCGGGTATAACTCCAGATGAATCAGTGAAATGAACTTGTACACAACATATGTGAGATATATATGCACTATGTAAATAATCAATTAAAAATAATAAACGATAGAGAAATAATCTAGTGAAGGTAAAGCCATATTCTGCTTGATACAAAAACTACTCTAAATAGAGAATAATTGACAAAGTATCTTCACACAACATCATGTATATTAGTTTTCACATGAGTTTACATAATAATTTAAAATTAAAATAAAATCACAATAAACCATTTTTTTCCATATTACTCTAATTGGTCTAAAAACTGAAAAAGAGGCACTATCAATAAGATAGTTAACAAATGATTTACAAATAAATTAGAAAAGAACAAAATCCAAAATCTTTGTCAGAAACAAAAACTTTCCTTCAGAAACCACCAAGCATGGTAAGTAGGGAGATGGGTTACAACATAGAAACTATTTGTTTCCAAGTTTTCTATAAAGCATACGGAGCTATTTATCAAATCTACAAACTTGTAGAAGAAAACATAAATTTAACTTTTAACGTATCAATATTCAATACCAAGAATGCTTTGGCTAAACTTTTCATATTCATATTTTGGTGCTATTCGACATAAATTTAATAGATTGTATATTTACTATAAAATTAAGATATTATATATACCTTGGGATGGCTTTGACATTTTGGCTTTTGCATTGACAACAATAAAAAGATGTATTAAAGTCAGCACCTGTTTTTTTGTAACATTTTTCACAAGCCTTATACCAAAATGTTTGATCTAGATCACTCAGAAGAATTTGTGCTTTGATCCAGTGGTTCAATTTCTGAAAGGTGCAGAATAATATTTGTTGTTATGTTTGAAACTTTATTTAAAATTTTTTTTGGAAAACTAAAGTGGCTATTCTATGGAATGAACCGAAAAAGAAATAGATAGATGTGAAAATAAAGTAATACCATTTCAGCTGAAATTTGCAGAGTACTAATCAGAACAGTTGGCTGATTTATGGGAATTGTTGAGGCTTGTGAAGAAGTGAGACATTCCTTTTCAGCAAGAGTGGATTTAAGGTAGAGTTTGTTTTCATCTCGCCTATATAATAGATAAATAAGTTTAGGGAAAGAAGTTGGATTAAAAAGAATCAATAATCATGTAGGGGATAATTATTTAGTTAAAGAGTTTACCAAGTACGTAAAGCGTATGTTTCAGGCATATCAGGGTCTATCATGATACAAGTTGATGCTTTTGTACGTAATGACAAATCTATAAGAAAATAAATTGTTATTAAGGATGAGTTTAAAAATATTAGAATGATTTAATGGTTATAGTTATAAGTTATAACTTACTTTTATAGGAGACAACTTTCAAACGCATTGCGACTATGACAGGCTTTGTTGCAATATGATTTAAGATGGCAGCGCCTTCATTGTCAATGAATTTGTCCCATAAAATTAAGAGGAGCGGTTGCTTTTTGAAAATGAGGTTTATATGATTTTATTATTTATCAAGAAAAATATTGGTTCAAATAATATTTACTAAAGAGTGCATCAATTTTGATTTTCTACACTTACTCTTCATTGACAAGGGTTACTTCTTGAATGGAGCATGTACCGAAAGATGTATGTATACATCTTACTGGTTGTACATCTATTGCAAGTGCAATGATATCTAAAAAATAGTGAATATAAATGTTAAGAAATTAGAATTAGTGAAAATTGAATAATATAAGAATGAATAGGTATGTTAGTATCTTACCAACTTGATCAAAACTATCGATGTAATTGTCTAAACGGCTGAAAGGGACAAAAGAGAATTCTGGTGTGTTTTTTGAAGTGCCTACAATATCCTTTTTTTCAATTTCTTCAACCATTGTTCCGCCGTCAATGATCCATTGATATTCATTATTCACAACTCTATGATCTGACAAGATAGGTCTAACATTTGCATTTGTGATGTGATACTTCTTGAATACTATTAATGTGTCCTCAAATGCACGTATGTTTTTGTCAAAGATGGTAGCTTGAATTCTTGTTCCCTGAAAAAAGATGAAAATGATATTAAAATACATATTCAAGTAAAGCAAAAAAATCTGGTGGAAATCATGAAAACCCTATTCTATAAACACATTTTGAAAAGAAAAAAAAAAAAAAAAAAAAAGAATCCAATATTTCCAACCTAAACCAGTGAAAATTATGATCAGATAGATTTCACAGTGTGAACAAGGATTTCAATTTTGATTTTATATTAGTGGGTATCAAAAGTTGTTATTTATTCCACTATGTGTGAACATTATTTGTCTGATAGGCTACTACTTTTCAAAGTGTGCACAATTTTTTGGAAACAAACAAGCAGCAGTTGAATGACACCCCCAGAAGTAATTTTAAGCAAGTAAAGTACTGACTGAAATTTTTTCTCTTCATACACATTACGATTCCCAAATCTTCAACTTAATAAACCAAAAACAATTCAAAGTAAGAAAACCCTACAAAAAATTAATTCATTTCAATCACTAATAGCAAGAAATGAAATGAAAGTCAAAGTCAACTAACAGAACAAAAGTAATAAAATTAACTAAAACTGATAGAACATGACCAAAAAAAAATCCCTCCAAAATCACAAAAAACACAAAATTGTCAGCACCCATATTCTCTTACACTCTTAATCACCAAAATTAAAGAAATAAAACAAACAAATTCAATCAATTCACAACAACCCAAAAAAAAAAAAAAAAATCTCAACTTTCGAAATTTTGATACAATTTATATGATAATTAATCAAACCCAGATGAGAGAACTTTACCTTTTTGTAGAATTTGAATGTCTTTGAGGGAAATCTAATGTATATACAAATATCGAGAGAAATTCGAGTACGAAAATAGAGTAATTTTAGTGGGTCAATTTTATTTATATAAGATTGGGAGCGTAGGATAAGAAGCGGTGTATTTTAATCATTTTGTAAGAAAGTAAATGCTAAAGTGACTATTTAGTATTGGTGGTTATTAGCCATATAGATGCTAATAAAGGAGCAATAAATTATCAAATATGTGCGACATACCGGTATCTACCAATATGAGATGCTGATGTCTGGAAGAGTTTTGTTGCGCATTTCTTGGCATACTCTTTTCAGCTACTAACACTGTTGCTGTCCATTTTTTGGTTGTAGGACGTATGTCCTATATGAGCTTTGTTTGAGTGGACATATTTAATACCTATGTAGAGACAATAATTAAAAAAAATTATTATAATAAAAAAATTAAATAGCATAAACTTGTTGAAAAAGGTAAAAATTGATCAAATAAGTAGTACCAATTGAAAAGAGGTGGCCTCAATTGAGAAGAGAATGCTAAACGTTTATACACATTCAACTACGTATTATTCATTTGATTGTGATCTACTTAAGTTTAATAGATCATGGTAAACAATGATTTTAGTGTTTTTGTAGTCAAGTAGATCATTATGAGTAGGTCGTATCAACATTTTGATAGATTGCGATATTTTTGCTCTAGATAAAGCGACATATAGTTGACCATGAGAGAATACAGGTTCAGGTAAATATATTCCGATGTAATCTAAATTTTGACCTTGAGCTTTGTTTATTGTCATAGCAAAACTTAGTCTTATAGGAAATTGGAGTTCTTTTGAACGGGAATCCATTTTTTTTCGCCTTCAATAGGAATAAATGGAATTCTTGGTAAAAAAACTCTTTTTCCTTGATAATGACCACTGACTATTTGTGTGTCAATTAAGTTTGGGCTAAATCTACAACAAATTAATCTTGCACCATTACATAATCCTTCAGAAGGATTAATATTTCTTAGTAATATTATCGGACAATTTTCTTTAAGCACTAATTGATGAGAAGAAAATCCACTTGGTATGAAACTATTTAAAAAGTCTTCTTGAATGTCTTGTTCGTTTTTATCTATAGTTTCATCAAAGCTGTAATATGTGATAGCATCACCAGAAAATTATTCAATTAGTAGGCTATTGATATCATCAACATAATCATTTTTTGGAGTTAAAATTGCTCAGTTAGTCATTGTATCTATGTTTTCAAAGTAATCATTTAAGTTTGGAAATACAACATACATTAAAGCTTTTAACGATATATTATCTTCTTTATACGGAATAACCATAGAAGCAGGAATTTTTATTTTTTCAGCATTAGTGGTCGATTCTTTTCCATCACCAACGCGAAATAAAAATTCGCTAAACTATGGGTCAAATCTAGCGCGTATATTTTCAGTTAATGAAATTTTTGTAAGTAGCGGCCATAAGTATGATTTGACAATACTGGCATCAATCATTTCTTCTTTCCTGGCTTTTTGAACAACTGGCAAAACTTGTCTGAAATCACCACAAAAAACAACGACTTTACCACCAAAAAGTTGCTTAGAATTATTGATATCTTGTAACATTCTATCTAAGGTTTCTATTGCTAGTCGATGAGACATAGGTGCTTCATCCCAAATTATTAACTTTACATGTTGTAACAATTTTTCCCTCTCTCCTTAACTGCCATGTAAGGAGAGAGAGGGAATTTAGTGGGAAAATATGTGTTTGGTTTACAAGAAAATGGAGAGTATGGAGAAAGAAGAAGTGGTAAAGGGAGCAGAGAAAGTGAAGGTTACCTGGAGATTTTCTCTGAGTCAACAATGGCGTTTTAGCCTCTCAGTTTTGTTGAGTCTTTTTATCAAACACCTGGTGGACATCCTTCTTCTTCACTCTTCTTTAAACACTTTTGAACAGAATATATAGAGAGAGACTTAAGGAAGAAGCAAAACTAGAGGGTGGAACAACTAATATGGTAAACTTACAGGGGTAGAAATGACTCAGGCCACTAAAGTATTAGGCTATTAGCCATTCCGTTTTTATCAAAGATTTGATGGCAAATTTTTGGATAAAGAGGCTTGTACCTTATTTATTCGAAATTATATAGGAAATCGCTGAAATTTATGGCAAGAGTCCTTTTTTTGAAAGATTTTGGGGATTGATAAAAAAATAGGGATTAATTAGGTTTTAAATGTGAGAGACTTTGGAGAGAGAAAAGGTGCATTTGAGAGGTTTTTTTTATTTTTTTTTATTTTTTTTCTATACCGTTTCAGAATTCAGTGTAGAGTAAGAAGTTGTAGTTGCAAAGTTTGATTTGTGGTCAAAAACATGGAATTTGGAGTGCTTGTGTTTTGATTTTCAAATTTCGTAGTGTGTGTGTATTTTTTCATCAATAGTTCTCTTTTAAAATTTTGGCCACCTCTTTAATTTGGTAAATTTGCATATGTAGCCATTCTTTAATTAGGGGAAATAAAAACACCTTTTGATCGTCTGCTAGCCTCAACAAAAACAAATTTTCATCGGCCTTCTATGTTTCATTCACATAACAAAAATCAACCATCAAAATACATAAAGTTGCACTAACATGTGAAATAATACATCATTACAAAACACAAAACAAAGTTACCGATTGATATCATTCTAAGCTATAAACTCAAAAATCTAATCTCTAAATCCTTCTTCTTAATTAGTAAATCCAAATTATCAACAACTTTTCTCAATTGTTCCTCGGCTGACTCTTTGGCCCATATTCACTAATAATACGGTTGTATAACTCTCAATCTTTACTTTTTTCATTGATGGATCCTTGACCAAATGGATGTTCTGATACAAAAGCCGGTATATTTTCAGCTGTAGTCAAGTTTTGCAGATATGTCTGAAGTGTACCTATTATATATTGCAGTCAATTTATTTACCAATCATTTTGTAAAACTTTAAAAGAAAACTGTATGTGTAGATCGCATTTTTACCTAATTCATCATCCCACTCTTTATCATCATATGTTGTTGGAAAGACTCTGGTATGTGCCTATTATATAAAGGGTTCAACATAAATCCAAAAACAAGAGTTAATTATTTTATTTGGGTAGCCCAAAAGTAAAGAAAAGAAAAATGAAAGCTTACGGGATCAAGCAAAGCTTTGTAGGGAGAATCATCCAGGAGCATTGTATTAAATTCATTATTTTTTCCCTTCACCACTTCATCATCCCAACACTTCCTCAGCTCTTTCAAAACCAAGGGTTTTGTGCTAGTTTTCGAAGTACAGTATTTTGTTTTGGTGCATTTAGATCGATCCTGCGATTTCATAAACCATTATGAAATCCATCAAGATTTTATAAACCATTATACACCATACAAATACTCCACCAGTTCAAGAGATTAACTAATTTAAATTCACCGTAAGACCAAAATCACAAAAATAAAAATAAAAAATGAATATAATACAATTGGACAAAACTACTTACCCAAGTAAAAAGCAACTTGTCCTGAATATCTTTATCCATCAGAACATCAAGCACCGGTGTAAGATTTTTCCTTTAAATTAATAAACAGTCAACAATTATTCATAATACGACTAAACATATATTTGAAAGAGATGCAACATACATAACAATTCTTCCTAAATTAATACTTAAAATGTAACTTTACATACAAGAAATAAAATATATATATAATAGAGGGGTACATTTCTTTTGAAGACCACACGGCTACTTTGAAATTCCGGAAGCAAAACTCAAGAAATTCACGTAGCTTCGGCCTTTTGAAAACTGAACAGAAAAAGTTAATTAATACTTTTGTTAAATAATAGTACAAAATTAGCAATAATATAAATAAATACTCGCTTGTTTCCCGACAACTGTGTATTTTGAAGATGAATATTTTGGAAGGTTATCCTTGTGCTCTATATGCGCAAGAACTCCATTAACATCTAGAATAATACAAAATTAGCAATAATATAAATATATACTCGATTGATTCCCGACAACTGTGTATTTGGAAGATGAATATTTGGAAGGTTATCTTTGTACTCTATATGCGCAAGAACTCCATTAACATCTAGAATAATAAGTTTTTTCTGATTTGTACCCTGCAAAAGCATGTTATCAGTCATTAATATCCCTTTAAACAAAATAAATCCAGAACAAGTAATACAAACTGCCAACAAGAATAAAAAGTTTTAAACCAATACGACTTACAACACAAGATGGTGTTAAATCTAGAGTGTGTTGTTCGATCTCCAGGTAACACAGATGCAGCCACACCAGATGATGTTGTAGCAAGAGCAATCATACCTTTAGATCTAAGTGTTGCAAGAATAGCTTTATATAAATATGTTTTTCCTGTTCCTCCTGGCCCATCAATAAAAAAGATGTTGATTGTTGCATGAAAACTTTCTCTAATATTCTATCGTATGCACACTTTTGTTTAAAGGTCAATGATAGTTTCAAGGAAAGATCAGATTCAGAAACTGTTATACCTAATTCGTCATTTATTTCCTTTATGCATCGTTCATCCTCGTTTAATATAATGTCATAATCAACTAAATGATAATCGTTGATGTTATTGCCCATTGATTTAACAACAAAGCGAATATGCTCTAACACTTTTAATCGTGCATCGGAAAAATTTAAACCAGAACGATGATAATCTTCAGATATTGAAACCTCATATTTCTCCCATAGGTTTCTAAGATTAGCAGGTCTACAATAGACCAAGAGAGTGGCAAACAACCGTCGAAGAGTATAAGGCATTTGGTATATGCTAGCCTCTTGTAAACATTCTTCTAAGGTATTATCTGAATCTAATAGTCCATACAAGCGAGCTGACTCGCGAAATGATCCAACCTTTACATCATTGAAAATTTTTAAATCATCGAATGATGTTACACCCTTGATGTGATTCAATAACAATCTTAAATGATATATTTCGCCTTCTGTTGGGTGTGCAATCACAATTCTACCAATCACATTACCGTTCTTTTTTGCTGTCCAAACTTTATTTTTTTGATCCCAAACGAAATGTTGAGGAATGTTTTTATATAATAATGTTTGAGCTTGGTTATTGAACTTGTTTAATCTGAAAAATTCAGTTAACATAGTCCTAGATGATAAGTCTGATCTTAGTACATTTGAAAGTGTATCTGATTTTTTAAAGGTAACTGATTGTTTATCTTCAAGATGTAATTGTAATGAATACACAGCCAGATGCATTTCATTTAGAATAAAACCATAAATTCTCCACATGGCCTCTGGAGGAGAAATCCATCTTGCAGATTGGAAGTTGTCTATTTCATCAACTTGGTTATGTTCATTAGTAACACTTATGTTAAAGGCTGTATGACCATGACCTTTATATATATATATATATATATATATATATATATATATATATATTTATATAAATATTTTATTGCCTTTATAGTAGAACATATTTCAACGTTGATATGACAATCAAGTTTTACTACCAAATACGAATTGTATGGGACAACCCAACGATTATCTAAAGTTGCTCCTCTTACTACTATCTTTTTTCCATCATCTCGACGCCTATATTTGGGATACGAATTTTTTCCATAGGTTGTTGTGGAGAAGAATGTTTGAGGATAAAGGTTTCTACAATTTCCTTGTTTTGTCATACAAACATTAGTGGGATTTAAATTGCCACAAGGGCCATGTATCATATGTTTAATTACTACTCTGTACAAATACTCATTTCCATTTTTATTTGGGATTTCAGCTGAAACAAATCTATCAAAACTTTCAGGTGCATGGATTTTGGCATTTGGTTTAAGAATTATCAAAAAATGAGCATGAGGTAAACCTCTTTTTTGAAATTCAACCATGTATACATACGCAGCTACTACCCCGAAAATCTCTTTTTTGAATAAATCATGTTTCAAATCTTCTAACTTCGCCTTAAATACACATGTAATTAAATTAGGTCTATTTTGTACCTCATCATTCACCCCTAATTCTTGCTTTAGTTCAGGCCAATTAGGGTTACATGTCATTGTAAGGAAAATGTCTGGTTTTTCAAATCGTTGAACTAATGTCATTGCATCCATATATCTCTTTTTCATATCTCTAGGTCCTCCAATAAAAGATGATGGCAAAATAACTCGACGACCAACTCTAGATCCTCAATCTTCACCTACTTCAATACTATCGATAATTCCTTGATAAAGTTCAGCACCAATAACATCTTGTTGATTTCTAAAATAATCTAATCTAGATGTTTCAAGTTTGACATACATATCAACAACATATTGTTGCAGTAGTTGTCTTGCATGCAACAATACTGATGTTTGTGTAGGTCTAATTTGTAATTTATAACAATAATACTCTTGACATGAAACTTCATTTTTTCTTTGTTTTTTTTTTTTTACTTTCATTTTCTAAGAGTTCTGTTGGAGAGGCTATTCGATCAAGAGTATTTAAGCTTTCACTAGGGCAATGAGTTCTATTGTTTTTTTTTTTTTCGAACTCTTTGAATTCCTCGATGTCAACCACTTTCAACGCGAGGAAACAACAAAGGATATTGTAAAGGGTCATAACAACCAAAATAATATTCTACTTTG
The DNA here is from genome assembly GCA_030490815.1 of Acer saccharum. NCBI lineage: Eukaryota > Viridiplantae > Streptophyta > Magnoliopsida > Sapindales > Sapindaceae > Acer > Acer saccharum. Next base: position 11,308,352 of record CM059878.1, read on the forward strand.
TGTGAAAAACCTGCATGACCATAAACGACAATGTCGCGACTCTTACGTTCACTTGAGGGCTCATCATCGACCTACACAGCTGCAACTTGAGAAACTGATGGAGAATTGTAAAGTCTTTGATCAAGCTCAACATCTAATCGAATACGAATTTTATAGTTATCTAGATCAGAGACACCTCTAAGGTTTCTAAAGAAACGACAATATGGATTTATATGTAGTATATCAATTATTTTTTGTAGAGTAAGCAAACTCATCTTTGTTGAACTTTGCATTCGATATTCCAATTCATGCTCTGTGTCATAGAAATAGAGTTGTAAGTACGATGGTTCATTGTTTGATGGTAACATTTCGTTGATAAAATGATAAACTTGTCCTTGCACACAAATATATATATGCCCTTATTCCTTTTACACACGTTCTTATCATACTTCACTCCTAAATAAGTGAATGCAAAAGTGTTATTATAAGTGCGAATATATTTGCGAAACTCTAGAGATTCATTTGAGTTAGAAGTAAAGAGATAAAAAAGACTCTGAGGTGCATCATTTGATATTATTGAAATGTCTCCATCAGCACAACAAAAACCTTTAGATTCTCTATAAAATCGTTTTGCATGGTAGTGTTTACATGAGAGTTCTATTGGCAGTATATGTGGCTCATAAGCAATATCATCTGGAATATATATTGTTATATTTTTTCTTCTTAGCACATGTAAATGTGTCTTATGTTGTACAGCACAATTTCTTGGTTCGATTGATGTGGATCCTAAAGAGAAATAAGTAGTTGTGTCAATTTTTATTGTTATAAAATAAATAATAATTTCAATTTACTAAAATGAAATAATTTTCTCACCGATTTCGAAAGTACTTAAGATGTGAGATTCTTTATTTTATCAATTGATGATTGTGGCTCGAGTCGATGACATGATGTTCCTAAAATATTCAGTTGAGCCATTTAAAATTAATGATATTCAATAATTATCAATTTTATGGAATTACTATTATCAATGTAAACATTATAAGTTTTTTCGAAACAAACCTATTTGTTTTTCTAATGTTTTTTTTTTTTGTTTGTATGCCTCACGTCGTCTCTTATTGATTTCTTGTTTTTCATCTTCAAGAAAATTTGAGTACCATCTCTTTTTGGACCTTTTTTTGCTCCTGTTGTCTGACTTTTTTGTTCCATTATATGAAACAACCTAAATTTAAATAGAACTAACAAATAACGATAATTATAAAATAAAACATATGAACAACAAAAACGTAACTTAATACTAATTTTTTTTTTTAATAAAAAAATCACATAGAAGAAAACGACATATTCTGAATTTAGTTACAAAAAATAGCAAAAGTATAGTGGCATAGATAACTTACCTCGTATAGTGTTTACAATTTCCTCCAAAGCTAACAACACTTGTTTTACCTGTAAATAAAAAACACATTAAATAATGTTAAGAAGCTATTAAATAAAGAAAATACAATACAAACTTCACAAGAAAAACAAGTTTGAAAAACAATTAGCCTTGTTAAGAAAGTTTTTGAATACGTACAATTGCCAAAACTACACTCTCTCTATTCATAGCTAGTAACAAAAAATCGAAGATTTTCTCCAAATATATATAATAACACGATATTTAAAGTTAATAATTTTTTTTCAAAAAAATAAAAAAATAAATAAATAAAAGCAGTTTAACCTAAACCTAACTATATATATACACATAAAGTTTTAAATAAGGTCTCCTAGATGAAGAGATCACTCCGGGATTTAGTCTAGGGCAAAAAAAGTAGGTTTTTCAAAATGTACATTTTAAATTATTATTTCTTATGGTTGTTTAAAATAAAAAACTAAGTCAATTTCAATGTGAATAATTAAAATTTTAGAATTTCGATGGCTCTCGAAAATTAATTAAACCTGAAAAACTACTATATACATTTAAAAGTATTTTCAATTAATATTATAATTAGCTCCCACTCCCAAACTACAGGTTTTAAATGTATTTTACAAAGGAAAATTGCGTGCATATTAGCAAGCGCCCACTCTGCTTTGTCATTATCACTCCAAAACCCAAAATTGCCCCTCAACTACTAAATGTTGACAACTGTCCTATAAGGGTAAAAATGTCTCACCAGCATAGAATGGAAAACCAGTTGTGCCCCCTCAAAAGCTCAAAACCATAAGCTATGAGATAATATGGCCTCCGGTTTTCTCCACATTTTCAACAACCCCTTAAATATGGCCTTCGCTTCTTTTCACACACAAACCCTAACGCAGAATCTCTTCTCTTTCTTCAATCACCCACTTCAAACCCTTTGGTATCTCTCTACTTCTTAGCAAAACAACACCTAAATCCATGGCGAAATCCCTCTTAAATCGTAAGCTAACAAAGTCTTAACCAAACAAATCTCCAAACTCTCCCTCCTAAACCAATCCTTTCTTTTCTTCAGATTCCATCTTTGGTTTGGATTTTTAGATTTCTCTTTCACAGATTTTTATTTCAATTTTCTTCTCTTGTTCGGTTTTGATTGTATGTTCTATTTCTTGTTTTTAGGTTATTCTGTGGTGCTTGCATGTGGGTTTTTTTCTTTTATTTTATTTCATCCACATCTGTTAACTGTTTTTTTTTTTCTCTAGATTTCTATTTTAGTTTTCTTCTGTATTTCAAAATTAGAATTTTGATTTCAAGATTTTTTTTTAATTATATATGTATTTCAAGTTTAAATTTTTATTATTTTTGTTTGTTCTTTTCAATTTAGATCCATGTAGTAGCATCAATCTATTAGTTTATTTACCTTTTCTTTTGTAGATCTCAGTTTTTATGTTGTATCCTTGACCTATTGTTCATATTTCTATTTTATTTTTCTTTTCAAGTTTTGATTTTTGTTTTCAAGCTATTTTTTTTCCTTTTAATTATTTCTTATCAACCGAATTGACTAATATTTTGATATAATTTGGTTTGTTGTGTCACATATTGGTTATTTTGGAACCATATTAGGTTCCATATTGATTTATTTTTGTTTCTCAGGATTTCTCTCATCATCCTATTGTGATTTTAAATTCAAAATTCAACAAATCCAATAAAAAAAAAAATCAATCATGGTTTATTTTTGTTTCTCAGGATTTCTCTCATCATCCTATTGTGATTTTAAATTCAAAATTCAACAAACCCAGTAAAAAAAATAAAATAAATCAATCATGGTTTATTTTTGTTTCTCAGGATTTCTCTCATCATCCTATTGTGATTTTAAATTCAAAAATCAAAATTCAACAAACCCAGTAAAAAAAAGAGAGAAATTCGAAAGTGGCCATGTGAAATATTAAACTTTTGTTAATAACCACTTTTAAAACTTTAATTGTTAATAACCACTTTTTAAAAAAAAATTCAGTGGATGTCCATAAATTACAAGCTTACCCCTAAAATTAGTTTTCTTTTTTAAAACCTTAAAACTTGAAATCATGACAAAATTGAAAATGTCCAAACTTGAAATCATGACTAAATTGAAATGCCCAAACTTGAAATCATGCCTAAATTGAAAATATTGAAACTTGAAATCTGGACTAAATTGAAATTAGACTTAGGTTTTTTTTTCCCCCTTTTTCTTCTTCCTTTTCTTCTTCCTCAAATTCAAATTAGGTTTAGGTTTTTTGGTTTCTCTTTTTAATTGCAGACCACGTTGCTAGAGATCGCAGCAAGGAGTCGCTGGACATTGCCTGGACCAGTGACCTTGACGAACCAGCGGCGCACGAAGGCTTCGCCTGGTCGTCGCACGAACTAGCGCCGTTGGTTCGTGTGACAACCAGGCGAAGCCTTCGTGCGCCACTGGTTCGTCAAGGTCGTTGGTCCAGGCGACGTCCGACTGCTGTTCGGCGACAAGTCCGGTGTTGGGCGACGACTCCGGCGATGGTGACGGGATGGAGAAGAGAAAAGAGAGAGATGACCGGGAGTGAGAGAGCAGAGGAGAGAGAAAGAAAAGAGAGAAAAGAGAGAAAGTGTTTTGGGGATGGTTTTTATAAGAGGACTTTCTAGTAATTTCTCAATAAAGTGGCAATTAACAATTAAAATTTCGTTTGTGGTTAAAAACAAATTTCCCATAATATATGTGGTCATTTTTGACAATTTTCACGTAAAAAAAATCAGTCATATTCAACCATCATCATCACAACTACAACTTTTATATAGTAATATCAATAACCTTTAAAGCAATAAAATCAGAAATCGACAAACCTAGATGTGATGCCTTTAGATCCAACAGTAAGACGTTTTTTTTTTTTTTTTAAATTATTTTTTTTACAGCGTTACTCTTATCTCAATCCCCTTTCTTTTCTTTTCATTTATTCTTTTTTTTTTTTTTCAATCCCACCTAGCATAGTCTAGCATAGGTTTGCCACCTTTAATCCCAATTAATATTAGAGAGACACGTTGAAAGCCAATTATTATTAGAGAGACACGTTGAAAGGACAAAAAAAGAAAAGGATAAAAGGGAAAATAAATCAATTAGAATAGAAGGACACAAAAGGGCAATTTACCACAATCGTTCACATCTGAAAAAAAAAATGTGAATTCATCAGTCATTCACAAAAAGGGAAAAAAAGGACATAAAGGGAAATAAGGCTAAAGTGCAAACAAAAATCTACCCTTTTGAAAGTTAAAAAGGACAGAAAAGGGCAACTCATCACAGTCGTTCACATCTGAAAAAAAGGGAATTCATCAGTCATTTACAAAAGGGGAAAAAAAGGATACAAAGGGAAATAAGGCTAAGGTGCAAACGAAAAACTACCCTTTTGAAAGTTTTAGCCTTTTTATATATAGAGGATATATATATATATATAATTCATGGATTTCATCAAGGTCATATATATACAAATAGAAATTGAGAATATTATTATAATTAATGCTTCTCATTATCTCTTTAAAAAATATATTTATTAATACTATTAAAACAATTATAGAAAATAAATGGAACAATAAATGAGAATTTGATGATTCAAGTTGAGGTTCTCTTGCCAACAGGGGTGTAGCCAGTTGGTAGATGGACGAGTTTGGGGCTTGAGCAAATGACTCATAGGTCAGCGGCTCGAATCCTACCAATGACGAAAGCTTTAAAAAAAAATACATGGTCCCAAATTAATAGATATTGTAAACAAAAAAAAAAAAAAAAGTTGAGGTTTTATAAATATTTATAATTTGATTTTAATTAAATCACAATCAGTTGTAATGATAGTTATTATAAATTCTTAAGTATACATTTTTACCACCAACCTATTAGAAGAGCGAATTCATTTCTTCTTTTGAAACAAACAATTTCTCTATATTTAAAAACATATCAGAAGAACTAGCTAATTCATTGGTCTGCATTTTTACCACTAACATACATATTAGAAGAACGGAGTCATTGCATTGGTTCTTTTGAACCGATTCATCAGTACATATTAGAACTGATTCATCAGTTCTTCAGAGACAAACAACTTATGTACATGTAAAACAAATGTCAGTAAAAAATTCTTATTTCTCAAGAAATATTCAATCTTTTGTTATCTAAACCATAAAAACATAATGATATCAATTCATATACTGTCCGAATTAGGTAAATACAAAGTCGAAATTGGAGGTGTTAATTTAATAAAAAAACAAAAGATAATTTGGAGGTATTAAAATCAAGATCTCTATAGCCAATGACCTCTCCTTGATTGAGAGTAATATTTATGAATTAACAATTATAATATGAAATCACTTGTTAATTTTTAGTGCCTTTTCCATTTTAATATGTTTTAATTCTAATAGTAAGACTATATCTATTATATTATATATATTATATATATAGCAGTAGTTCACTAAAAGAAAAGTTGTTTTATATGTTTTTTTTTTTTCTTACTTTCATAAAATCAAGCATTTTACACTATAAATTATAAATGAAATAATCAAAAGTTGTCACAATTGAGTTGTGAATGTTGATATAGGAGGCACTTGAAGAAATAAGAGATTAAAAACAAAAATAGAAGAATACGAATAAATTTTAAAATATAAATCCAATGAAAATTGCATTATATTTTACAATGCCCACACATGGTGCAGACAGCAAACTAGTTTTAAAGTAGTATAATCAAGGATGTGTCAATTAATACAAGATGAAGACGATATAATTGCATATTTTTAATAAATGTATTATATATTATGGTATAAAATATTTAAAATTATGTATTTATATTTGTCATTTGTAATATTATAAATGGTGCATGAGTAAAATTTTTAAATATTTAAAAAAATGAGATTTCATAATAAATCTAATAATAAATAAAATTATTTAATTTATTTTTTATTATTTACATTGGGTTGTCGGATTGGGTTAGGTTATATTTTATTAACCCAACCCAACCCAATCTAATAAGCAACCCAACCCAATCTAGTCGGGTTGGTCGGGTTCGGTTGGGTTGGGTTGGCGGGTTGGTGCCCACCCCTATAAGATATGGTTGTTCCATAACCATGTCTAAAAATTGCTAGCAACAAGACCACACAATTAAACAAAAAGACTATGACAAAACAAAGTACTTCATATATAAAAGGGACAAAAAAAAAAAAAAAAAAAAAAAAAAAAAAAAAAAAAAAAAAAAAAAAAAACCAAAGAAAGTTTGATGTGAATGTTTTCTTCCATTAGTCCAAGTGCTGTTGTGTTGTTTGTGATTGATGTGGAGTCTGGATCAGTGATTATGAAGATGAAGCTGCAAATGTTGAATGCGGCTGGATTGGTGGTTGTGAAGATGAGGCTCCAACTGAGGTTCAAGTAGTCCGTTGAAAGAAAATGCAAATGAATTAGATTAACAAGTTAGAACTTAGCATGCAACAAACATGCAATCAAAAATCTACTTTACAAACCCAATAATAACCAAACTAACATAAAAACAAGTACACAACACATATAAACCCATTGCCATCTTAAACAGATAAACACACACAAATAAAACTAAAAATATAGAACCCTATAGTATAAGAAAAAAAACTTTTTTTTTTTCAAAAATTGCACTATATTCAGTACTAACACACGTAAAACAACGGCAACAACATTTAATTACAGTTAATTGGCTTTTAATCGAAAAACCCTAATTTTTCTCAAACACTAAAACCCTAAAAAGATGAAATATTTGAATAATCAACATGTAAACATACTGCATGCAACAAATACCAATCAAACAACTAAATAATTATTAATCGGTGTAAAAAACTAATCTTTCTCTCAATGAGCTTCAAATTTCTTCACAAAAACCGTTCGTCTGCAACCAGTGCTTCACATCGAACATCCATAAGATGACCAAACCTTCAGACTCCAAAACAAGGGTAAAGATAGATTGAAAAGAAGCAAAGTGTTGGTGGTTTCTGTAGGTTCTTGGCGTGAAGGAAGATGAAGTGTTGGTGGATTTTGAAGAAAAAAAGAAGCAAATGGGTCTGGAAAAGCTTGGGATGATGCGTTTGGCTTTTGGTTAATGCATTGGTGACATGTCATCATCTCAGGTACCTTATCTTCATCTCATCCGTTCATTTTTTAATTGTTTTTTTTTTTTTAATTTTTTGATTATTAATAAACCGATTTCACCATTTTGACCTAAAAAGTTTATAGAATCATGCACATCATATTTACCATTTTACCCTTTCACCATTGATGGAAAATTTGAAAACTCTAACGAAATTTGATGGCAGGGACCAAAATAACGATTATTAGTAAACATTTGGACCGGCGAGATAATACTGGAACTAGAGGGACCAGAACGGTTAATAGGTTAAACTATAGGGACGTTTTTGATTTTTACCCAAAAAAAAAAAAAAAAAAAAATAGAACTTGGCGCGCATTGCAATTCCAAAAAACCCTAATAAGGGTTTTACAATTTACAGACAATTATTTATCATTGTAAATGGAATGAACCCGTTATCACTTTCGTAGTTCAACACTACTAGTTCAATGGTTCTCTCTTCTACTCTCCGCTTCTCCACCTCCTTCCTCCTCCGCCAACAGCACCACCGCCATTCTCTTCTTTTCGCTTCGTCCCGTCGTTTCCTCTCCGTCCCTCCTCAACCTCCACCACCTACGCGTCTTTCCAAGGATAAGGATGGAGACCGAAATGGGACCTTGGCCGCCGTCTCTAATGATATGGGTACGGGTCGAATTGTGCCAGTGGAGCTTCACGAAGAGATGACTGGTTCCTATATCACATACTCTATGTCTGTTTTGCTTGGACGCGCTTTGCCTGATGTTAGAGACGGCTTGAAGCCTGTTCACCGCAGGATTCTGTAAGTTCTCTCTCTTTTTAATCGCCTATTAGAGTAAGTGTGTTTGTTTGAATTTCATTCTTTCGAAATTTGGCCACAGGTTTGCAATGCATGAGTTGGGCCTTGCATCGAGAAAACCTTTCAAGAAATGTGCTAGAGTTGTTGGAGAGGTCAGAATCACTACTAATTGAATCGCTTACACTCTTTTAGTCAGTATTTCTATCGGTTGACAATCAATTTTTTTTTTTTTTTTTGACTTCAGGTTCTAGGTAAATTTCACCCGCATGGAGACACTGCTGTCTATGATTCCTTGGTGCGAATGGCACAGGTAACCCAGAATTGAGTCTATTTGCTTGTCATTATTGTGTGTATCTTTCATTGGACTTTGTCATCTGTTATATAGTATTGTACAGTTTTACCTTTTTCATGCATAAATAGTCAACTCTTTTGTTTTATGTATAAGTCCTGCTGGGAAAATTGTTGTTATTTACTAGAGCCTAAGTAAATGAACAATTGAATCTAGTTATTTTCAAAATGATTGACTATTGATTGGACTTGAGTATATGCATTATATCTTTTTCTCCGCCGTTCGGTGGCTGCAAAGTTGTATAAGTTGTTTTCAGTGGCAAGGTTGAGGTGGTTTTTTTTTTCAGAATATGTGGTTGCTTAGTATTAAAAAGGTTAAAGCTTTGGGGGAGGAAAGAAAGAAAAGTGTTATGGTTTTGCTGTTTCTGAGGTTGGTTAGATTATTATAGAGGAAAGATGATTTTTCATTATGCTAAAGAGGGGCATAATGAATTTCTGTGTGATAAGGCTCATTATTTAACTTCTTTACAGGCCTTGATTTCAGATGAATTCAAGGGCATCTCTTGTTTGTTATCAAGCTTGGTTGGAAGGCTATAGTCATATGAATAACTTTCTGGTGATTTTGTTTTCTGTTCAAATTTATACTTTTTGGTAACCCTAAGGGATTGGCCTTGTGGTTGAGGGGTGAGGATTTCAACCAAAAGTTTCAAGAGTTCAAAACCCCTTGGAGCCATCTGCATAGGATATTAATATTGCACAAGTTTCTTGGCTACTATGATTGTAGGTTCTGATAGTAATTTCAAGCTTGGATCCCAGGGAACAAGAAAAAGGTCTAGGGAAATATCAAGGGAATTTTGGATATATAAAAAAGTTCTTTGGTGGACTACTGGTTCACTTTTTATAGTTGTAACCATTTTACCATTAATAAATCTCTGTTTCTTATCATTTTGTTTTCCTATATTTCTCGATGGGGTTGGAGTCCCTCTAGTGACGAAAACAGATTTAACAAATTTACCACAAAAAAGAAAAGAAAAAAAGAAATGGAAAGAAAGGAAAGGATCTAGCTTTATAAGTTGTGTTCTCAACATAAATTTGTATTTTCTTCTTTTGGTTTCATTTGCTGAGTTTTTAATGCATATTTCAATTTCAGTGGTTATTTTAGAATTTTTTTTCTAATCATTTGGTTCCGTGTTTGATGGTTTTAATTGTTTTTCTGCTGTTGCTTGCTATTTTGCATTTGTTCGTGTTTGAGCAGTGCATGAGTTAGGCACAATTTCTGGTAGGAAATGGATTTAGGGTTTCCCTTTTGCATATATAATATTGGTGTTTGCTCTCACTCAAATATGTAAATGCACATGTTCTTTGGTGTATCTGGTGTTTTAAGTATTCTATGCCCATAATTTCAAGTCCAACTGTCTGGATGATGCGTTTATTTCTTTCCTTAGTTGTTTACATTATTTATTTGGCTAATATTAGTATTACTTCATTTTCTTGTCTAATATGAAACCTACTTCATGATTTTTCTTCCAGGATTTCTCCTTAAGATACCCACTAATTCAAGGGCATGGGAATTTTGGTTCAGTCGATGCAGATCCTGCTGCCGCCATGCGTTATACGGAGTGTAGACTGGAAGTATGTGTTAACATCATGTTCATTTCATCTTGTGCTTTTCTGGCTGTGATGAATTCTAATAGTTAAAGCCTTTTTTTTTCTTTTGAAGCTCACATTAGAGTCTATGATGTGGCCAGGCTGGAAAGATTCTTTTACATTGTAAGATAGACAAGTCACAAGTAATACTAGCAGATATAAATATGATTTTGTTAACTCTGATAGTTTTTAGAAAATATAGATATACAGATATATATGTTTGGCTCTTTTTTTCTTAATAGAACTAGAATTCTTTAAACTGTAAGAATTAGGAACTATGACCCATATGGCGTGACCTTTGTAATAATTCAAAGGACCATATAGAACACTTATAAGTTATAACCCATCTTAGGTCAAAATAAGAACCAATGAACTTATAAAGGCATCCCATTCTTGAAAGTTCGTATATTGTTTAAAACTACCCGTCTACCCCTAAGCTGAAGCTCAATAAATCTAGGGTAAATTGCACACACATCCCCAGACATTTGACCTAATTGCACATACATCCCCTGCCGGTTAGTTGATTTCCGTCAACTCTAACCGTTGACCACATTATTAGCACAAAACAAAATGACTGAAATACCCCTGTTACTTATTTAATCTTTTATTTAATTGTTTTAATATTAATATTTAAATTAATAAATTAAAGAAAAAGCAGAACAAATTAAAAAAAAAACGGAAAAGGAAATCCATCAATTCCCTTTTCCTCCCTTCCATTTTTTTCCCTTTCATTTTCTTACATTTTCTCCTTCCCCAGACCATAAATATAATATTTTTCTCTCAACACAATTTTTCAAAAACCAAACATATTTTGTCTCACCACAATCCTTCTTCTTCTTCCCTCCACCTTTTTTTTCCTGAGATGGAGATGGATTGGTCCATCTCCATGTCATAAGATGACCAGACCTGGTCTTTAAATTTTTTCCCATTTTTTTATAAATATTTTATTATTTAAAAATGGGTTAATTGCACTAACATACCCTGATGTTTAGCAATATCACAAGAATATTATACTTTTACGTTTATTACACATACATACACTTGACTAACGTTTGACTAGTCAAACATAATAGTTGACCATCATTGCAGTTGGAAATGATCAGATTACCCTTCCTTTCAATATTTATTAATTAAAAAATAATTACAAAACAATTAAAAAAATAAATAAATTACTAAACAATTTTAACAATAAAAATAGATTACTAAACAATTTTAACAATAAAAAAAATCGAAATAAGAAACATTAAAAAGATCCCCTAGTGAAAAAAAATAAAAAGATTAGAAATAACACTAAAAATTATGAAAAAAATAAAAAGAAAAAAAATCAGAGGAAATCTATGATCTAGCATAGATTTATGGATATTTTTCTTCCTTCTTCATCTCACTGAAGAAAAAAATACAGACACCGGACATATTTTATCACATTTTCATTTTCTCAAATTACAACTCACAACAAAAATCATGGTTCCACCATCATTCCCCCAGTCATCAGCCACCACGCCAAAACCGTCATCGCCCAACCACTGTCAGGCTCAACATACAGCAATTGCAACCTCTCCTTCATGGAGATCGCAGCACCAGAGGAGTTTGGTGCGATCTCCATGACTCCATGGGGAGATACAGGTGATCTTCATGGAGATCGCTCATATCTCTAATTTTTTTTTTTTTAAATTTTGTGGAGATCGCCAAATCTCCAAAAGTTAAAATTTTGTATGTGTTATAGTTTATTTTGTTATTTTGTTATTTATTTTTAGTTAAGTTATTATTTTATAAAGTTTCAAGAAAAAAGTTATTTTTTTATAAAAAAAATATTTTTTCTTTATTTGGTGTGAATGACCTTCTTACCCTTCTACTCTTAACTTTACCATTAGATTTAACATGGCCAAAATAGTCAACGGTTAGTCGATGGTTAATCAAGGTAATGCATGTGTAATAAATGTAAAAGTACAATATTAGTGTGGTATTACAAACGTCAGGTATGTTATTACAATTAACCCTTTAAAAATTCTCATAACAATTTTTAATCAATAATTTTATTTATTTTTATTTATTTTTATTTTTATTTATTTATTTATTTTTAAATCATGGGATATCATTTTAAACTGACACATAAAGTGAATGACCCTTTTACCCTTCTCCCGTTAATTGTCAACGGCAGCTCACTAACGCCCGTGGATGTCCGTGACTGTGCAATTATGAGAAAATGTTGCATATGCATGCAATTGGGTCAAATATCCAGGGATCTTTGTGCAATTTCCCTGTAAATCTATAAAGCTTTTAACACCCAATCACTTGAACTAATTACAATCACAACTCACTTTTCCAAAAAGTCTTCTTTCTATTATATTCTCCCTCTTATTTTCTGGTAGAGGATACAAATATATAAAAAAAAACACAAATTATTTTAGGAAACAATTCTTCTAAACAGTTAAAACAGTTGGAAATGTATCAATCCTAGCTTACAAAAACTGCCAACTTCAAAAATAAAAAATGTAAATAGAAATTATAAGATAGGCCTATACTAAGATCCCTCACAAAAGAAAAATCCTCTTTAGCTAACAGCAGCCTCGCAATTAAGGTTAATAAAGAAGAATACAAATGGCTTATGGTTTCTCTTTAATGATATTTTCTTGTTTTTGTCCTCCTCCCTCCCCACCCCAAAAAAAAAAAAAAAAAAAAAAAGAAGTGAAAATTTTAGGTAAAATATTACAAGTAAGAAATTAGGAGATTAAACAATTATTCAGAGAATATCTCACTTTAATGTGAGATTTGATTTGGTCAAACTTGCCTCATCTGGAGGGAATCTGCCAGATTCTCCAACAGTTTAATCTGTTATCTTGAAGTAAAAACATGCATTCATGGTTATACTTTTGCCTTCCCTGCATTTAGTTATTAAAGAAATCAATTTTCTTAAGGGTTTCAATTCTTGTTCTTGCAGGCACTCTCAGAAGCAATGTTGTTGGCAGATTTAGAGCAAGATACTGTAAGTGCTGTTTCGTATTGCATAGTTGTTTATAGTTAACATGCTTCAGGGTATCATCAATATAATTATGCATTACATGCATCACATTCTTAATGATTGCATTACAGGTTAATTATGTTCCGAACTTTGATGGATCACAAAAAGAACCATCACTTTTGCCTGCACGGCTCCCAAATTTGTTACTGAATGGTTCTTCTGGGATTGCGGTGAGTTCATCTTAATGATATTTCCTTAAAATTTTACGGTACTACTTTTTGTTCGACTTTCAACTGATGCTCTTTTTCTCTTGAACATTGTTTATTCTTTGGATTGAGTAAAATATTTCTGATCCAAGACCATTTAACATTTTACAGGTTGGTATGGCAACTAACATTCCTCCTCATAATCTAGGAGAGTTGGTGGATGTGCTTTGTGCGTTAATTCATAATCCAGAAGCTACGGTGAGTACCCAAGGTTGTTTGGGATTTGGTGGGAAAGGAATGGTAGGGTTTGAGGATAGGGAAGATCTAATATTAAACTGCGCTTTCTGAATTCAGAATTTTTATTTCCATGGCTGTTAGCTCCTGGGTGTACAATTACCAAGGATAGTTTTTGAAACCTAATGATTTATTAAACCATAGGAGCTATTTTTATGTTCTTTCCAACCAGTTTTTCTTCGTGTTCCGCTTTTATACTTCCTAAGAAGGTGGACCCTTTTGTTTTTCTTTTTAAATAATAATAATGATAACTATTGATGACGACAACTATTTTTCTCACATAGTTTTGCTTTCTGTTAGTTGCAAGAATTGTTGGAATATATGCCTGGACCTGATTTTCCTACTGGAGGACTTATTATGGGAAATCTAGGGTAAGTTAAACTTTCCTTGTCTTATAATTTTTTATTTATTCTCTTTATGATTCTCTTTAGATGTAGTAGCCAAACCTTTCTCCCCATTTCTTTTGTTTATTTTATAAGCCGTGACATTTGTAATCAAAACCATACCTGGGAACAACAGTATAAACCTATAAAATGAGTATTTTTTACCCAACTGTCTACCTCAATCATTAATTGTAATCCTTAAAGTAGTTTTGGAATTCAGAGGTTTCAAGTTCTGTCGAGCATCTGTGGGTATGTCATTGACTGGCATACATGTATCAGAGAAAAGAAAACTTAGCTATGTGCTAGGCTTTGATGAGTATATATATTTTCAAGGAAATAACTGGTTTGGACACATGCAAGGCACACACTAATCTACTGGTGGTTGGTCTTGAGATGGAATAAATGAATAATAAATGGATCTATGGCACACCCCACACCCCAACAGCCCCTCCAATAAAACAACAACAAAAAAGAGACGAAGAAAAGGTGCAAGGACTATCAGCTTCATATTTAATATAATCTTACACTTCGCAGGGTAGGCCCCCATGGAGTTCTTAATGAGCATAATATATTGTTTTGTTTTTATAAATGACAAAAATAGATTACTTTTTCTGATGCTTCAAAAAACTCCATTTATTTTTGCATTATTTAATTATACGTATACATAATAAATCCAAAAAAAAAGTTCCAAAAAAAGTTCTGATTAACCTGGAAAAATCAAAACTAAGAATAGGTATGTTTGACAAATGGAATCAAGAACCATTATGATTTCGAAACCAAAAAGGCATGTGGAAAATTTCCTTGTTGATGTCAAAGACTAGGATGACAAATAATACATTTTATAATCCCTTGTTCCCCTTATTTATCCTTGCTGTCTTTAATGTAACTGTCCCAGAGCTAAAAAATTGAGAAAAAAAATGTGGAAGCTGGAAGGTAAACAGTCAAGTTAAAAAAATTGAAACATAATGTTGGGAATTATATTCTACAATTCTATGCCTCTGTTATATGCAGTGGATAGATTATGAGGCATGGGGATATCATTTCATGTACATTTGGCTCTTGTTATTATTCTGCCTTGCTGAGCTTTCAAATCTTATGTTAAAGTTGTTCTGAGAATTGATTTTTTCATCTAGGATCTTGGATGCATATCGAACTGGGCGTGGACGGATTACAGTCAGGGGAAAAACTGATGTTGAATTAGTTGACTCTAAGACGAAGAGAATGGCTGTTATTATAAAAGAGGTGGTCATCTTGGTTTTATCTAAGGGCTTGCACCAGATGTGCATAGTAATTTTCTAGTTGTCACAGAAATGTTTGAGTTTAGTGAATAGTGATATGCTTATTTAATGTTTTCAATTGAAGATTCCTTACCAAACCAACAAATCCTCACTTGTGGAGAAGATTGCCGAACTTGTGGAGAACAAGGTATTAAAGTAAATTTATTGAAATCAAACTTTTGTTTATCTATATTTATTCTTCAAAAGCAGTACACTCAATGGCATGCTTTAATAAATGATAGATTGTTGACAACACTTTCATACACTCTTTTGTGATGCATGTTTCTATATTATAGGGCTTTAACTTTGTAACAAATATTTGCTAAATTGCTTGTAACTATTCTAGGAAGCATGCAATCTTGGATAAATCATTTGTCCATCAGCTAAGTTTAACAATGCTTGTAAGCTATCCGCTATTCTGCTCCTTTTGGCTCTTGCAAGGCCTGAAACAGAGAGGGAAGAAATATGATTTTGAATTGCCCTTAATTTTTCCTATTTGTTTGGATATCCAGAAGATTCAAACACAAAATGATGTTTTGTTTCTTTTTTGAGCCTCATGTTGTGTGGTTATTAGGGCAGCCTAAGGATTAAAACAATATGTTCATTTTCCCAATCTCACTCCTTTCAGCTCTCTAGAGCTGCTCTTTTCTCCATGGTGGATCATTTCAAAAAATCCTTTGCACAATCAAATTTTCTTGGTTTAATGTTTTCATTTTTGTAGTGTTACGAAGTTGCATCGGTGTTTTCTCTTTAAGATTGTATAGTGCAATAGGAATTGAGCCCAAACAAGGTCGGTTTCATATGTGGTTGTGTATCTTAGGAATTGGTGTTGTGGGTATGAACCATTTTCTGGAGCTGCCTAAGCTGATGAGTGATGATTTTGATTGAGGTCACCTATAAGATATCTTGTATGAAGGTTTGTATGCTTACTGTTTAAGCTCTTTTGTAATAAATAGAGTTGCTGACAAAGGTTAATTGATTGAGGCTTCTCTATAGTTGAGCCTTGATAAATCTTCCCTCATCCTTGGGTTTTGTCACCTATTTAGAATTGCTATTGATTTAGTCAAGTATGAGATTTTTTTTCCCCTTCTTTTATTAGGGTTCTCTCTGCACTCTCTCTCTCTCCAAATTTTGTTATCTTTTGGTTATCAACCTAATGAAGGCAAAAGAAATTTCTTGCTACTTCTTTTCTTCCCTTTCCATGCTTTTTCAAATAACCGTATGGAGTACCAGTTTCCTCATTGTTACCACCTCGTTCCTTCTAGCTGTAGAACATATTGCTGAGATATACAGATTTGGCTGTGATACCCAAATGCATAAATCTCAAATGCTATCACATTAACACTGAAGAAAACTGAAAAACATTTTGTATTTGTACGTAGGTGTTTCCATATAAGAGTAACGGTATAAAAACATGGCATGGGATTGTGTGTGTAGATGCAGATGTTAGTATGGCATTGGCTAGAGAAGAGAGGTATTAAATGATTGTAGTTTACTCTCAGCTAAAGGCTAACATTTCCCTTTCCACCTTTTGTGTGATAATAAGCAAAGTTTTTGTTTTTTATTCAAATTGCCATCCTTGTCATGCTGGTGTTTTTTTGAATGGTATATTGATCATACCATATGTAATATTGGTAAGGTATTCACAATTTTAACGGATCCTGTAAAGCCAGTGAAAGCTTAGCTGTACTTATTTATTGCATAGTCATAAGACAGATTGGGTTATTCTTCTATGGTTTATTTGGATCAAAGTTTGGAAGGATTCCTTAGGGGAAGGGGAAATTGGTTGAGGGTGAGTGGTTAACTTGGTGAGACATGAATCTCTCACAATGTAGGGCCATTTGGTCTATAAGATTATTGTAGTGTACATTTCTTTCTTTTTCTTGTTTTCTTGTCTAAAAGTCTCTTTTGTTGCTCATAATTTTTTGTGAATATGCAGTGTAGGTCTTGTATGTTGATGTATTCACATAACTAATGAAACATAACTCAAAAAGACACAAAATT
The DNA here is from genome assembly GCA_030490815.1 of Acer saccharum. Lineage (NCBI taxonomy): Eukaryota > Viridiplantae > Streptophyta > Magnoliopsida > Sapindales > Sapindaceae > Acer > Acer saccharum. The sequence continues at coordinate 11,325,682 of CM059878.1, forward strand.
ACAAAAAAAGGCCAACTTTATCATGATGTTCAAAATTAGCATAATTATCAATATTTTTTTTCCCTTACTTCATGTCTAAAGTATGTTAGTTTTGTAATTGACTAGGCTTTTAATGAAATGAATGTATTACCTACCAATCTACCATACACCATTTGATTGCTTGTGATTAATTTGTGCAATATTCAATGAATCTGCAAGTCTCATTGCACGATTTGGGAGTTTATAACCTGTAAAATGCAAGTATAATTTGGTACTTGATGCAGTGTTTTCAAAAGTTTTTCCTAAATATTCTCAAATAATGATTGAGTTTGGTGTCATATTTTAGTGATATTGTGAATTGCCAAGTTTTGTTATACCTGAATCATATCCATTTACACTCAATGCTCAGAATTTCCTGTGCCTTAAATTTGTAGTCATGTGTGTTTGGTGAAACAATTGTGACTTATATTATATGTTAGCAGCAATAATTTAATTACTTTCGTTCATATTGAACAGAATTTCACCCACATGTATCATCTTATAAACAGAGTTTAGATGGCATTAGTGATATACGGGATGAGAGTGACCGTTCTGGAATGCGTATAGTTATTGAGGTATGATAATATTTGTTCTTTCATATTCTTAACAACTGCTAGTTTCTTAAGACAGATGTTCATGTTATGACTTACTTTTTTCTATATTATCTCTCTGATTGAGGGAGTTTTGTTGACTAAATTATTGTCATATATCCTACAGCTAAAACGGGCAGCCGATCCATCAATCATTGTAAATAATCTTTATCGTCTTACTGCTCTACAGTCCAGTTTTAGCTGCAACATGGTTTGGTGAGTAGTTTCTATTATACAATCAGGAACATTGATGGAAACTTAAATATGCTGCACTTCTTTTACAGCAATATTTTTGAAGTTATGCAAATATGGTATCTTTTTTCACATTCTGGATCATAAGTCTGTCTTGGTTTAGATACCTACTTGCATAATCTTTCATTTTTCTTTTGTTTCTCGGGACAATTGATTTAACTATAAGGTGATGTATTTTGGGCATGGAAATGCTTTAAATGGAAATCTTCACTTGAAGATACTGACTTTTGTTAAGTCCCTACTAAGATTCAGATCTTCTCTTGGGCAGTAGCTAATGACAAAAGTAGCACTTTTGATTTTCATTCAAAAGAGAAGGCCTAATCTCTTGCTAAGTTCACATGGGTGTGTCATGTGTAGTAGAAATGGGAGAGCATCAATCATCTTTTTCTTCACTATTCTTTTGCTTTCACTTTCTAGTTTAAACTCACAAAAGCAGCAAAGGTGATGTGGATTGTGGGTTATTTCAGAATTGTTTGTATTGCTTTGTCTGTGGATTTTTGTGCTTCCAGATGAGTGAAAGATATGAGGTCCTTAGGAAGAGCATCGTTCTTGCAATGTTTTGTTTTATGGAAAATAAATGAACTTTTGAAGATTTTAAGGACAAGGAAATCTCTTTATGTTGGATAAAGAGATTTATGCTTCTCATGAATCAAGATGTATGCCTGTGTATCTTAGATAAGTTTGTGGTTGTGCTTTTCTTTCGGGATACAACAAGCTCAAAATGCATAAATGCTAGGTCTTATGTCACAAGTCATATATTTGAAGTTTGAACCAAATTATTTGCTTTCCCTTTGAAAGTGAACTAAATAAAATAAAAGCATAACATTACTGTGGATGCAGAATGGGAAAATTGTTTTATCTATGAAACTGAAGTGGTGCAGCCAAGAGGTTTTTGCAAAGATATCATTACATTAAGTAGCATATGCTGATCAATCACTTATTTGGTCTGCTTTTTGTATAATACATTTATGACTTGCTTTGTACTACAGTATACTTGACGGACAACCAAAACAGATGGGTCTGAAAGAAGTACTCCAGGTGACTGCTTGTCTGTTGTCTTTTTTTCTTAATGTGTATATCTCTCTCATTGCAATTTGTATGTTAGTAACTTTGATAATTTTGTCTATCTTGTTTTTGCTTGTGCATCTTATTTTCTTTTCTTGGTGGACTGCTTGTCCACATTCTGTGCTTGTTACCGTCTCATGAATAAATTTTTTTTTTTCCTATAAAAATGATTGTTATAAAATGTATTGAAAGTTTGCATTGTCCTCTTCTTTTGTTTCTTTTATTTTTCCAGGCCTTCTTAGACTTCAGATGTTCTGTTGTTGAAAGACGAGCGAGGTTCAAGCTTTCTCAAATGCAGGAAAGGAAACATACTGTTGAGGTGAGTTGCTGTAAAAACAGGAATGCTTTCTAGATTAACAAGCTTCAATTGTTTACATCTGTTGAATGTCTATTTAGGGTATCATGACGGGGCTTGATAATATGGACAGAGTTATTCAAATAATTAGGGAAGCTTCAAGCAATGCAACTGCATCTGCTTCTCTAAGGAATGGTAAGCTCCCTTTACACCATATATCTCTTCATATTGCTTCGCTAATGCTATATCTTGATCCTAGGGCTTTGATACACTAGTTGATACCAGTTTGGCTTTATTCATTTGGGTGTCAAAAGTTGTTCTCCTTATTTCTTTTCAGAGGAACCTATGTTGCCAATTCGTGGGAATGAAATCTTTTATGTACTCCGCAATCTCCATTTCTTTGTATTTACAATGGGCTCTTTCCTTTTGGAAAGAAATAGGATTCAAAATTTTAAAAATGCAAAATACATGTTTGAAACTGAATTTTATTATTGGATTTGTTGTTTTTTTTTGCTCAAGAAACAAAACTTTGACAGCCTAGTGACTGCTTGTCCATCAGTGTAGAGTCTATATTTTGTCTAAGTAGTGCCATTTTTGTGTAGGATTGCTTGTGCTTATACGATTTGTGGTAAAAATAATCTTTGTTCGTTTCCTGTCCAAAAATAAATAAAAACTTTGTATCAAGTAAAAGGAAAAATTCCAAAAATGTTACAATGTTTTCAATAATTTTTTTTTTTCCTCTGCCACTTTGTAAAAATGACCAAAACGGTCTGATGTTTTAAGAAGTATTGGATTACTCCTTGAGAACAAACTTCTGTTAGTCAACCTAATAGTCAAGGGGTATATTAGTCTTTAAATTATAAAAATTAAAATAAATACTAAAGTCATTAAAAATTGAAATATATAAAATAATGATTGTAAACTATAGTAAAAAATAAATAATCAATAAATAAAACTAAAATTAAATAAAAGTTCTGAAAATTAAGAAAATATATAAGATAAATGTTAAATAATTATTGACAACTTCTAAGGGGGCCATCTGACCCAGTGACGGAGGTGGCCTTCCCCTATCACATACAAGTGGAGGAGATTGATTGCAATGGTCCAACGGAGATCGCCTTCCCCTATCACATACAAGTGGAGGAGATTGATTGCAATGGTCCAACGGAGATCGTTGTGGATATCCTCCCACAAGAGGACTGGGAGGAGATTCACAATATCCTTTGTTGGGAGTCCTAGATCTCTTCCAATGCGGGATGATTGTTGGAACCCGAAGGCTGCCTCCACCACTAGTAGAAACGGCCTTCATTTTTCTGTCATGACAATGTTTCTAGAATTTTCCCTAAGCAAAAAAGATGTAGAAAAGGGAAGGACAAAAAATCCTCAGAAAATGCCAAAAACAATAGTCCCAACTAAAACCTTTATTTAAGACAGCACAATATGTACATTTAGAGTTGATGAAGTCATGAAGCACCAAAAACAAAAGAAGGGCCTCTTGAATACTGGATCACGGAATAGAAACTAAATAGCCACTACTGCATCCCAATTATTAGATATGTTTTCTCTGCACAAAAGTCAGAGGAAAGAAAGACTTAATGAAATACATGAAATTTTTGTTGTAAGCATAAATATTGTAGACTGGACATTGTTTCTCATATATTTATTAAATTATAGCCTTTTAGCCTTTCCTTTTTCTTTTGTATCCATTGTGGGGTTATTGGGTATTAGTTGAACCTGGCAAATTGGATTTTCCTTTGGTAGATCCTTATTCTTGGGTTAGTTGTCCTGGAGAATTACCCTTGGGTCATTAGCCCTTGGTTTACTTGCCTATATAAAATAAACTTTTTGTCTTGGTGGTTCTCCTTTTTGTAAATCATTTTTGCCCCATCCAACCCTGTTTATTTGTCTTTATGTTTTTTTTTTAATAATTTTAATTAACACGCTTAAGTTGCAGCTAACAAACCTTTTACCTAAGTTATCATATACAAGTCTTGTCCTAGTGAATCGTTATCGATAAGTCTTATGGTTCAATAAAACCAACCTTTAAACTTCTCATGCTTTTTCAATTGCTGGTTGCTGTCTGATAAGTTCTGCATCACTTACGACCATGCAATAATGTGAGAACCCCGATTACTTCTATAACTAGCATGGGATGGATTAAACAAAGCATATTGGCTGGACTTTATATATGCTTTTATATCCTTAGGAGGCTGTTATTTTAGGGTTATTGTGCTTGGTACACCATATTGTATTATCTTCTATTAGTTTTTATCATACTATACTTTTTTAAAGACAATCTTGCATTTATGTTGTATTGTGAGTATGGATAAATCGTACCACACGTGATCGTATAAAATCGTATTATATTCTCTCTTAAATAATATAAGAATCTAAGAAAAAAAGGAGGCACTGCCTCCTTTGTGCAAGTTGCAGCCTCCTCCCAAAGTTGAAGGGAGGAGACCAGCAGCCTAGTTCCATCCCATTTGAAGGGAGGAGGCTGCAAGACTCCTCCTATCTGACTTGAAGAGATTGAACGGAGATGGCCTCTTCTTGATGTTGACAATAGGCCAGGAGTCTCTCAGGATTAGGGATGGCCAATTGGGAAATGGGGGTGGATGTAGGTCCCCCCATCCGCATCCCCTACCCCACCCCCGCCCCCATTTCCCCATTTGGGGAAAATGGGGATGGGGTAGTTTTGGGGGGAGGTCACCCCTCCCCCATCCCCATTTCCCCGTTTTCTCCCATTTTTCCCCGTTTCCCCATTTCCCCCGGGTCCCCTGTTTCCCCATTCCCCCATTTTCCCTATATCGGTAAAAGTTACATAATAAAAAAATGAACAATCCATTAAATTCAAATACAAAATAACATCCAATACAAAAATTACATAATAAAGATGTATATATAGTTAGTATAATTTGGGGATGATTTTCAAACACACCCCCCCCCCCATTTCCCCATTTTCCCCAAAATGGGGATGGGGGAGCGGGGATTTGGGGCCCCGGAGGAAAATGGCCATCCCTACTCAGGACGAAAGGACAATGGAGGAGCCATTGACCTTCTCCATATATTTTTAATTTTTATATTTTGCTATGGTGAAAAGGGTGCATTTATGTGTTGGTGTATAAGTTAATACAATGCCTACACCCATCTCCCCCCTTGGATGAAATATTGTTGGGTATATTGTATTGGAAAACTAATAATGCTTTGCTTAGTGCAATGTAATGAACAAGCTAAACCAGTGTATTGTATTATCTTATACATGCCTCTTATTTTATATTTTTGTGGCCAGAAACAAAAATTTATACTATACATATTCATTTTACTATAAAATGCGGGCACAGCAGCATCTATTATATATTATTGATCTAATAAATAGGAAATTAGGTTATTAAGGTACTTGTGGGGCTATTCATGCATCTAAGAATTACAAGGCGAATCCTTAGGGTGATAACATAATCTGTGTAAAATATAATCGTCGTTTCTCTCTAAACGTTGAAACCTGCAATTGTAGGATTGTCAAGTAATTGTCAAAAATTCTGGCTTCACTATTATAGGTGGTTTCTTTCTTTCTTTATTTTATAAAATAAATTCTTTGCTGATAGTGATCATTTGTAGCAAATGTTATTGCAGTTTTGTTTGTGTGGTTCACATTTTATATCTTATAGTTCTGCATACCATTTTACTAGTGAACCTCTTTCCTGAAATAGGAACATCTTGTCTGGATAACTGCTTTTGTAAGAGTAATTTAGTTAATGAACTTGTGTTTTTCATCTTTAAGGCAAAACTTTTTTCAATATGAAACAACATTCTTTAATGCAGAATTCAAGCTCTCTGAGAAACAAGCTGAAGCTATATTGGACATGAATCTGAGACGACTTACCATGCTTGAGGTGCATCTTAATACTACCATAATTTACTGTTTGCTTGACGAAATTTCTTAGACTATAGTTTTTGCAAATTATATCATCTGAACGACTTTTTATACTCATTCAGAGAAAGAAGTTTGCTGATGAGAGTAAGATTTTGACGGAACATATTTTGAAGCTGGAGGAATTATTGTCGAGTAGGAAAAACATACTACAGGTAACAAATATCAAGTGAAGGCTGATTTTATTTTTTCTTACTGCAAAAAGGCTTGCTAAATGTTATTGATATGGTAGTTTGGCAAAATTACATTTATATGTTACTTATATAAGACTCTCATTCTAGAGAGAGAGAGAGAGTCATCTTTATTTCAATGTTTTCTAAATGTTCTTTCCTTTTCAAATCTAGTTGGTAAATCATTTTGTTTTTTTTTTTCAAAAAAAAAAAAATCATTTTGGTTTTATGATTTACCTGATGCATTTGCTGATAATATCTGTCTAGTAGGTCTGACTCTGGTGCTGCTTAGATGCCTGTTGACTCTTGGAAGTTATCATCAATAAGATCTAACTTAGAAATTTTGACATGTTATTAATCATTTCAGTTCGTCTGTCTTTAATTGATGCACATGCTATAGTTGTTATCTTCATGAGACATGCATTGATTTAAAGCTATACATCTTTAGTGATGAGTTGGTTATGTCTTGTGATTCTTATTGGTTTGAATTAAATATTCTGGGTCATTTCTTTCCCCTTTTTATCATTTTTTGCTTTTCTACTGTGTTACAAATATGGAACTGCATTTCAGTCAATGCTTTGAGTCTTGTAAAAGCTCATTGATGTTTGTTTTAGATATTGAAATGGGATTAAAATGGTTGTGATTCCAGTTTATGATGTAGTTAGTATTGCCTTTCCTTTGGGGATGAGATAGAGAATACCATAGTTGGGCTGGTAAAAGTCTGCCTGATGATTATAAACTAACTTGGGTTTATATATGAATTTGGCTGGGGCAACCCATTGCCGTTCCTGTATGGGACTCCTTTCACCTCAATTCAATCAATAAAGCTTAGTTTACAACATTAGGTCCACAGGAAAATTCTTTTTTACTTTTGCACTTTTTAAGTCAAATATCTGTTTACTTTTTATGTTTTAATTTGTTTTGGTGTTGAGGTTTGTTTCAATATCCTGTATCATATCATAGTCAATCACATGACTCATGAAAACTCTTAATTGTATCCTTTTCACTCCACGTGTCTCGTTTGACTGTACTTAAGCTAATTGTGAGAAATTCTGTTCTATTTCTTCAGTAAAAGAATAATAGTCATTATAGCAAATCTAGTTTCCCCAAAATAGCTTGTTGACTAGATAACTAAATCTGCCATAATTGAAGGTCAGCCGAATATTTCTCAATACTAATATTCCAGTGTTCACTTTTAAATTGTGTTGAATAGTATTCTTCTGCCATTAGTACATCTAGAGTTACTTTTTGAGTTGAACTGACATTATGGATTGGCTTGCATTTTATGGTGTCAATTATGACAGACCTAGCAGCTTCCAGCAGATTTTTACACCAAATTGATGGTGTATATTTTCTTAAGTGTTGCTTTAGTAGCTTATCTATATTTCGTTATTGTTTCTCGTCAGACTGATTGTCAATATAGGAATTCTCACTTTTTCCATAGCATTTGTTGCTAGATCTCTCTTTCATTGCCTGATTTTTCAAATATAATTACTCATAAAGACATGGAGCTGATCCATTATGTAAGCTTATTGTCTGCAAAATATCTGCGTCTTCTTCGGTTGTTTAATATTTTAGAATACTTTTCCTTAATCATTTCAGCATATCCAACCAACCCCCCCTGCTTTTAGCTGTTGCTTTCTAGATTAAAACCGTTTATTCAATCAGATACGTAAGGTTGATCTCCCATGTATCAGGCCAACGTACCCTTTTGACATGATTTATTTTTGTATTAACTCTATCTTAACTGCTTGGTGACTAACAAGATTGCTTGCTTGTGACTATTTGATCAAGGAATGCCGACCAATTTTTGTTGTTTTTTGAGGACTTGTTGCCGTAGGACTTTCACCCATCCAAAAAAGAACTCTGTTTCTCCTGATTGCTGTTTTCAAAAAAACCTACCTATTGTCATTTTATGATGTTCTTTTTTTTTTTTTTTTTCCTTTATTTCTTTTTTCTCTTTTTTCTCCACTTTCTGAAAAATGGTGCTTGGAATTCTAAGCTTACTCTTCATAATATACTTATTAACTTATATGTATGTATATATGTATTGAAGTACTGTTTTAATAAGTCACTAATCCTTGCCTGTCTTTACTTTCTAGTTAATTGAACAAGAAGCAATTGAGCTAAAAAACAGGTTTTCTAGTCCAAGGCGTTCAATGCTAGAGGACTCTGATAGTGGTCAACTTGAAGACATAGACGTTATTCCGAATGAAGAGATGCTTTTGGTACGTACCATAATATATATTAGCACTTTATGGACTGGCTATGTTTACTGTACCAGTTATGCTTTGCATCGTATTGAAGCAATGCATCACATATAGGACTTCAAAATACTGATCTTGTTCTGAATCTGCTCTGTAATTTTCAGGCGATTAGTGAAAAGGGTTATGTTAAGCGGATGAAGCCTAACACCTTCAATCTTCAAAACCGTGGAACGATAGGCAAGTCTGTTGGCAAATTGAGAGTCAATGATGCAATGTCTGACTTTATAGTCTGTCGTGCACATGACCATGTGTTGTACTTCAGGTATATCTCTCCCTCACTAATTTTTTAATGTCTTATGTTAAGAAAATCTGAAAAAAAAAAAAAATTCTAATGCCAAAGAATTTTGATTTTTTTTTTCAAAGTCTATTTCATTCTTATCATCCATAAAAATGAATCTCATAAAAATTCATTGGATTTCATTAAGTTTGTCACAGATCCTTTTATAATGGATTTCTCACTGAAGGACTATTTAAATAGATAAAACTATCTTATCAGCGTGCACTTATTTTGTTAAAATCAGTACTGTTTGGAATGTCTTTGTTAAAGTCTTAATTGGCGTTGTTTGAGTCTTGACAATCTTGAAAAGTTAAATATATATAGCTTTTCTGCCCACAAGATCCTAAAAGCAGCATTCAATAACATACTACAGTAATTTTGGTTGTTGCATTACTGGAAAATCTCTTCTGCAGTGATAGGGGAATTGTGTACTCGGCTCGTGCATATAAAATACCTGAATGCTCACGAACTGCTGCTGGAACACCACTGATTCAGGTACTCACTATTTTAGTAAGTACTTAACAAGTAATTCTTTTGTGTCATAAATTAATTTCCCCTAAACAATTTCATGTTGGAGACAGATCTTATCTTTATCTGATGGTGAGAGAATAACCTCCATTATTCCGGTTAGTGACTTTGTCGAAGAGCAGTTTCTGATAATGCTTACTGTGAATGGCTACATCAAGAAAGTATCATTGAATTTATTCTCTGCGATACGGTCAACAGGAATCATAGCAATTCAATTGGTTTGTTCTCTTCAATTTTGCATTTTATCCGGTTTGCCAATCCTCCAAAAATAAATTTTCTTTGTCCTCGTACACTTTTTTGCTAGGTTCCTGGTGATGAGCTAAAGTGGGTTCGCTGTTGCACAAATGATGATCTTGTTGCCATGGCTTCTCAAAATGGAATGGTCATTCTAAGTCTATGCGATGTTGTAAGTTATCTCATGTTCTTCTATCTTTTTCACCTATTTATAAATGCTTTTTGAAAGCCTATATAATATATACAAGATTTACCTAGGGACTTGTGCAGTAGTTGGAACTGGAACATTGTAATAGATTTTTTCTTTCCTTATCTTTTCCCACATGTCAATTTTTCCCAATGAGTGGCTTAGGGTTATAGGTGGTGAGGTAGAGTGCATAGTGGAGTGAGAAAACCTTTGATGGAGATAATTTATTAGCATTTGACTGTTTATTATCAAACTGGGCAGAGAAGATGTGATTGAACGTTGCTTTTAGGATCTTGTGGGCAGAAAAGCTAGTATTAGAGATCTTCCTCAAGTCTGTCATAGGGTAATTTATTTATTTATTTTTTTAAAAGAAAGTCTGTCATAGGGTAAGAAGCTTCTTAAGAACTCTGATTGTCTGTCAAATAATTATCCTTTAAGGGCCCAGGCCTAAGTTCCTTTGCTGGGTATGCAAGTATTTCAGCCCTTTGCTTTATTATCAAGAACAAGTTTTCTTTAAGAGCTGTCATCTTCTTTTCATAGTTCTTTCATTTCCCTCTAATTTGCATGCACTTTGAGAACCTTTAGTCTTTTACTATGATACCCTTACAGCTGTCTCTTAATTTCATGAATTAGTGAAAGATTTCCTAAAACCTGCAGGATTAGGCAACTTTCCAAAACGTTTTGACTTTTACTATGACATTTTGGTGCCAATTATTTCATGCTTCTCTTGTGGAAACTGTCTCACTTTTACCCCATTGAGCAAATGCAAAACAAATTTCTCATTTATTGTCTTAGTGCTGTTTGGCATCTATTATATTTATTTATTATTTCTGCATTCAGGCATATATATGCTGTGGTGATTCGTAGAACTTTGTGGTTCCAGTGTTATGCTATATATATGCGATTTACTTGGTTCATTGAGTCATTCCTTTTTTGTGTTGAAAGCCAGAGCATGGATGTAATTCTTTGATATTTTAGAGATCCTGCAATGATGATTGACATTTGACACCATTTTTTTCACTATGAATGGCTTCTTAGTTTCTCTGTTAGACTTATTAATGAGCGACAGTAAATGATACCAAGGGCTCAAGTAGCATTTTGTTCCAGTGCTGGGATATTTTTATATCATTTGTATCTAATTATATTTTTTCCATTGATGTGAATACAGGTTCGATCACTAGGCAGAAATACCAGGGGTGCTGTGGCCATGAGACTGAAAGAAGGGGACAAGGTGGCATGCATGGACATAATACCAGCAGCCGTACGAAAAGGCTTGGAGGGGGTATCAAAGGATCCCCAGAGCAAGTAATTTAGTAAACATTATTTTGTTAAATATCTTCGTTGCTAGAAATTCTAATATGAGATTTTTCCAATATAAAACTGTGGTGATCAGGTTACCTAGAGTGACTTTATAACATGGTGTGTTTGGATTGTCTCCCAAGATGACTAACCTTTGCCTTATTATCTTACATCTTACGAGTGTTTGGTTTTAATAATATGTATGGTTGTTTTGTAATTAATTATAGTTCATAGAACTTTCGTTTAAATATATTAATTGATTGGTTCATTTACGAATAAATGAGTCGACCATGACTGACCAAATCCAAGATTAGGGTATGTGGTAAATCTTGCTTAGTTCAAACATGACCAATCTCTTACCTTAATGTTGAGGCTAGTCTATAGAGCTTTTTAGTTTTTATACTTATTATCGAATATTAATAAAGTTTTGTTGAGAATATTTATACATTCTAAGCCTTGCAAGCGTCATATTTGAATTATGTATTTAACTTTTGCTATCAGCCATAGGTTTAAAACATTTGCTGTGGTATTCTGACCATTTGTCTTATAGTACTCAGATTCTGGTCAGTAGTGGTACAATTAATGTGATGATGGTTGATTTTAATATGTTATTCCATGGGGAGCTGTGAACTGTGTTGTGTCTGAGTTGTCATAAGATAGGTGGTGACCCTTTTATAATCTTGTCTAAAATTGGATTTTGTGAGAAAAAAAATGATAAAATTTGATACGAGAGCATTTGCTCTAGTAACTCTGTTTTATTTTCATCATTGTTTACATAAATATCAATTATTTTTTTCTCTCACACTTTCACCCATGGAAACTATGGAGTATATAATAACTTTTGAATATATTTCTGAATTTGATATATATGTATGCTTTTTTTATTTATTTATTTTTCAGTGTGAAGGGTTCCAATGGTCCATGGTTGTTGTTTGTGTCTGAAAGCGGGTATGGAAAGCGGGTTCCTTTGAGCAGCTTTCGACAATTACCTTTGAATAGAGTTGGTTTGATAGGTTATAAGGTATCTAGTTCTTGATTTTAAACTTTAAGGACTTACACTTTTGCCTGTGTTGTCTTTCTTTAGCATTACAACATGACATTGATTTTGCTCTCTGATTTGTAGTTTGCTTCTGAGGATCGGTTGGCAGCAGTCTTTGTGGTTGGTAAGTTGGATGCTGTTTTTTCCTTATATCGATTGCATTCTAAACCTCCTTATGATGTTGGTTCTAATTATTCTCTCTTTCTCTCTCTGTAGATGGTGAAAGTGATGAGCAAGTGGTTCTAGTAAGCCAAAGTGGAACCGTCAACAGGATTAAAGTTCGGGATATTTCGATACAGTCTCGTTATGCAAGGTACTAATGTCCCTTATTGTTTCTGCCTTTCTGCATAGATAGATGAATATGCAACATTTTTGCTGAGGAATGAGTGGAGAAATTATTTTGCTCCTGGTGATGATGATTTGGTGTTATGTTTTGGGTTCTGGCGATTATGAGTTTGTCGAATACCAACAACCACCTTATTATGAGTGAGATTTGGTCTGAATTTTGTCAACCGATTTGCGGATTTATGTATCTAGATATTGAGTATAATATATTAGGATGAAAATCTATTAACTTGTATCATAACAATTAACTAGCTTGAAATTAAATATACGCTGTGGTGATGGTGGTATTTTTACAGGGGTGTTATTCTGATGCGATTGGAGTATGCTGGAAAGATTCAATCAGCTTCATTAATCTCAGCGACAGAGCCTGAACTCGATGAACAAGAGCCTGGAAATGTTTCTTTGGCAGCTTAATCACTTTTTGGGATTTATCTAAATTTTATTGTATGTATATATTTTGTTTACTATGAAATTAAATTTGAATTCTATTCAACTTCTGTTTTTTGATGTTTTCAAGCAACTATTATTTACAAACAAAAGAGCGTTTTGATATGGAATATGCCAACACTAAACCAAAAACCTAACAGTATTGACCATGATGTTTTCTTGAAACATGAATCTATCGTTCTTTTCTTTTAAAAAAAAATCAAGTTCTCATTTCTAATTTTTTGTAATACACTTAAAAGTTGTGGGTTTGAATTCCTATATTGCAACAACAAATTACTGTATTAAAAATTTTATATGATTAATTATCACTTAATTAATAAATTTTGGAAGAATTTAATAAAGTCCCTATTTTTTTAATGAAATGTTACCTATTTAAATGTCTTTATTATATTAGTCATTTTAGTTCCTTGTTTTTTTTTTAAATACATTATTTTAGTCCTTCTGTTAGTTAAAGGTTAGTCAAGCTTAACGGAATTAGTGTTATTTTAGTCTTTTTAATAATATCATATAATAACATGACAACAATATTAAAAAATTAAAAATTAAAATTGAAGGGTTTTAAAGACATTTTGTTTGGCAAGTTTGATGCAATTTTGAAGAGAGAAAACCGAAAATAACCATCCAAATTATCATACTTTTGTTTTTAACCACTTTTGAAATTATAATTGTTAATAACCACTTTTTTTAAAAAAATTCAGTGTAGTACCATAAATTACCAGAATACCCTTGAAATTAGTTTTTTAAAAAACCTCGAAGCAAACTTGAAATCATGAATAAATTGAAATACCAAAACTTGAAATCATGGCTAAATTGAAATGACCAAACTTGAAATCAAGGCTGAATTGAAATAACCAAACTTGAAACATGGACTAAATTGAAATTAGGCTTAGGTTTTTGTTTTTTCCCATTCTTCTTCTTCCTCATCTCATCTTCCTCCTCAAATTCGAATTAGGGTTAGGTTTTTTGTTTCTCTTTTTTACAAACCACATCGCCGGCACACCTAGCCGCCGGACGAAGCCCGGTCGTCGCTGGAACCAGCGGCGGACGAACCAGCCGCCGACGACGCCTGGTCGCACGTGGTTCGTGCGACGAACCAACAGCGAGCGAGGGATCGGCGAACCAGCGTCGCCATCCCGTCCGGACGTAGCCTAGATGCACGTCGGAGCTCGGCGACCGTCAACCCACGCCGGCGAGAGAGAGATCGGCGAGAGAGAGGGAGATCGGGGAGAGAGAGCAGAGGAGAGAGAAAGAAAAAAAAGAGAAAAAGAGAGAGAGAGAGCTGATTGGGATGTTTTTATATGGGGGCATTCCAGTAATTGCTCAAAAAGATGGTTATTAACAATTAAAATTATGCATGTGGTTAAAAATGAATTTCCTATAATTAGAGTGGTCAGTTTTGGCAATTTCCACCAATTTTGAAACTACTTGAGAATCTGGTCTTTGCCAAGACAAGGATCGAACTCGTCACCTTGTTGCAGAGCATTGACCGTCAAGGCTTCCGTCAGATGGCGGTTGCTCGAGCCTAAGTGTACTAGAGCTTGTTGTTGTTGGAGCCTAAGTGTGCTAGAGCTTGTTGTTGTTGGAGCCTAAGAAAAAGGGGCTTGTTGGAGATTGGATGATGCGAGACACCTTGGCGATTCTCTGGTTAGGGCTTAGAACTTCATCCATTTTTTTTTTTTTTTTTTTTTTTTTTAATTTGAGAACTGAATTTTGGGATCATGAATTAGGGTTTTGGCAGTGTTGAGTGATTTGTGATGGTTATGTTTTGTAGTTTCGAATTCTCGGCGATGGAGATTAGGCGATGGTGCTCCATCGACTAGATCTCCATCGCTGCCTGAAATGATGTAGATGTTTCAGGCAACGATAGAGATCTAATGATTTTATTTTTTTTATTTTTTGATATAATTTATTTTAAAAAAAATTATCTATAAAATTGTTTTTTTTTTATAATAATTTTCTATTATCTTTCCTAAAAAAAAATTATATTATCGATTAATTTTGTTTTGTTTTAAAATTCTAACTTTTTTTTTTTTAATATGTTTCTATTATCTATTAATTTTTGTTGTTTTCTTAAGATCTTGATAATTTGTGTATATTTTTTTAAAAATAAAAATAAATAAAATTGTGTTAATTTAATTTTATAAACAATTTAAATATATATTTTTGAACAATATATTATTTATTTTTGAAATAATCATTTTAATGTTAAATCTTTAAATTATTTGATTTTTTTTAAAAAGTAAAGATGTAATAACAAAACCTTTTAAGGGCAAAATTGACCTTTTAGACATGTATTATATATTAACAAGGGTAAATTCATACTTTTATGTATATAGTCAAAGTTGACCGTTAGTGTTTTGATCAAAAGGACTTAAGTGATGTATTTTAGAAAAATAAGAAACTAAAGTTGCTAATATAACAAAGATGTTTAAATAGACGATATTTTATCAAAAAGTAGAAACTTTAGTGAAATTACCCCATAAATTTTATATAATTACAACATCACTTATTTATAGAGGTTCTATTGTATTACTGTATTAAAAATAAACCAGAATTTTATTTGCCTCCGTCTCCGCTCATATCTACTTTTGTGTTAGTGTAAGCATATATATATATATATATATATATATATATATATATATGTAGGTGGTCGAACTACGTGGTACGTTAATCGGGTCGGGTTTTATCGGGCCCAAAGCAACTTGTTTGAACCGTTGGATGGACGAAGTCGCCTCATCTATTGAACCTGCAAAAATGTTCTCATCGACCTTGGTCGTATGCTCTGTTGAACCTGCAAATGAACTTAGAACAGAAACAATGCAAATATAATAAACACAGATAGAATGAAGAAAGTGGGTTTGAATGGATTAGCCTTAGGTGTGCTTGGGCTGAGCAATGTTTCCGATGATCGTAATGATGATTCCGGTCAAGTTCCGGTTGCTGGAATGCTTATGAGCAGAATTTCAGTACGCTATTGTAAGCTTTTGTTCAGAGATTTCAGAGAGCTTCAGAGTGTGAGAGCTCTACTATTTATAATGGGAGAGGTAGCTCCAACCGTTTGCTAATGTGGCCTGATTATGGGCGAGATATCTGGAGAGATTCTCTCTTCAGATAATCCACCTAACCATAACTGACCTTTTGACTTGGTCCTCCCAAGACCAAGTTCTGCTTCTGCTGATACATCATGTTGGGTCGACCCAATGTGATGGGCCTGGGTAGGACCAAATGCTATAAGGTCTGGGTTTAATATATATATATTATATATATAATATATATATATATATACACACTTTAAATATAGAGAGAAAACCGAAAATAGCCATCCAAATTATTATACTTTTGTTTTTAACTGCTTTTGAAATTATAATTGTTAATAACCACTTTTTAAAAAAAAATTCAGTGTAGTACCATAAATTACCAGAGTACCCTTGAAATTAGTTTTTTAAAAAACCTCAAAGCAAACTTGAAATCATGGCTAAATTGAAATGACCAAACTTGAAATCAAGGCTAAATTGAAATAACCAAACTTGAAACATGGACTAAATTGAAATTAGGCTTAGGTTTTTGTTTTTTCCCATTCTTCTTCTTCCTCATCTCATCTTCCTCCTCAAATTTGAATTAGGGTTAGGTTTTTTGTTTCTCTTTTTTACAAACCACATCGCCGGCACACCTAGCTGCTGGACGAAGCCCGGTCGTCGCTGGAACCAGCGGCGGACGAACCAGCTGCCGACGACGCCTGGTCGCACGTGGTTCGTGCGACGAACCAACAGCAAGCGAGGGATCGGCGAACCAGCGTTGCCATCCCGTCCGGACGTCGCCCAAACGCACGCCGGAGCTCGGCGACTGTCAACCCACGCCGGCGAGAGAGAGATTGGCGAGAGAGAGGGAGATCGGGGAGAGAGAGAGAGGTAGATCGGGAGAGAGAGCAGAGGAGAGAGAAAGAAAAGAGAGAGAGAGAGAGAGAGCTGATTGGGATGTTTTTATATGGGGGCATTCCAGTAATTGCTCAAAAAGATGGTTATTAACAATTAAAATTATGCATGTGGTTACAAAGGAATTTCCTATAATTATAGTGGTCAGTTTTGACAATTTCCACTTAAATATAAGCTCTCAAGTTCGGTATGTATAAATTGGACTTAAATATTTTTATAGTTATTTTGTTGTAGACTTGTAAGTAAGAAATGGAGGGAATGATGAACAACAAAACTATCTCTTTGCTGCTTGCAAAACCATTTATGTCACCATCTAATGGAAAATGTAGAAAAGCTTCTGCTTGTGACTGTGACACTAATAATGAGGTTGTGGCTCAAGGCAGTCGGGACCCCAATAATATTGATAATAATTGATAAGAAGCTCCAAAAGGCAAATTACCATTTCAGCTTCTTATCATCAATATTTTCAAATCACCAAAGATAGAAAATATTGTACTCAAATTGTGTTTTTATTTGAATAAAAAAAAAACATAATTCGAATAAAATATTCTCTATTTTGTGTAAGGGTGTGCGGCAAATAGGATCCATTGGATTTGCTAGATCCAAGTCGATCCGATTCAGTTCGATTGGATCGAATATATTACAATCTAATTTGATCTGATTCAATCTTAGAGCGGAATCCGATCCAATGGATTGGATTTATATGAAGCAATTCTTAATATATAAAAGTTAAAACACTCCTAAAATTAACAGAATCAAATTTTTAATCCATATAGTACTTCAAATAAAATTTACAAATTACTACCATAAAAACAATACATAATTGTACACTTTAAAGTTTAAAAAGTCTAATAAATTATAAACATCAAACATAAGTTTCAAACACAAACATAAATAAAATCATCAAGAGTTTGAAATAAAAATATAATCATTTGTCTTATAAAATACAATCGCACCCAAAATTTGCTTAGTGTTCACTTATATAAAACAAAATAAATTGGCCGAATATAAATTATGCTTTATATTTTGGTGGATCCGGCGGATTGACATATTTTCATATGAAAATCTAACATCTGATACAATCTAATGGATTTCAAAATTTAGGATTCAATATGATGCAATCAAGTCCTCAAATCCAATCTAATCTGATGGATTAGACCGGATTGATTCGATTGGATCATGCACACCCTTAATTTTGGGTCATTTGGGGTATGTAAATATATAAAAAGGTTGGCTTGGCCATATATGTCAACAATATTTTATGGTAGCAATGTGGTGGAATATTCGATAATGAAATTAACTATGTATAAAAGGATACGTAAATTAAGCATTTCATCATTTGCTCTCACAAGTTGGGATATCAATAGGTCATTTGGGGACATGACTTGTGAGAAGTTTCCCCCGCCTAGGTCCTTGCCCTTGTTTGTCACCCCTTCCCTTCTCTAGGTCCTTGCGCACACACCCATTCCCCGACCCACCACCATTCCTCAACCCCCCTTTGCATTTCCCTGCCCTCACCCACATTCCCCAACCCCATTCCCCCACTCCTGTTTGGGGGAAATGAGAATGTGGTCGTTTCAGGGGAAGTATACCAGCCCCCACGCCATTGCCCTATTTCTCTCTCGTCCTTATTCTTCCATCCCCCTCTTGATTCCATTTGAATCAAAATTTAAAAATATCGCTGATAACTATTTTTTCATTTCAATAATATAAATGCCATCGTTAACATAAAGCTCATAAAAGAAAGAAAGTGCACTAGGATTAACCTTTATAACAAAATATTTAAAATAAACAAAAAATTCACATTGCCTCCATATCCGTCCCCGAAATTGGAGCACTTCTTCTCATATATACTTTTGTGTTAATGTAATTATATTCCTATATGCATAAAATAAGTTTAATAT
The DNA here is from genome assembly GCA_030490815.1 of Acer saccharum. Lineage (NCBI taxonomy): Eukaryota > Viridiplantae > Streptophyta > Magnoliopsida > Sapindales > Sapindaceae > Acer > Acer saccharum. Next base: position 11,344,459 of record CM059878.1, read on the forward strand.
AAGTTTTTCTATTCTTTTAAGTCCGATATATATAAAATACATTGGATTAACTATTTATATAGATATTTTGCTGTAGGTATGAAATGGAGGGAATGATAAAACAAGAAAACTGTCCCTCAGTTGCTCCAAACACATTTATATCACCATCTAACAAAAGTAGTGGAAAAGCTTCTGCTCGTGAGATTAAAAACCAAACTCTGGCTAATGGGAGTAGGGATCTCCAAATTGTTTATGATAATAATCCACCGTTTGAGTTTCTTATTATCAATATTTTTGGGGTCTTGGCTGCCATGAGCCACAGCCTGATTTTTAGTCTCACAGACAGAAGTTTTTCCACGATTTCTGTTAGATGGTGACATAAATGGGTTTGGAGGAGTTTTGTTGTTCATCATTCCCTTCATTTCTTACCTGCAACAAAATAACTATAGAAATAATTAAGTCCAATGTATTTTATATATACCGGACTTAAAAGAATATAAGTTTATTTTAAAACAGAATTTTACTCATATAGAAATATACTTTCACTAACACAAAAGAAGATATGAGAAGAAGTGCTCCAATTTCAGGGGCAAAGACGAAGGCGAGGTGAATTTTTATTTATTTTAAATATTTTTTTCTAAAGTTTAACCTTGTCCACTTTTTAATTCTTTTATGAGAATTATGTTAATGATGATATTTTATTATATTATTAAAATGAAAAAAATATTTATTGGTGATTATCTTTAAATTACCATTCAAATAGAGGAAGGGAGAAAAAGGACTAGTAGGAAATAGGGGAATGGCGTTGGGGTGGTTTCGACAGTTTCAATTTGAAACCGAATACTTTTAAACCACGAAAAACGAGATTTTATATGTAAGAATTGTTTTTTTTTTTTTTTTTGTTTTTTGTTTTTTGTTTTTTTTTTCATTTGATCCTTTTTCTTGCTTATATTTTTATTGAATTTGTGTTTTTACTCTAATTTACACTCATTAAACTCGAGTTTTGGCGATATCGACCGTTTCTGTTTAAAATCAAATATGTCAAAGCCATTAAAATGCGTTCTCATATTATATACAAGTTTTGTAGTCATTTATTCCTTTTTGTTGCTTAAAATGAGTAAAATGCATGTTTGCAGTTAAAGAAAAAAAAAAATACATATTCAATATCTTCATAAATCAAAAATTACTACTTTATCGATTAATTATATATCACTTAATTAATAAATTTTATATCATTATAACATCACTAATTTATAGAGGCTCTATTGTATTACTTTATTAAAAAAAAAATTCACCATCCATCTCCGCCTCGAAATTTGAGCACTCTACATATCTACTTTTGTGTTGGTGTAAGCATGCTTATATATACATAAACTCACTTTGAATATAAGCTCTCAAGTTTAGTATATATAAATTACATTGGACTTAATTATTTATATATTTAATTTGTTGTAAGTAAGAAATGGAGGGAATGATGAAAAACATTGGCTGCCTCCAAAACCATTTATGTCACCATCTAATAGAAATTGTAGAAAAGCTTTTGCTTGTGATTGACACTAATAATCAAGTTGTGGATCATGGCAGTTAGGACCCCAATAATATTGATGAATGATGATAATTGATAAGAAGCTCCAAAAGGAAAATTATCATTTGAGCTTCTTTTCATCAATATCTTTAGGATCCTGACTGCCAAAAATCATAACCTGATTTTTAGTGTCACATGCATAAGTTGTTTCAAGATTTCTGTTAGATGGTGACATAAATGGGTTTAGAGGCAGCCTATGAACCGTTTTCTTGTTCTATCATTCCCTCCATTTTTACCTAACACAAAATAGCTACATAAATAATTAAGTTCAATGTATTTTATATATACTGAACTTAAAAGAATGGAAGAGTTGATTTTATGCATATAGGAGTATGCTTACACTAAATCAAAAGTATCAAAAATATGTTTACATCTTTACCACGAGGTTACGGTTTTGAGTCTTCTTCTCTAAAAAAAAATACCGAATTTATGTGATACTTCAATATATATATATAAGACTATAAGTATAAGTGCACTTATTTTATGATTGACTCATTTATGTATTGAAACTATTAGGTGATGTTTTTTTTTTTTTTTTTTTTTGTCTGAAATCTGAATAGGTCTGAAGTTGACTAAAGTCTGAATAGTGATTGAAATCTGAAATCTGAAATCTGGAATATGTGTTTGTTTTTTATTTATGAGGTTTGAATATCAATATCTGAAAACAAGTTATATGACAATTATACCCTTTTGATTGTTAATAGATTTATGTATTAATATATAATATAATATTATATATATATATATATATATATATATATATATATATATAAAATTAGAAATCTCTAGATTCTTTTTCTTTTCTTTTTCTCTTTACTCTTCTCTAGGTCTTCTTTCTCACTCATGGATATCTTCTTCTTTCTTGTTCCTTTTCGAATCTTCTACTACTCTTCTCCATATCTTCTTCTCTATCACTCTCAGATCCTCTGTTTTTTGTTCTTTTTTCTTCTTGTTTGGTGCTGTTTATCTGTAAGGTGGGGTGTAGGCGTCTTGTGTTTTGTTGTGGCTTGCTCGATTTTTGTCTCTAGTCTTGGTTCCCCTATTGTTCTCGTTTGTGTTGTGGTGCTTTGGTGGTTTGCTTTGCTAGGGTATTTTGTTTGCTTTTGTTTCTTTATGATCTGGTTCTACTTTTTTGGCGTTGCTTGGCTTGCTGGAATAAAATTTTATTGTTAAAAAAAAAGTCAACACTAGATCTTCTTCTCTTAGATTTAGATCGTCGGCTTCCTCTCCTCTAACATCAAGGTTGTTGGCAACCTAACAAGTGCCCAAATTTTTTTTTTTAAAATAAAAAACTGAGGTAATTGTAAATTTTGTCTGAGGGCATTTCTGGAATCAAGGTGTTAAAAAATATCCAGATTTCCAGTCTTCATATAAAAGTTGGAAATTCTAGCTTTTTTTCCTCAAATGTTTTTAATGGATTTTCAGGTTTCAGTTCACTTAAAAAACAAACAAAAATATCTTACTAAGACATTTTGATGAACTTTTAGTGTTCAGATGGAAAAACAAACGGGCCATTAGGGTGTTTTTGTATGGGTAGTTTAGGTTCTTCAAGTGGTCATCAACGTTGTGATCGTGATCGAATACAACTTTCCTGGCATCCCAAGATCTTTAAGGGTTGAGCTTCAATGTTATATCTACTCGACTTGTTCTCTATAAGAGATTAGGTGCACACATGCACACAATTCATTCATATGTGTCCCTGCATTGTTGGGCACCTGTTTGCGCACACATAAATAATTCTCATATTTGTGTCCTTGCATCGTTGTGCAACACATATACACACACATATTGTTCATATGTTCACGCATTAAGCATTTAGATTGATTTCTAGACTTGTTGCATCATTAGATTATGTTGTGTTCATTCGCAACGTTCCATCGCGATTTGGTCATTATACTAACACTCTCACACATTTGATTTGTGTGATCATGCATTGCATTTTATCATGTGATATCTTGTTATGTGCATGATTTTGATATGTGTTAGATATGGTGTGGTTGTTTGGAGTAAAGTGCCTAGTTTCAAAAGATTAGTTTTTCAATGGTTTAAATGTTGTTCAAAACTGGTCTTTGTGTGGTTTTGTGTCTATAACTCTTTATATAAAGATTCAAATTTATTTTTGAAAATTCTTGATAAACTAGACACTCATATCTTTCCAACGGTATATTATTCATAAAATTTCATGACCATTTGGATTAGTTTTGAAATCTCCAAAGATAACATTGAAATAGGGAAATCCTATTTCATTCCAAATATGACCATTGGTCCCTCAAATGACCATAACTCTTTCTACATACATTCAAACTTGTTTTATAAAATGGAGTAGAAAGTAGACATCTATATATTTCTAACGGTATATTATACGATACGTTTCGATATTGTTTGGTCATGTTCTGGGGCGCTCGAAAATAGAGCCGGTGATCGCAATTTCTTTCCAGAGAAATGTGCGAGATGGGTAAGTGCAAGATAAAGTCGTACTTGGAACTTGCATCATGATGTGTGAGATAAATTCACACTTTTGGAACTCACAACGAGCTCCAGTAAATTCTATGACTTCGCAAGTGCGAGACAAAGTCGCATTTCTTGGTCGCACTTTTTGCGACGGGGGCAAAAACGAAACTGTTGACGGTGATTTTTCATCAACACTCAATTGATGGTTTGAGATCACGTTTGTGAGTGATAATAGTTGAATCTTAATACTGTAAAATAATAAACAAGAAATACGTGGTAAAACTCCGATGACCGGAGAAACATCCACGGGTTGTTGCCTAAGCAACGAAGCCAAAATTCACTATGAAAAATATTACAAAATACGCTCTGGTCACTTTTATGCTAAAAAAGTATATCCCTCTCTTATGCGTTACAAAGGGGTATTTATACATGCTGTTCCTAGGGTTTGAGGTAACGCTAGGTTTTAATGTCGTGGTGCCTAAGTATCAAGCGGTTGCCTAGTCCTAATCGGATTCTATTTCCTTCTTGGGGCGTGATATGTTTCCTGTTTTGGCTGAGTCCGATTCTGGGCAAGATTCTCTCCTTTATTCGCGGGAGACCTGCTTGTTTCCTTATTAAACTCTGAAGGGTCGCACTGTACGTTTTGTGGAGGTGCTCACTGCTGATTCTTTCCTTGCACTTGGGAAGTGAGTTTCCGTAACCATCTCTTCTTGTTGATTCCCGAGTACGCCCGAGTAGATGATGTTGCTCGAGCCGGTTCTCTTTGTTTGTGATTAGGTCGTTTTAGTTTTAGCCGAGTAGGTCACTTGGGGGATTTCCCCCTTTTGAGCTGACTTTTCCTGTTTCCTGCTTATGTGGCTTCTTTGTGGGGATGACGTGTCCTTTACGACGATTTTTACCTATAACAAAAACAGTTTTGTTTAGGGCTTTATTTACTCATTTTAGCCATCAAGAATCACAAAAATATCATCTTAAGAGAGAGAAAGCTAAGGTTTTAGAGAGAGAAGCTTTCAAGCTTCGTTCTACAACCCTCTCCCATGTGCATTTAAGTCATCAATCATTCATGAGTCTTCATTTAAGCATATCCATTACTAGGTAAGAACAAATTTTCATCTCATTTATTGTTCTTTACATTCTAGACTTCATATTAATTGCATATTCTTTGAAGTTGGAGATTGTTTGAGGGTTAGTTGATAACTAAGTTGTTGGATAGTTAATTACTACACCTAGTTTAGCATTGTATGTTTGGTTAGCATATTTTGCATTTGAACATCTCCACTGTTAGGTAAGAACAAATCTCCATCTTATTTATTGTTCTTTCCTTTTAGATTTCACATTAATTGCATTTATTTGAAGTTGTAGAGATTGTTTTGGGGTTAACTAATAATTAGGATTATTAGGTAGCTATTACCACAACTAATTAAGCATATATTGTTTTGTCTTGCACTATATGTATTGAGCATTCATTACATATTCACTTAGACATTTTAATCGAGTTCAAGTCTTATAGCCACAAGTGGTGGTTGACAAGCAAATTGTAAAATTTTGTAGCCAAGGTGTTGGTTGATACAAGCAAGTGCCAAGTGCCATTATAAAAGGCATGCGGGTAGATTATGAGGTGCTCACGCCAAGAGTAGTGGATTGGGGGATATCACTAAGATTGAACCAAAAGTGGTAAGTGGAAAGTGACCATACCCTGAGGTTAACAAGAGTGAGAGTCCGTGTATCACTTGAGGGTGTAACCGTCTTTTCATATAGTGGATTTCTATGGCTTAAGTGTAGGGTTGCACATTGCGAAAATGGGGATGGATATAGGTCCCCCTATCTCCATCCCCACTTCTCAGACCCTTCCTCATCAATTTTGGGGGGAGGTACCTCCATCCCCAACCCTAGTTCCCCATCTTTCCCTGTTTCCCTAATTCCCCATTTGACTAAAAATTACAATTTTTTTTTTTTTAAAAAACATTTCATTACAAATACAAAATAAAATCCATTAGTGCATTACAAATATAAAAGAAAATCCATTACAAAATAAAGTATTTCAATAATCCATTAGTGTAAATAAGGTTTATATAGTTAGGTTTTCAAATAATAAAAAAATTTAAATATATAAATATACGGTCCCGATCCTATCAGTGCATCCTGATATAACTTTATCAGGATATTGAATGTGAGCCACTCATTTATAACAGTGATTTGACAAGTGCATACATGTCAAGTCAAAGTATGTAAAACGAGTGGCTCACATTCAATATCCTTATATAATTCTATCAGGATGCACTGATAGGATAATTTCCGTATAAATACATATAATTATATTTATAATGTTTTAGGGGAAATGGGGATGGGAGGTCCCCCATCCCCATTTCAATATATTAGTGGGGAAAATGGGGAAATGGGGATGGGGGAGGGTCTCCCCATACCCATCCTCATTTCAATTTGGGGATGATTTTCATCCCCATCCCCACCCATTTCCTCATTTTCCCCCCAAAAAATTTCCCCAAATAGGGATGGGGACACGGGGAATGGGGATCCGGGGGAAAATGTGCAACCCTACTTAAGTGGCTAGCGAGACTAGTCTCGTGGGTTTTTACCAGTTGGAGATTTCCCACGTAAAAATCAAGTGTACTTTAAATTTTGAAATTTTATATTTGATTTTTATAGTGTTTGCCATTAGGCATTAACATTGATTAATCAAAAAATTGGTAATTAATTGGTAAATAACATATTCACCTCCCTCTAGGTTAACTGTATTCCCATTAGACACATTTTCAATAAGAGAATGAGTGCTCCAATTTCGAAGATGGAGACGACGACAGGGAAAATTTATTATATTCTTAAAATGAAAAAAATATATTTATGTACGATTATTTTTAAATTTTGATTCAAATGGGATCAAGTGGGGGTCAAATATGGATTAGAGAACGAGGAAAAAGAAAATAGGAAAACAGCGTAAGGGTGGGTGTACTTCCTCTAGAATCGCCCCACCCTCATTTCCTTTAAACAGTGGCATGAGAACGGGGGTAGGGGAATGAGGTCAGTGAACAAGAGTGGGGGTAGGGGAACAACGGTAGGGGTCGGGGAACGACAACGAGGGCAGGGACCTGGACAAAGGAATGTGGCACGGAACGAGGGCGGGGGAACCTCTTCCCGTCCCCAAATAACCTATTGATATCCCTACTTGTGAGAGCAAGTGATGAAATGCTTAATTTACATATCCTTTTTTACATGGTTATTTATTTATTTATTATTATTTTTTTGAAGTATTACATTTACAACCATTACAATAGGGCTGTCCGGACATGCTACGATTAGACAATACATGTGCAGCCCGGATGACTACTTCCATCAACCGAGAGAAAACTCCCCACACATGCTTGTAAATTACGTATGGTGGGACTCGAACCCCCAAACACCAGGGGTAGAGAGGAGGTGTACTATCATCTCTACTAAAAGGTTAATTTCATTCTAGAATATTACACAACCAAGCATTGTTACCATAGAATATTGTTGATTTCATATATGGCCAAAGCCTGTCTTTTTATATATTTACATACCCAAATGCCCAAAATAGAGTATATTGTATTCAAATTGTAAATATATATATGTATATATATATATTTACAATTTGAATACAATATACTCTATTTTGGGTGATTTGGGTATATATATATATATATAAAATAAATAAATAAAATAGGAAGTAAATTAAGCATTTCATGATTTGAATCCCCTCATCATCTCATCTTTTCCTCATCTTATCCCCACTTAAATCGATGGTGTGGATAAATTCTATCTTTGGTAAAAACATAACAATTAATAGAAATAATTCAGACCATTGATTTATTATATTAGACATGTATCAATATATTATAAAATTGAGGACAATGTGAGGAGAGGATCCGAATCCTAGTTTACATTGTTACCTAAAAATATTATACAATACGTGGCAGTGGAACATTATAGAATGAAATTAACCATGTATAAAACGATAGGTAAATTAAGCATTTCATCACTTGCACTAACAAGTAGGGATATCAAGAGGTCATTTGGGGACGAGAGGAGTTCCCCCGCCCTCTCCCCTTCACTTCCCAAGGATCTCGCCCCCACACCCATTCCCTGATCCGCCACAATTCCTTGACCCCCACCGCCGTTCCCTACCCTCGCCCACATTCCCAAACCCCATTCCCCGACTCCAGTTTGGTGGAAACAAGGATGTGGCAGTTTTAGGGGAAGTAAATCCGCCCCCATGCCATTGCTCTATTTCTCACTCGTCACCATCCCCCAATTGATCCCATTTGATTCAAAATTTAAAAATAATTGCCAATAACTATTTTTTTTTTTTCATTTTAATAATATAATAAAATGTCATTGTTAACATAATTCTCATAAAAGAAAGAAGTGGATTAGGGATTAAACTTTGGAACAAAATATTAAAATTAAACACAAAAAAATTCACCTTGCCTCCATGGCTCCATCCCCCCGTCCCGAAATCGGAGCACTTCTTCTCATGTCTACTTGTGTTAGTGTAATTATATTTCTATATGCATAAAATAACTTTTAATATAAGTTCTTCTTTTAAGTTAAATATATACAAAATACATTGGACTTAATATTTATATATTTGTTTTGCTGTAGGTAAGAAATGGAGGAAAGGATAAACAACAAAACTACTCCTCCAAACCCATTTATGTCACCATCTAACAGAAATCGTGGAAAAGTGTTTGCTTGTGAGACTAAAAATTAGGTCGTGGCTCATTGTAGCCAAGACCCCGAAAATTTTGATGATAAGAAACAAAAACGGTGAGTTAACTATTAGATGGTGACATAAATGGATTTGGAGGAGTTTTGTTATTCATCATTCCCTCCATTTCTTACCTACAAGGCTACAACAAAATAACTATAGAAATAATCAATCCAATGTATTTTATATATACTAGACTTAAAAGAATAGAAGAGTTTATATTAACAAGGGATTTTACTCCTATAAAAATATACTTACACTAACACAAAAGTAAATACGAGAAGAAGTGCTCCAATTTCAGGGACAGAGACGAAGGCTGGATGTAGTTTTGTTTATTTTTAATATTTTATTTTAAAAAGTTTAATCCTAGTCCACTTTTTTTTTTTTTTTTTTTTTCCTTTTATGAGAATTATGTTATCAACGACATTTTATTATATTATTAAAATGACAAAAATATTTATTGGTGATTATTTTTAAATTACCATTCAAATATGATCAAATGGAGGATGGGAGAACAATGACAAGTGGGAAGCAGGGTAATGGGGGCGGTTTCGATTTGAAACCGAATACGTTGAAAACATAAAAAATAAAGTTTTTATATACAATAATTGTAGTATTTTTTTATTTGATCATTTTAATTGCCTAAATTTCCATTGATTATTTGTTTTTAATCCAATTTATACTCATTAAACTTGAGTTTCAACAGTATCGACGTTTTCTGTTTAAAACTAAATCCATAGAAACCATAAAAATGAGTTCTCATATTATACATAAGTTTTGTAGTCATTTATTCATTTGATCATTTTTGTTGCTTATTTTTACATTAAACTTGTTTTCTTAATCCAATTTATACTTAACGTTTGTAATTTAACTATGTGAATTCGTGTTTTGACGGTTTCGACAATTTCGGTATGAAACCAAAACCGTTCAAAGCACACGCATTTTTTTTTTCTTATTTGTAACAATTGTGGACATTTCTTTATTTGATTGTTTTCTTGCTTAAATTTTCATTAACTCGTGATAATAGTCAAACTTGTACTCATTAAATTAAATTAGAGTTTCGGCAGTATTGACAGTTTCGAATCCGTCAAAACCACAAACAAAAGTTCTTATATGCATGATTTGTAGCCATTGTTTCATTTGATCCATTTTCTTGCTTATATTTTCATTGATATTATTTTTTTAGTCCAATTTATACTCTTTAAACTCCTTGCAGTTGCAAAATCTTTTTCAGTTCTATTGAGAAAACAAATTATAATAATAATTTCTTTTTTATGCTATTTACTATCAACTAATAATTTATTCCTGGCTTACTGCAGCAGCAAAACGCTTCTTAAGGTTGAGGACCTCAATTCCTTTTGAAGCTAACCGGTCCTTCAGGCTTGCCGAGGCCTCCTCAAATTTCTTGTTCATGACATCTGATTCATCCACTGCTTGTTTGTATCTCAGACGAAAGGCATCTAACTGCGCCTGTGTCCCTCGAAGCCTCATTCTCAGCTTTGCCTTCTCCTTCCTATCGTAGACTTCGTCCTGTTTCAAAATTGCAAGTTCATTGACAGTGAAGAAAACTATCGGGCGGTTGTACGTCTCATTGGGACATACAACTTGAATATACTCAACTATAACAAGTAAAACGGAAGAAAAGCTATCAAACGTAAAGAAACGTGCTCAAACTGAGCATACTGAAACTTACTTTGTGTTTCTTGATTTCCATGTCAGAAATTGTGCTTGTCAATTTCTCTACTTGAACTTTAGCCTCCGATAACTGGCCATAATTATCTCGTCATTGATCAAATCACTTTAATCAAGAAAGCAAATAAGGCTTGTGATCAACCTACCTCATCATTGCAATGTTTTCTGAGAAGTTCTACTTCAACCGCATGTCTCTGTTGCACTTCAATCTGAGTCACCAAGTTATCCCTTTCCTTCGTCATAACCAGAAGTTGGTTCTTAACATTCTGTCAAGCAGAACATGAGATCAATCAATTAGAGATTCCATGAATCTAAAAGAGTAAATACTGGTTACTGAAGACCATAAGAAAACTAGTTCCCTAGTCCCGACTGACGGTCATCATCTATTCTATTTGTTTGTTCAACAACAAAGCGCACAGATATTTTGAAACCTGTAAGTCATTTGACTGGTCTGATCCAATCTCCGACTTTCTAATTTGAGCAAGCAAATCTTCTCGTTCTGTGCTGAGACAACTAAGCTCCTTCTGGAGTGTATCCACTTTTTCATGAGCATGGTGAAGCTCCAAAGAGAGTGTCTCCAACTTTGATTTCAACATCTGAAGAGGAAAAACAATTTACTTCTTCAGTTATCACTATAAAAATAGCAGAATATAAAGTATAAACCAATAGAACTTACTTCCTGATATTGATTACTCTCAAAAACAGCTCCTTTTAGGTCATTTCTTAGTTGATCAATCTCTAACGCCTTCTCCATACTGCAATTCAAGAAATTTATATTCCAGATGCTTACAACTAGAATTATTGATAAAATCCAGCAAAAATGAAAATCAAGATATTGTCTACAATATATGCTGATGACCAACATGAATCCATATAAATATAGTTTGCTTCTTTCCTAAGAAAAGTGCCAGAAAAAATTGAACATTTTTAAAACCAAGAATTTTAAGCAATAAAGGGGAAACCTGCTAAGTAAAATGAATAAAACAACTGGTAAAGCAATTATAGAAGGGAAACAGACCACAAGATCACAACTAGAAGCACAGAGGCCAGAGGTCTTAATCTATAACCACTGCAGTTTGTTCACCAGTTGAGTGCTGAACAATCTATGGGGCTTTGCACAAAAATATTCTTGTACATCCTAGATAAGGGGCAACTGAGAGACATTTTATATTAAACTTCCTCAGCCTCGCACATCAAAATATTCAATAATTCATATTAAACACCATTTTTCCTATTAAAGAAAAAAGAGAGAAAAAACAAAGAGTAAGAAAGAAGCAGATTATGTATTTAGAGTTTGTCAACCTCACACACTGCATCCGAGGGATGAACTCCAGGCTTAAATGGCATTCAAACAAGTTCCATGCAATGACACCCTCTATGACATTTGAAGGTTAAACAAATGAAACCAAAATTCCATCTTTTAGAAATTCATCGTCATCCAACTGCCACCTCTCCAGCTAACAATAACAAATGTGGAATACACAGAATTAAGCATTTCTAAATCATTCATATTGCATGCAAGTGAAGGCATTAAGACAATGAATGCCATGAGCCTGATAAATTTTGAACACCCAGAAGCTCTTTCTGTGCCAAACAGTAAGTAATGACAAACAACCAGAGATTCAAACATGATCTCTACATTGATCTACACAGAATCCCAACCTTTCATAATGAAGCACTAACCATCCCATTGTGTAAATTATTGAGTGGAAGAAATGTGAAAAATAAATAATCTAATCTTGTGCACATTTAATAAATTAAATATGTAGAATATACACTTTCAAGTTTCAACCCATGACATGATATGGAAGGGGTTGCATATCTATTACAGATAAAAAGACATAAGATACTAGGGTGATCTCACATGTGGGTATCCAGGGCAGGCTGTGATAGAACTGGAAATTGATCATGAGAAGCAAATATCAAATTTGCCTATGGCTTTAGTGTTTTACCAGAAAGCCAAAAAATTTCAATTTAGCACTCATTTCCCCTCTCAAGAAAAACAGGATATGATGAAGATATGACTCTGGCATGACATGCTTCTTAGTTCTTACAGCAATATATACAATTAAAATGTCATTTAGGCTAGCCACCACATGACACTGCAAATAAATCCTATTAATACAACAATAGCCAAAAGAAAGGACCAGTAGAATAAACCTGCATTTCTTCTCCCATTCTGCACTTTTTTCACAGTGTGTCAATCTTTCTCTGAGTACCTTACATTCTTCTCTGCAGGACTCTAATTCATTGCTCACCTGTAATTCAATTTTTAATTGGTCAAATTATAAGATACACATAGAGGCTTTTAAATACTTAAACCACAACTTCGATGTGAAAATCTCCACAGAATAAGTAGAAACAATTTTTAGACATCATTTAGGCAAAACTAACTGTGATACCTTTCACAGAGAAACAACTAGCAATAAGAAAAACCATGAGGTCATAGAAACATTGCACAGTAGCCAAGAGAAAACTTACCCATTCCAAATAAAAAATTAGTGCATAGATTGATATTCATAACTACGTTAAGTAAGACTAAAAGAACAATGTCTCAATGTTCCCATATCCTATTTTTCTACAGTTCACAGTTACTGTTAACTTACCTTAATATAAGGATAAGATACAAGCTCCAATAACTCTAAGCTAAAGATTACTTTAGGTAGAGAAAAAACAATCTGAAAAAACAGAAAGGCCTCATGGAATACTGTACACTTGAAGAAAAGTAGAAAACAAAATGAAAGAGGAGCTTTCAAGGATATGCAGGTGTTTTGCAGATCTCATGAGAACCGAAGTTAAAAATGAAGTAGATATCAGTTTCAATAGATATATCAGGGGTCCAATTTTATGGAAATAACGGTGGAAATATCGATATCGATAAGATATTGTACACCGATTTATACAAAGACCAAAAAACAAAGAAAGTTTTTAAAAAAAAATTGCTAAGCAATTAATTAAGAATCTGAGATCGAAAAAATCCAAAAAAACAATCATGTAAGATTTGAAATTAGATAAATAAAAGATGTAAAATGGGAAAGACAATCAAAATTGTTACGAATGCGATATTTACCAATATTTTAACTATGTTTATGATATTTACCGAAATATCTACAATCTTTTGAAAATTCTACACTCACAGATATTCAATACCAAATATTTTACGGTTTTTACTGATATCTCCCGATATTTTGGACAATTTTTATTTCCCCTCATTTTCGATATCAGTACCCCAAAATTCCCAAAATATCGGAGATATTATCAGTATTTACTTTCTTTGTTTGAATCTCACCTCCAACATTCCTTTTGCTCCCACTTCTATTGCTTCAATAGAAGCTTTCTCCTTAGAAGCCCATATGGCCTTTTCCTCCTCCATTTCCAAAAGGGAATTTGTCAATTGCTACAAAGTCAAAGAGAAAACAAATGAATAATTCTGCACCAGTACAAAAAAACAAAATTAAAATTAAAATTATATGAACACATATTCAATTGATAATTCTGTTACCATTGCCAACTCCTCCTTTTCGTCAAGCATCATCTTTATAGTGCTTTCCAATTTTTGCTGGTTGGACTTTGATTCTTCTAATCTAAGTTTCTGGATAGAGATAAAAGACTATGAAGCCATACTAGAGAAAATGAAAAGAAAAGGGAAGACTAATTGTCTCAAACATGTTACAGCAATAAGAATTTTGTAAAACCCGGTAAACACAAGTAAAAAATGCCAAAAAGAAATAAGAAAAAGGAGCTTACAAGGTTAGATATCTCTTCTTGCAATTCATTCAGTTCGGTACTTGATATGTTCGATTTTTGAGACATGGCTTCTAGTTCTGAAGCCAAATTTTCATTTCTAGTTATGGTCTCTTCTTTTTCACTGTATGCAGCTGCTAGTTCCTCTTCCAAAGACGCAATAGTTGTTTCCATTTCAAATGCAAGAACTTCCAGATTTTTGTAGTCCTCCTAAAAAATGAAAAGAAATTTAAAATCGGAAAAAATAAAAAATAGAACAAAACAGAATAGAAGTCTTCTGTGTATCTGAATTGATTTGGTCATCCACTAGCTCACGAAAAAACGAAACTGCAATGCAAACCAGGGGGGGGAGGGGGAACCTGTTTCAGCTAGCCAGGTAGCAGAACTCTTTGAAAGATCACTAAGCCATCATAGACATTATTTACACAAGATGACCACAGATAGCATGATAAGACTCGATAAAACCATTCACTTGTGTCCAATGCATTATAGGTTCATAAATATCTTAGAATGTTTACAATAAATTCATGCTATGACTGTATACTCTATTTAACTGAAAATGGAACATTGATAAATGTAAAACAATAGTATAAGTTTCTAGACCATATAATAGACTACCAACCTTGGTGTTATCATGTCAATGTCTAATAAATTTGAATATGGCAAACAAATAATTGCAAAAAAAGGTTGACTTGATTTCAACACCATGTATAATAATCTAACATACTTTGTTTGTTAATTCTTGAAAAACTCTAGTGATAATGGTGATAATTTTCTATTATTTCTTCAGGCTTGACATTTGAACATAAGCTGTAATTTATATAAAACATGTCCAATTCACAGGCTGATATCTAAATGTGATCACGTCTCATTGACATCACCTGCATCTGTTCATAAGAAACACCATGATTCTTTCCCTTTTTTGAATCAAACACTTTTGAACTCCGGTCAACAACTGAGTCACGCCTCCTACCAGCAAGTGAGTCGCGTTTGTTAATATCACGCTCAAGAAGAATCTTCTGACCATGCAATCGTTTTATCTCCCGTTCAGCAAAAGCTTTCTCACCCTGCATAAACGAAATTATTTTTGCATTTAGTAATATTTTGGACTAAAAACTTAAGGCATGTACGGTGATATTTTTTTGTATTTGTTTTTTTGTTTTATCAATTTTCTTTTGAAAATGAAAAATTGATTTTCATATTTCATATTTTAAAGTGATGATATTTCAATATGCATTTCGTGAATTGTTTTTGAATTTTTGTTTAACATATTGTAAGAGTGAAAGCAATATAGTGTGTAATTAAATTAATTTAAATTAACTTTAAAAAATCTTATAGTTTTTTATTAAAAAATCAATTTAAATTAATTTGAAATTGATTGGTGTCTTTCGTAAAATGATAATGAACAGGCCCTAAAATTCTACACCATAAATTAAATGCTAATGATATATAACCTCTAGTTTGGTTTTCTCCTGGATGAAATTCTTAAGCTTGAACTCAGTCTCTTTCAATTTTGTTTTTGTTTTATCAAGTTCTTTTCTCAAACTCTCTTTTTCCCTGGCCAAAGAAGAGGATGATAGACATGATAGCTCCTTCTCCAGATTTTGAATTTGAGAAAGAAAATATAATTTTTCCAAATTGTGCTGTTCCGAAAGTGCCTGCAACAATGCTGAACGTGTCATAAAAGAACATTTTACCAATAAATAATCTATGGATTCTGAATATTCATACCGTCAATGACACTTCGTAGTTTTCAGCATTGACGCTTACTTCTTGTATCTGCTTCTGCAGATCAACAGATTGATTGTTCAAAAGAAGCTGCATAGTAGTAGAAACGACTACTTTTCAGAAAGGTTAGAGTGATCATAAACTTACAACTGAAATACAGAAAAGACCAATATAACCAAATAATAAATAAATGAAAACGACTAAACCTTCTCACTCTCAAGTTCAGAAATTTTCTGTCTCATGTAAGAGTGTAGCTTCTCATGGCTACAAATAACTGAATTTTGCTGGTCTGAAATGAGATGCATCAGAGCCTTGAATTCCTGCAATATGATGCATGAAACTAGACATTGAGTGGTCACAGAACACAACGATCCTAAAAAAAGTGGAATATGAATTTTATACATGATTCTGAAACATCAGAGAGCAAAATCCAAGAACAGGTTTTTGAGAAGTTTCAGGAGCACTCACAGAGAACTCATTATATACAGCAGACAGACTCTGGAAAACTTCATCGGCAAGTAATGAGACACCATCCATTACTTCTTTTGCATTCCGTAATTCAGACGTGATATCTTGGACTTCCATTGAAAGCTTTATCACAATAAAGAGAAGCTTAAGATCAGTTTCTTAGGCTCGGAAAGAATATTTACATGTAACATATACAATTCATCAATTAGAGTCTGCAACTATGCTAAACAATGTAAAGAACAAGAGATAATAGATAATCTGACAAATATTAATATTAAGCAGAAATTACATCAATTCTTCCAACAGATCCACTGGAAGCAAGCTGTTCATGAGCCACCCTAGCCTCCTCTTTTGCATTAAGAAGTTCTTCATGGAGCTATAATCATTATATAATGCATAGAAATTCAAAGAAAAATTAATATGTTGGAGCACAAAGGACAAATCTTATGCTTTAAGAAACAAAACAAAAAAGAGCAATCTTATAGATCTTCTTGAGAGAAAGAGAGAGAGAGAAGAGGAGAAGCAGTTCTCTTAACCAAAATAAAAGTAAAAATGACTCTACATAAGGTTACCAAGTCTAACTCCAGCAGTGGTATATAAATTGGTGCATATGTACTACTTACCAACAACCAACCTCAATTATACAGTGAAACCCAAATAAATCCTTTATAAATACTCTCATCAGATTTGTGAAGAATTTAGCTACCCTGATTTGCAGGAGTTCCTTAAGCTGATTCTCTCAAAATTATTCAGAAAAGACTTTCACAATCTACATTTTTTAATTACAATAATTTTATTGAGCAGGATAATGGCAGTCTTAGAGATTGGCATTCATTGTTCATCTACATATTGAGCTATGTAAAATTCAGAGTTTCAAACATGTCAGATAATAGACCATTAAGAACTCAGTAATAAAATTATAATTGAAACCACAAAAGAAAGAAAAGAACCCTCTTCTTGAATGGCCAAAGAGAGATAAGGTAATTACAAGTGAGGAACATCTATCTAATGCACCAATGAACTATAATGTAGCAAGACTGCTCCACAAGCCAAGAAAAAACAAATAATGGTTAGATTCAAAAATAAGTTATACTTAGGTCACTAACACATCTTGTCCAATACTCCAAATGAAAACGAAATTTAGTAATTTGCTTTTAGCACCTCAAAAGAAAATAATATAGCATCTGCATCAAATAAGGGCTAAAAAAATGGTGTTCAACTGAATCCCATGGGGATAGATTATATTGGCTTTAGTGACTTGCATGAACCATGGTATATTGATTCTTGATACAATGCAATTTATGCAAGTACAAGATTCGGTGGTTATCTCACGCTTTGCCAAGTTTTTCATCAAACAGGCAACAAAAGAAAAATTAATCAAGTAACACATAGTTTGATCGCTATTTATTGGCCTGAAAAGCACAAAAGCTTGTGCATGGTTGTCTTCAACTATAATTACCTCTTCAAACTTCTCTCTGGCACATATATTTTTCTCAGTGACTAGTTCAACTATACTGTCCAGATTTTGTTGGCTTGAAGACTTCTCCATTTCCAACATCTTAATCTACAAGAGAAAGCATATAACAGATAACAGTTACTACAAAGTCAGTAAGTGAGAAAATCACACAAGCTGGGGAAAGGAGAAAAGGAAATAATAAAAGACCAAAAGAAGAGATAAAGACCTTCTCTTGAAGTTGCTTGATCACAATAATAGCCTCTGACTCCCTTACACTCACATTTTTGTCCCAACAAAAAGCACCTTTATTCACATGATGTGTGGAAGGGTCGCTACAATTCACATCGTGAATTAAATCAGCCTTGGCTAGCTTCCTCCTCAAGCAATCAATATGTATCTCACTCACAGTTTTCTGCATGTAAAAAGCATAAGCAAAAGATGGAGGATTCGTAGTGTATCAATGTCTAGGAGAGAAAAAAAAGCACCAATTAAACAATAATAACCTGAGATTCATATTTCAAAAGCAATTCCTCATACTCTGCTTGCAGTGCAACTAGCTCGTTGTCCTCCTGACAGCTTAAAGCATGTTAGATTGTAAAAACTTCAATTATCCAAAGACAGGTTTTGCAAAAGGCATAGTACAAACCACAAAAGAGCTTTGCTTCCTGAGTGGCACTTTTCTCCTGTTTGTTACATGTAATAAGGCACACGGATCGGGAATATTACAATCTTCCAATGAATTAATTTTATAATCTTCTTGTTTGCAAGACTCATCCCCCACTTCAGTTTCATTCACCAACTCTTCAAAAGGAAGAAGCGGCCCAATATGACGCGCAGGTCTCATAGATTTTACGGCAGAAGCCTTTGGTTGGAAAGCTGAATACACCTAAAGTTCAGCAAAAGAATACTATTGTTAGCTTAAATTTAAACCAGATAAGATCATATATTATATACCGAAAAAAGTTCGTGCAGAATAAGTGGCAATAATAGCTAATGAAGAACAAGACTGGATTAGTCATCACCGCAATATTAGATGGAGACGTGGAGTTCAAGTTCAGTTAAACTAAGAGATCTATTTCAATGTCAGCCTGAGATCCGATCTCCTAAATTAGGCTTTGAGTTAAGTAGATCATCCCTTTGTGCTAGACATTCCAATAACTTCCTTCAACAATTCTTATGAAAACATCTACCTTCTATTTTCCTTATAGTCTAGCAGGAGTTCCAGAAAGTTTTCTTATAAGTCACAGAGGAATTATTTTTCGACCCACCGGCATAAAATCATTCTGAATGTTGCTTTATTAACTGATTATTACAAATAGCAGATTAAATTAATAGGGATAGCCAGATCTTTCTTCTTCTTTTTTCAATGTGTGTGATTGTGCAGATCGGATGGGGAAGCAGAATATATACTCAACTCTTGTATTTGGTTAAAACCATATACTAAACATGGCAAGTTCCCTGAACCACACTAAGAGCAGCACAGGTGTCAGGTGGCACAGCCCATTTACAAGCTTTTGAAAATGTGTAGTACCAGGTCAATAACGAACAAGATGAATAATAAACCATGTAATTTAATCATATAAATGTAATATGATTCAAGCTTCTCAACCAGTACACTAGCAAGTCAAATGATAACACTGAGAAATATCTTCTTGGCAGCATTCCCTCTCCTAGATTGTTTTGTGAAAAAAAGACTGCTTCATTGGTACAAATCTCTTAAATTTATTCTCCTCCTGAGCACAAAATCTGCCCATATCCTGTGAAATTTTTGCCCTTGTACTTCTTTCAGCGCAATGTTAAAGTGAAAATCATTGTTTGCAAGATCAACTATGAATTGTTGAACACAATGTGTTAAACACTTGGAGACACAACTCTCATGTCCATCTGTGTCAAATGCTCACAGGTAGAGTTATAAATGAATTCACTTCCATTAAATTGGACAGAATATGTGAGGTTGTCATTAATTCTTGTTTAGAAACTTTCACTAGTTACTATGCCATATCTCAGAATGTGGGCCAACATAGGACAGGCCAAATCATGCCAACCTATGAGCCAAATATATACATAATATATATATATATATATATGTGTGTGTGTGTGTGTGTGTGTGTGTGTGCATACACACACACACATTACACTCTTCTATTTCCTTTTGCAAACTATAGAAATGAGATAACAATTAAACCGTTGAAAATAATTTTATCCAAGTAAAATTTGAGATAAATTAGGTTTTCATATCTGAATTTAAAGATAGTTTTGGAAAATGTTCCATTACCTTTCAATGTTGTGCAATCATCACTAATCTGTATTAAGATATTATAGTGAATGCTACAAGCACACACATTGCAAGCCATGCAATTCCTTGGAAAACAAAAGAATAAAATACCTGTTCAAGAGTCTCTCGTGAAAGATTACCAGGGCACCAGGTATCCCGTCTCTTCTCCTATAGCAGAAAACAGAAAATATTCACCAACAATTAGGAAAGTGGGATAGTGAACTAATTAAACAATAAAGTAATAGCTCAAAATATGCAGACAGTTTAGGCTCATAATGATGCATAACAGTATATGATTAACAATAGTATATGTACGAAAGTTCAAAAAATAGCTTAAACGATCTATGTTACTAAATACGCACATCTAGCATCAGTTGATTCTCTGGATAAGGCTTATTTTATTAAGAACGTGATGGGATGTTCAATACCTATCGTGACAGAAATTTGCTCAAATTACTCTTATTTCCAAAGTAAATACTTTTATTTGCAATGCTCTAACGACATTTACAAAAAATGAACAAAGAATAAATTTCAGTCCACCAGCTGAATTCTAGCTTCCTTCGGGGTATGGATTTATTATGCCAAAATATAATATCAGTGTTACAATTTTCAGTTAAGATACTTCCATGACTGCCAGCCTAAACCTTAATGACAGAACAAATAGAAAATCATGTGTAGTCAATCAAAGTCACTAGTACATTAATCTTTATAGCCCAAGCAAAGTAAATTGTAAAACAAAGGACTGAAATTTTTTTATGATAAAGGAACACAAAAACATATATCTGTCATGATACAAACCTTTTTAAGATGGTCACGACTTTCATCCCTATTTGAATATAACACCATAGAGCTCAAGTTTTCTATTTTCTTTGCTTGCTCTTGCAATACTTTCTCACGCTCGGCTTGGGTTTTCTTTTCCTCCTCCAACTCTAATGCTATGAGCTCCCTCTCCAATTCAAACTGCAAAGCAATAGCATCTTCCAGCAAACAGCCACACGTTCTATAAAAGATAAATATTTATAGAAGGAAAGTTATCATACCTGTAATAAAGTATTTCGTAAATTGAGAATCTCTTCCTCCAAATGTTCCGAATGAGAACCCTAAAGTTCAAAAGAAAATGGTTGGCGTAAAACCACTTTGTAAAATTATATATAGAAAACTACATTTTCACTACAATTATTCTCACCTGCAATTTGGCTCGAAGCTCCTCAATTTCTTTCTTTTGACGTTTTAAAAGAGCAGCATCTGTTAAAATCTAGATGGAAAAAACAAGTTAGGGTAGAATCCAACTATCCAAGTAAATGAAGAAACAAAAAAAAGGGAAATCAGATAAAAATAAAAGGATGTAATATAAATTAGAGCAAAACCTCATTCACACGAGCACAATTTGAGACACATTTGGCTCTACTGGCAAATTGAAGACTACTTTTGGTCTCATCTGCATGAATCTAGTATCAAATTCAAAAAATCAAATAATTAGAATTGTAACTAAATCAAACAACTCTTAAAAACAACCGGAATCAAAAGGTTAAGCCTACAGGCCAAAACAACAATATTAAAACCAAATATACATCCAAATCCTATCCACAACAAATGTAGATAACAATTACAAATTCAATCATGTAGGGGGACTCGAACTCAAGATGCTCTAGTAAATCTGAATCTATTATCATGTTAAGTAGCCATTAGAGCTAAAAGTTTAAGCGTGCAAGTAAGAGCTCAAACAACAATACTAATCTCTAAAACAATCAACCAAATGCTTTTAAGTGAATGTAGGTAAACATTAAAACAAAGAGTAGCTGATATTAATTTATGCTTTCCTCAATTGATATACATCACATCTTTGTCCCACATTCCAAAAATTTGTGGAAACCATAAAATAATTTATATTCTCCGATCATGAATCCCTAAAATCAAAACCTTTACATAGATTTTGAACACAAACAAACCGTGTATTTGATTGAGGATTTTCCCGCATCATATACAAACTAATAACAAAGTTCTAATTTATTCCTAAAATGAATTTAAAAGTTTTAGAAGTATGCATTTAAGGAGGTTAATCAAGCATTGTGTTTATCACTTTATAGAGTGCTACCTGTGCAAGGGTAATATTGCATATTATAGCTGTATTTGCATTTCCACCAAGAGCTGGTTGTAATATCCGTGTAAGTTTGCTATCTCGGTACGGAACATGACCCCTACATCAAATATTAGATGATATTTTATATGTCTATGAAAACATCACCCCAAGTCTCAACAAATTTCCAAACAATTTAAAAGCTTACCCTTGGCTTTCAGCCCCTTCACTCAACTTTTTAATTACAGTTCCTAGTGTCATCAGGCTTTTATTGATATGGGAACCCTCTTTGAGCCGAACACCTTCTGCACCGGTTTTTGCAGCACGCTCTGAACCAGCAAGGTCCACTAAATTCTAAAAACAAACAGAAAGGAAATAATGAGTTCATAATCAATATTAGTGAAACTAAAGATATTTTGTTATGGCAAAAATGATTTAAATTAAAGTAGATTAAAAAAGTAAAGATGGATAGATCTAGTAATCAGTAATCACATACCAAAACTGATACACGAACTGCATCACAAGAATTGCCAATAGCGTCATCTTCAGTTCTATGTCGACTCTCAATTATCTAGTTCAACCAAAACAGTAAGGCTAAGTAACACATAACTGTATGACGTGGAAAAATTATGAAAAAGCATAGTCCATTACCATGCAGAAAATGGTGTGGGAACGACTACTATATACATTCATATTTGTCTCTCCAATATGCC
Source organism: Acer saccharum (assembly GCA_030490815.1). Classification (NCBI taxonomy): domain Eukaryota; kingdom Viridiplantae; phylum Streptophyta; class Magnoliopsida; order Sapindales; family Sapindaceae; genus Acer; species Acer saccharum. Next base: position 11,367,371 of record CM059878.1, read on the forward strand.
TATGAGCTGAAATTTAGAAAACAAATAAATTAACAAATATCAATAGACTGATTCAGTTTAGAGCATATATATATATATATATATATAAGAGGATAGTGTGTGCACGCATGCATGTATATATGTGTGTCCAAGGAGATGTGTGTAAAAATTCTTAGAACCATTTGCATGATTTTTGTTTGATCTCCCAATAGAAAATTGGTCCTTTAATTCGGGTAAGTAAAATCATGACATTTTGACTAGAGAATAATTATATCAGCCTACGAAAGAGAGCAAGAGAGAGAGCATTTGAAATGGATAGAGATGAAAAGTTAGTAATTTGAATTTTTCTTATTTTGATTAGAGTTAAAAGTTAAAACATGAACACAAATGAATAAAATTAAGTTCTTGGAAAATACATAAAATAAGTAAAATAAAAAGCACAAGTATTACACTCTCCGAACTCCATGAGATCAAGAACTTGCTGAGGAGAGGCAACAATTTCTTCTCGCAAACCCGCAACATATATTCCCCGCTGCAAATATGAAGACAAATGTATTAAATAGCCAGTAAAACATTAGCAAAATATCATGAATAGATACCACTAAACAAATATTAAGTACCTCTAGATTTTCATGAATCTGCAGTTTTCGATGCTCTGGAGCCAACAAATCATTTATGTCCTCATTATAGATCTCCATATATGACATTCGTAGTAGGAACTCTCGATCCACATCCTAAAATTAAAAAAAAGTATCTAAATACATCCATGCACATACAATTTTAAATTTTGAGCAAATAATATTGTACTTGGAAGTCAACATATATAATTCATTCTATGCCTGGACATAAAAGTTCATTCAATGGTCTCTTTTTCTCTTTATGCTTCTCATCTGCACCTATGTTGTACTTGAGATTCACCCTTATGCCCTTTTTTAAAAAGCAAATTACACCCAAACTACGAGGTTTTACACTTAGAATCAACTTATTGAAAAACTCACAAAGACCTCCCCTCCCATTAGCATTAGCATTGACCGTTAAATTTGACTATTGGCTTGTGTCAAGTGTGGTAAAAGACCAAAATACCCCTAATCAATGACATGATTGTTTAGTTCTGTTTTTACCATTTTCCCTTAGAAAAGACAAAAAAATATAGCAAAAAAAAAAAAAAGTTTACAGTGGTAAGGTTGAATGAGGGTTTCGGGTTGTTTCTTTTAGTTTAAGATGAAAATACCCCTTTGCAAAGTAAGAAATTACTTATAAATTTTTTATAAAGCAATAATAATAAATCAGATGCCAAATTATGAAATTAGGCAATAATTTGTTTGCAACAGTTTAGAAACAAATTATTTTTTTCCTGATATGGCTATGAAAGAAATATTTTTACATAAAAAAAAAATCATAACCATACCCAATTATAACCAAGCTTCTTCCTCATTCCTCTATCATGCAGTCATATTTGGAATCCTCTAAACTACAATCACATTTTGAATATATAGTCACAAGGGTGACTGCTATTTACAAATTAGCCTCAAAAGTAAAAACCTTCTGGTATCACACAAAAATGAACTTAACATGCAGACAATAAAAGTGCTGAGAAAACTTCAATTGCATGTGAAACGTATTCAATGCAAATCCTACCAAAACAATTCTTACAAGAATCTTGTTAAAACATTTAGGTTGCATAATTTCAAGATTTTTCATCTACTATCTCAACCAACATGATTTCACCACTGTCCAAATCATTTATTTTAAATACTTATCATGAATAAGATAGAAAAAAAAACCCGACTCATTAGGCCAAGCAAGGCCTCACCTGAGTTCCTCATCCACACGGATCACACCTAACCATAGGTCCATAATGTTTCTATGATATTTCAGATTGTTTTCCCAATTGGAATAAACAAGTAAACCTTCATTCTAAGTTCATTCACCTCCAATAACGTCAACTACAATGAAAATGTATTCAGCGGTGCAATCAATTAATTCTAACATCTTGAACAAATCAATTGTGTTCGTTATAATTCTTCTCCACAAGGAGGGATTATATAGAAGAATTACAAATAGGAAAGAGTACTAACTAGGAAAGAGTCCTAATCTAGGAAAGGAAACAACTTACAATTAGGAAAGAAAAACAATCTACAATCCCTACAATTAGGCTAATTGTCAACTATACAATCTTTTCAATTAACTGGTAAGACAATAGTTTTACGGCCATCCAATCAGAAATATAGAACGTCATTCAATACAGGTTTGATAATTAATGTATACATTATATGCAGAACACTTCTAAACAAATGAACACCCACAAGGAATCTCATATTTGATTTCCCACTCACAAACAAAAGTTGACCAAGATTTTAGCAGATGTACAAATGACATTCAAGAAATAAGAAAATGTAAGAGATAAAAGAAAGTGAAGAAAGCATGCAGTACCTCTTGTAAGATTTCAAACAAATCATGCACAGCAAGAGGAATAACACCAGGTTCGGTATGCGAGCCTCGCATAGTATGAGTTTTTCCACTATTTGTCTGTCCATAAGCAAAAACCGTTCCTACACAAAAGCATGCAACCCGAATGCATATTACAATCTAAGATGTTAAAAGAGTAATACACAAATTACTTATAAAACGTTGAAAAGGCATTGACCCTAGAAACCATTAATTGAAGTCAAATTCAGCGAAAAATAACAAACATATAAACAACTAACTGAAGTGAAGCGTACCATTGAATCCACGAACTGCAGCAGCCACAATGTCTTTAGTGCGATCTTTATAAACCTCTGAAGTTTTACAATGTTCTCCAAAAATCCGGTCTAAGACCCGAAATTTACATTAACAGAAATTTTTAAGTTGTCAAAAGTTGAATATATATATATATATATATATATATATATAATGAAAGAGAAATTATAAAAAAAGAGTGATTGTTTACACAATATTTACCAAATTCGAACTTTGAGGAATGATTGGTGATAGAAATGGAATTCCCGTTGATTCTCCACGGGCTTTTCTTTGCTTCCTCCGGAGAAAGAGGTCTTGCTCTAACTGTAACCTGGATTCTGTCCATCCTGCTATCAGGAGATTTCAGTGAAGAGGAAAGATTTTTGAGAGAATTCCAAATGCTGCCGATTTTAATTTTAGGGATTTATTAACATTTTCCCGCCCACAAGTGTCAAATTACGAAATTAGCCTTAACTTTAATTGACGACTTAGATTTTTAAAAGGTGAAATTCAAAACTGGCCCTCCAAAATATAGAAACTCTGTGTTTAACTATATATATAATTTTGATTGTTATTATCCAAATGACATATGTAATGACCCAAATACCCCTAGAGGAAGAAAACATTGGTTTCTAGAGAGAGTGACCGAGCTTTTAGAGAAAATATTTTCATATTTCGAGTATATACAAATTGTATTTGGTTGTGATTTTGAATTGTGTTTGGGTTTAGGATCGAGTTCGTCATTTTCGGAATGTTTCACTTTGATTACCGATTACAATTGTAAAAGCGCTATTGTTTGTGTTATATAAAGAACGAGTTGCATTAACGATAAGGGTTCAAAAATTTTTTGTCACTATTTCAACCTGTTTTTGTAAGAATATCACTGGTTTACTAATTTAAGTTTAAAAGGCACCTATTTAGGTGATCAGACAAAAATACCCTCATTTTGTCTGTTTGTGTCTTTTCAAACGTGGAGAGAAAAAAGTTGAGAGAGCGAGAACAGTGGAGAGAGAAAGTATCGTTGCAAGAAATCCGACTGTAAATCTCACGGCGACACCCTTGTTCGAGCTTAGGTTTGATTTGATTTGTGGTTGATTATGTTTGTATGATGAGGTTAGGTTAGGGTTTTAGTTTCAAAAAAGAGTTGTTTTGAGGAAGATGAATTTCTGGGTTTCCGTGACTTTTTCAAGTGTCTCGTGACTTTTGATAAGTGTCCCGTGACTTTTGTACAGTGTTCCGTGACTTTTGTATAGTGTCCCGTGACTTTTGTATAGTGTCCCGTGACTTTTGATAAGTGTCCCGTGACTTTTGATAAGTGTCTCGTGACTTTTGATAAGTGTCTCGTGACTTTTGTACAGTGTTCCGTGACTTTTGATAAGTGTCCCGTGACTTTTGTATAGTGTCCCGTGACTTTTGATAAGTGTCCCGTGACTTTTGATAAGTGTCTCGTGACTTTTGTACAGTGTTCCGTGACTTTTGATAAGTGTCCCGTGACTTTTGTATAGTGTCCCGTGACTTTTGATAAGTTTCCCGTGACTTTTGATCGTGACTTTTGTACAGTGTTCCATGACTTTTGTATAGTGTCCCGTGACTTTTGATAAGTGTCCCGTGACTTTTGATAAGTGTCCCGTGACTTTTGATAAGTGTCTCGTGACTTTTGTACAGTGTTCCGTGACTTTTGATAGTGTCTCGTGACTTTTGTACAGTGTTCCGTGACTTTTGATAAGTGTCCCGTGACTTTTGATAAGTGTCCCATGACTTTTAATACACATCCCGTGACTTTTAACTACTGTTCCCGTGACTTCTAATACACATCCCATGGCTTTTCATACATCTCCCATGACTTTTACTACTGTTCCCGTGACTTTTACTACACCTCCCATGACTTTTCATACACTGGTCCAGCCTTTTTGTTCGAGCCTTTTCTCCAAGCCTTTTCAATTAGATTCAAAATTCACACAACTAGCTTAAGGTTTATGAAAGACTCTGAGAACAAATGAAAAGGAACGCAGCTTAAGGTTTTAAACTGAAAAAAAAAGCTCTGGGGGCGCTGCCCCCTGCACCCCCGCGAGCTGACCGGGCAGCTCGACCACCGCGAGCTCAGCGGGGAGCTCGACCCCCGAATGCGTTTGCGTAGTGCCACAAAACTAATTATCCAATGAAGTTGCATTGATAATATTATGGTGTTCAATCTCCATTGGAGGTCTGTTATAAAAGAAGGTGAAAGAATAAAATATCAGAAAACTTTAAAGTAAGAAAGAGAATATGTAAAGTAAGAAAGAGAACGTGTAAAGTAAGGGCAATTTTGGTAGTTCACCATAATAGGTGCCTTTTAAACTTAACTTATTAAAGCAGTGACTTTGTCACCAAATCAGTTCAAAAAGGTGACATTTTCCACCATTTCCACTTAACGATATAGGCTGAAGCAGACCCCTCTCACTTGGGCGTGTTGTAATTTTGTATTAAGATTGAAGTTAAGGGTCTTGAAAGAAGATTTAAATATTTTTATTCTATTCTCTTGTTCGTTTTTTAATAATCATGAAATGGTTTCTAATGTGTCTACAGAATCTGTTTCATTATCTTCTTTACAACAAAAGTCCCCACAAATACAGACGTTTTCTCAGGTTTCCGGCCTGCTCAACTTGCAAGATTATGCAACTTTAAGGTCAAATTTACCATTAATGTTCCTTGTAGCTTTAGATGGAGTTCCCTGATGTCACATTCCGAGATTGAACCGAAGAAACCAGGGATTTTCTATGTGGGGACTGGGGAGGCAATGCATGCATCGAATCGACCAGCTTTTGTCATGGTAAATTCGAGATGGTAAAAAAAAAAATCCCATCCAGACTCGACATAGAAACAGCCATTCCAAAATTAAGACTACAAGTGCATATTGATTTATCCAACCCTTCGTGGTCGGCAAATTCAAAGAAACCAGCTCAACAATTTGACATGGAAAATCATTGATGTCCCCAACATGACTCTTTTCTAAACAAAAATAAATAAATAAATCTAATTCAGGAAGTTTCATGGTCACAACTCGCAAATCAAATCTATCTTGCAACAAGCTAAATATAAAACATCTGCAAATTCTTTCATATCATATGAAATTTAATCAGAGAATGGAAATCGCATCTCTGAAACCAACAATCAACCAAAAATCTGCATCATCAATCTCTGTAATTGGTCAAAGCTGAAAGGACCCATTCATGATATTCTTCTTTTCTGTTCAAACAAAGGAGCCTAAGTAACAAAATATTGGGAGCAAATAATTGCTTTTCTGGTTTATACAGAGGTGTTGGATTATTCACACCGTCTTTGGCTTCTTTGGACCGGCATCCTTCTTATCTCCCTCTGCAGCCTTTTTCTTCTCCTTTCTCTCCCTCTTCTTTAGAGCGGCCATGTGGGCCTTGAGTAGAGTCGCATAAGAAGCTTGAAAGCGCTGGTGATCCTTCACACCGACCTTTTCACAAAACCAAGAGTAGTGATTAATTATGAGATCTACATCCACTATAACACATTACAAAATAATAATAAAAGCGGTTACGCGAAGGTCATCCGGAAGAGGGCTGGGAATGAAAGAATGTAAACACATCAAAACATCCTACTCTACTAAGGAACTGATTTTCTATGAAAACAATTATGAAGTAATTCTCGATCCACATACCAATTACTACAGCTTGATCCATGCCTCTTGTAAACCCTGAGATCCATGTTAATTATAACTTTTTGAAACCAGATAATAACATTACTGCAGTTCTTGCAAATTTTGAAATTTAGAAACTTGAAAAGATCTTCTCTTCATTGCTGAAGAATTAAAGTGCAACAGGAAAGAGTAGACATATGCAAAAATTGGCAACCTTTCAGACAACATCAATAAAAGTTCCATTTCAAAATTTCTACACATATTAGCATAGAGAAAAACACTTAAGTCCTCCCTCAAATCTAGTCTAATATCATAGTCACCAAGATTATAAAGATAAATCACCATTTTCAACACCTTCATTTTAAAAACAAAAATGTCATAAAACTGAAGTATCCTTAAATATTTCATATTCAATCTGCAAGATCACATATCAAACTGATGTCCTCTATAACAATGTTACCCACATAGATCACCGCCTAAAATGCTACAAGGAAAAACCCTAAATCCTATTCTTGTTTCGTATAAACTAGAAATACCAATAACTAGATTTCTTTAAGGATAAACAAAGTTCAAGGCAACAAGACAGTGAAACAGGGGGAAAAAGGTTCAGTTATACTCTAGCAACATCTGAAAAATTCCATCAAATTACAAAAACAAACTTAGTTCCCCCTATCCTTCCTAAATCTACCACCTATGACCCAGACTTCTTTTCAAGGCCAAATACAGATGCTTCATCTACTTCTTAAAGTCCTTATCACATCCCCAGAGCAAGAATCCATTCCATTCTAACAACCCCCTCACCATTTCACGGGCATATATATATATATATATATGGGCTTCCAATTCCAACCATTAATTGAAGAATGACTAGCAAGTTGCTGACATGCACAGTTGCTTCTGATACAAAGCCTTCCAGACTCAAAATCACTCAATCCCACATATCTCATATGGAAACCAACCCCACATTGTCCTACTCCTACCGATTACCCCCCTTAAACAAGCAACATGAAATTTTTTCCATAAATACAGCCGATGACCACTCAATCCATCTGGAAAATCACTTTCTATCGTGCCAAAGACCAAACAAGGGATCTTTCCTACCAGCTTTGGTGAAAATTTGAACACGAGACGAAAAAAAAAAGTCTTAACTCCAATCAATTTCATCCAATAAATTGCATTTGACCACCAAATAAAGCCATGTATATAAGCACTCGGACATCATTTCAGCGTATAAAGACAAGTCCTTCAACTGAATTCAAATTTCTCATAATATATACATGAAAGAATTGTCTAAAAACAAGGAGACATACTGTAGTAGAAATCTTCTGTTTGCCATCGGTTGCACGGATCAGGCATCTATATTCTGTGGATTCCCCAGCAGTAGTCAATTTTTTCCTTTGAACGTTAGACTTCATTGATGCTAAAACACGCAAGAATTATATCCAAAATCAACACATATCACATACAATAAACACAAACACCTCAAAATTTCAATTGACTTAAATCAACAAAAGCAGGAAAATAAAAAAGGAAGACATATAATATAAAGAAAAGTTTGTGCATTTACATCGTTTGAAGGTGACCCAAACAGAGCCCTTCTCTCTGTTTTGCTCGAACATACTTGTCAGTTCATTGAGAAATGGATCTGGTTGCAGAAAACCCTTGAAAATTCAAAGAGAACAAACAAAACAATCAGCACAAATCGCATAGGCAGATAGTAAAATCTTACACTAAACCCACATTTAAATTCACATAGATAAGCAATAGAAACCCAATTCAGTACACTGCAATTATCAATTTCCCAATTCACCATGAACTTAATAATAATAATAATTGTTTTTTGAACAAAATGAAAAAGAAAAAAAGAAGTCAATTCAAGTTTCAATAATCAGATACTGAAGAAGAGATTGAGACACAATTTGAGAATTACCATCGCGAAGTCTATGATCTCTCTTGCGCAGCACGAAGCATCAACAATGGGGAAATTTGAATGGGTAATTGAAAATTGAGGAAATTTAATTTAAAATTTCTCTGCTCCCATTAACCTTTTTTTGTTCTTGTCAGCTTCAGATAATAGTGTGACCAAAATACCCTTATTTCTCTACTCTCATACAAGTTTTACCGGTTTTTCTCTTTTAAGTACACAATATAAACATATTTATGGCATATTAATACACATTATCTCATTTTTGTCATGTAAGCAACATATCTTCAATTATAATAATACATATAACAAAAGTGTGATGAAGTATATTAATATGCTTATATTGTGTACCTACTAGAGAAAAATTGCAAGTTTTACTCTCTTACCGGTATTGTTAACGTTGATGTATATTAGCGAAACTATACATTTTCGACTCTGGCAACCTATATAGCACAGATACGGATACGGTACGATACGGGGATACGAAAAATTTTCAAAAACTAGGATACGGATATGGATATGGTAAGATACATCAATTAAAATAATATATATTTATATTTTTTTAAAAATAATAATATATGAAAACATATTTGATAATTGAATTAAATTGGTTTTCGTTCTTTAAGTTGGTTCTTCTTCCTCCTCTTCTCTTTCTTCTTCTTCATCTTCTCTTCTTTCTGCGTTTCAACTTTCTAGCTGCAGCCGATTGAAATTGAAAAAGAGCCCTAGATCTCTAATATGATATGTTTCTTTATAATTTCATTATGACCCCGTTTTATACTAAAATAATTATAATATTGCCCCAAACGTATCATGTCTGAATCTCGATGTATCCTCCCAGTTTCCCTTTGTATCCTTGCCGTATCCCCAAGTATCCTTCAGTCAAATTTGTGAAAAAGTCAACGGATACACCATATGGCGTGTCAGATACAAGTTAACTCCACCAATATTTTGTAAATTATCACTTTTAAAAATCACTTTCAAAAAATATTTTGTAATTCTTATTTTATTTATACATAGCGATGAATGAATTCTAAATGGTTATCTTTTATAATGGACATTGGAGGGGTCATAAAAACTTGTTTAACTACAAACGAATTTTGATTGGGGGAGTTTTCAAAGTTAACTGGAGGGGGTTTTCAAAGTTAACTCGGATGTTGCGCTTGATTCGATCAACCTGTGGTAGGGGTTGGCTTAGTGGTTCGTGATTTCCTCGGGTTGGTGATGGCTACTAGTGCCCAACGAATTTGTGCAAGTTACATTCCTTTGGTGGCAGAAGCAGTGGCTGTTTTGTGAGGCATTAACTTGGCAATTCAGATGGGGTTGACTCCGTTTGTGATTGAGACCGATGCTTTGTCTGTGGTGAATTTGATTCAGGTAGGAAAGGCTTCTTTAGCCAATATTGGTCTGGTCATTGAGGAGATTCTAAAAAAGCTTCAAAGTGTATCTGAGGGGCTGTAATGTACGTTTCTAGGAAAGCAAATTATGTTGCTCACAACCTTTCTAAATTGGCATTGACTGTTGGATATGGCTTGAATTACCAATGGATACCAAACACGATTTACCAATGTGGAGACTTCCTGAAGACGTGAGAGCGTTTGGGAGTATGAGGTTATGTTTGAGGGAGACTTGGAGCACATGACGAACAGAAGAAATGAAGAACAGCTCAAACCGCTGCCGATGCCACTGTGGCTTTGGCAGCAGTAATGGCAGCGGTAGGACATCGCTGCTAATTTCTCACAACGCAACGACAGCGGTTCCAATTCCAGTGGATACCGCTATGGTGACCGCTGTGGCTGTCACAGCGGTACCAGCAGCGGTCGACGGGGATGAAGCGCATGGATCACGGTTTTTCTGAGTGGTCAAGTTCAACACGGTTTAGGAAGCGGGTGGCCAGCTGCAACTTGAATCGTAGTCAATCACAAGCATGCGTTGAATCAGGAAATATTCATGGAAGAGGAAATAAGTTGTTTCTTGAAGTTCGAATGGGAAAAGGATTTCTCCTTGAAAGAATACTTGTCTTAAATAGGAAATAGTATTTATGTGAAACAAGTATTCTTGTATGACTAGGAGATAGATTTCCTTGTTAATTTAAACTCCCTGTAATACATATAAATAGACCATAATAACTAGGTTATTATGTGTGTGAAAAGCACCTGAGAGTTGTGGAGCAAAATAGCAAATATTAGAGAGATCTCAAAATGAGCATTGGGTGTAATTGGGTTTGGGGTATTATTTAGATAGAGAACCTGAGTGTGTGGTTGTAACAATTTACTACATATTTGAACTTTCTCTTGTCGTCCTGACGGCCGTGGTTTTTTCCCTGATTTGGGTTTCCACGTAAAACTCTTGTGTTGTCTGTGATTGGATTTAATTACTTCTCTTCATCTTATCTTTTCTTTATCATTGTGTTTGTTTGTGTTTTATCCGGCAACGCTTCCGCGCGTAATAGTGACGTCAGTTTGCTAACATTGACTGTTGTTGATGACCAATTTTGGATAGAGGATTACCCTTCGTGTATGGAGAGGTTTATCCTGGATGAGGTTCTTGTTTAGTGTGTTTTGTTTTTTAATAAAAGTTCTTTCCATCAAAAAAAAAAAAAAACTCTTTAACACATCTAATTATGTGTATCATTTTGTTTCTCAAGAGTAAAAGGAAATTCTAGAACAACATTGAACTGAAGGAATATACATCTCATAATAATCCCACTTGATAATACAAATATTAGCAAGCAAATTATAATAAATACACATGATAGATCTTAATTTATTTTACTAGCTAGCTAGCTAGGAAATTAAATTAAAGCACCTTGAAAGATAAACCTGAACCCTCAAATTTTTCCTCCATGAGTTGTGATAATTGATTCACCATTGAAGGGTTGAGATAATTCACCCAATCTCCAACTATTCCTTTCCTAAACAAATGCTTATTTTCAAATTGCTTAGAGAATGTCATTGCTTTCCCAGATTTATTCACTTCCAATTCTTTTAACTTGTCAAAACTACAAAGCTTTGCAATCTCTTCAATCACATTTTCTCTCTCTTCCTCCACAGAAAATGGAAACCCCAAAAAGCTTGCCAATTCCTTCAAGTTTGACACAATATCTTCCTTCATACCCTCATATTTCAAGAACAACACTTTCTTAGGCCTCTTCAAGCTCTCATTCCAGTACCCTAACATGTGCTCCCAAAATGGACCAAGCCCAACAACTCCACTACAATACATTTTGAAAGCGTCCTCGAGAGAAAACTTGCCGGGCAGAGACTCCGGTCTCAATTTGTTGATAAAATGCCATGAAGAAATGAAGGTGTCAAAAGGGTTTCTACACAAATAAACAATCTTGACATTTTCAGATTTCTTGATGGATTCCTCCAAGGAAGGATATGGAACATGAGTTGCAAAAGTTCTCGGCTGATCATGATCGTCAGGAAAGACATTGGAGAGGTCGGGAACTTGGTTGTTTGCATAGAGTTTGTACTCAAGAAATGGCACAAGATCATGAGGATTTGAAGTGAGAAGAGGGTGGTTTTGAGTATTCGAATAACGTTTTCGATTGATGATGGCAAAGACCAAGGCTTTCAACCAGGTGGTGCCTGATTTGGGGATGGTGGCTAGAATAACATCAGATTCTTTTGATTTGAAGTGTTTTTGGAAAGAAATTATGGACTGAATCTCTTTTGGTTGGCACCAAAACCCTTCAAATTGATACAGAAAAGGAGTTCGCCAACCTTTCTCTTTTGGAAGAGAAAGAAGCAACTCTTTGCATTCTTGGCTTAATAACTCGAACTCTTCTTTTTCTTCTTTCTCCTCTGCCTCCGCCACGATTTTTTGGTGGTGTTTTGTGAAGTGGGTGGGGGTGATAACCATGGAAGTGGTGGTGATGGTGGTAGAGCTAGGCATTTTTTTTTCTTTTTCTTTAAAATGAAAGGAAGCTAGAGAATTGCTTTGCATGAAAATTAGAGAGCAAAAGAGGTGTTTATATAGGTAAGATGGAGGTGACAATGGGATTCTGACAACGAACAATGGGGTCAAGGGTTTGTTAGGATATGTCATATGTCGATATCAAACAATACATGTACTGGTATTTATAAAATGCGCATGATATAACTAGCACTCTCACCACTAACATAGAAAAGGAGGAGGTAACCGTTGGTATTTGGTTAGACGGATATTTTTTTTTCTTCTTTAGAACTAATATAATTTGGGATTGGTGAAGAGGATATCAAGTTATTATTTCATTAATAAAGATGTGAGAGTCTTACCACTAGAATAACCATATCACGATCGAATGTTTGTTGGATATTTATGTACATGAATTTCACGTTTGAGTGTGTATGGGTGATAGTGGCCAGACCTTGTCACACATTTATATTGCAAGATATGGGACAGCCGGAACCATTGTCACCTTCTTTTGGGTCTCGTTTGGATAAGTGATCTTGTCACAACTGACTCACACGTTTATATTGCAAAATATGGGACAGCTGGGACCATAGTCACCTTCTTTTGGGTCTCGTTTGGTTAAGTGACCTTATCACAACTGACTCACTCACACGTTTATATTGCCAAATTTGGGACAGCCAGCTAGACCAGAGTCACCTTTTTTGGGTCTTGTTTGGGAAAGTGACGTAAACCTTAGTGTGGGCACTCTTTGTACATAATCACATGTTATCACAGTGGTATATCACTCGTCAGCTCGTCGCAAACATTATAAAGTTGTGGGTTCAACTCTTATCCCATTCAAAACCTTGAATTGTTGTAATATTTTTAAAAACAAAGTAACATTAGAGTTACATAATTATTAATGTGGCTTGAACATAAGGTTCGATTCGCCACACCACATATATAAAAAATAAAATAAAAAAATCTTACCAACTATAACATCATTGGTACCTATAATAGAACTTAGGGAAATTATCATTTCCCCCCTGAGGTTTGTCATATTATATAAATTGGTCCCTCTAGTTTTAATAATGGTCAGTCAACCCCCTGAAACCCAAAATATTGGTCATTTTACCCCTTCCGTCAAGTTTTCCATCAAAAATCTATTTGACTGTTAATTAAAAAATTAAAATGCCTCCACCATGGATTGAACCTTCACCTTGTTATGATAAAAGCCATATGCTCTAACCAATTGAGCTACACTAACTCAATGTTTAAGGATTGTTGATTTAAATGTATGTATATATATATATACAGATTTTCTATTATCAGTTCGAACTGACAATAAATATATCAGGACAAAGAATGTGGACCACTAGATTTACATACTTTGACTCAAAGTGTATGCACTTGTCAAAACTTCTCCATAATCTGTGGTCCACATTCTTCGTCCTGATATATTTATTGTCAGTTTGAACTGATAATAGAAAGACTGTATATATGTATATACGGTCCCGTTCCTATCAGTGCATCCTGATATAACTTTATTAGGATATTGAATGTGAGTCACTCATTTATAATAGTGATTTGACAAGTACATACATACCAAGTCAAAGTATGTAAAACGAGTGGCTTACATTCAATGTCCTTATATAATTCTATCAGGATGCACTAATAGGATAATTTCCGTATATATATATATATATCTATATATATATATATATATATAATTTGTTTAAAATAATTTAAATCCGTTTATATAAATTAAAATAAATTCATATATATATATAATTTAAAATACTCTCATATTTAATAATAATATATAAAAACAAATTTATGAAAAAGAAAAAGAAAAGAAGAAAACAAAAGGAAAAAAAAAATTCAAAAAAGGAAATTTTTTATTATTATCTTTCTTTCTTTCTTTCTTTCTTTGAATTTTTTCCCTTCTCAATTTATGGGCTTTTTTTTTTTTTTTTTTTTATCAAATTGAAATAATATATTTTTTGAAAAGGAAAAAATTCAAAAAAAAAAAAAAAGAAAGAAACAAATTTATGGGCTTTGATTTTCTGGGTTTCCTTTTGTTTTCTTATTTTCTTTTTCATAAATCTGTTTTATATATTATTATTAAATATGAGTTTATTTTAAATTATATAAATAGATTTAAATTATTTTAAAACAAATTTTATATATATATATATATATATATATATATACAGTCTTTCTATTATCAGTTCGAACTGACAAAAGTTATATCAGTTCCTTGTATGTGGGCCACTGGATTTAAATACTTTGACTGACAAGTGCATACAGCCAAGTCAAAGTATTTAAATCCAGTGGCCCACATGCAAGGAACTGATATAACTTTTGTCAGTTCGAACTGATAATAGAATTTCTGTATATATATATATCAACAAACCTCCAACAATAAGCTGGAGTAGCTTAGTTTAATTGGTTAAACCATGTAACTTCTAACCACAAGGTCAAAGGTTCAATTCCAATATTTTGACAGAAGAAGCAAAATGACCAATATTTTGGGTTTCAGGGGATTGATTGACCATTATTGAAACTAGAGGGACTAGTTTATCTAATATAACAAACCTCGTGGGGGGGGGGGGGGGGGGGGGGGGGGGAGTGGTGGGGTGATGATGATTTCCCTTGAACTTATTCACATATATGAGGTCGGAAGAGATTTTGTTTAAAATGTGAAAAAGGAGTAAGATATATACATTGAATTTCTACAAGTTAAATGTTGTCGGCATTAACAAGTGTTACTCATTTGGCTTGTTTTCAATGAGTAAATTTTGCATTATTTGTTCAATAATAGGTGGATTGGATATGATGCAAAAAGGACACTAATTGTTATACTTTCGAATGTTATTTGCCGTGCCGACATCATACATTTATTTTCTTTTCTTTTCTTTTTTTTACTCATAGGAAATTTTACATGTAAAGTAGGGTGGGCGTTTAATGGATCGGTTCATTTTTCAATAGAACCGATAAAAGACCTATAAAGTTCAGTTTTTGAAAATATGAACCGATTCAACAAAATTTACAAATGTCAACCGATCAAAAACCAACTGAATTTGACCAGTTCAGTTCGGTTTGGTTTTTTCGGTTTTAGTCCTACTGGGTCAAATTCATGAGCTTTAATTATTACACATATTTTAATATTTTAATCATTTTCGGCCTTCGACCAAATTAAATTATGGGCTTGAATAAATTGAAAATACTAGTTTAAAATAATATCCAGCAAAAAATACAAAGAAAAAAAATGATGTGACATACTTTCATATTTTTATAGTTTAATGGATTGTTGAACATTAAACTAGGGTTATTTATTTATTTATTTATATAAGTTGGATCTCGGTTTGGTTTTCCAGTTTGGGATAGCAAACCGAGAAAAAAACCAATATAATTGGTTTTTTTTAAAAAATAAACCGAACTGAACCGACCAACATAAGAAAATTGGAAAAAAAAATCGATTGAATCGGTTCGGTTTAGTTTATTGGTTTTGTGCCACCTCTATGTAAAATTACTTATGCATTTGAGTCGAATGAAGAATGCGGGGTACCTCTCCAAAAGGCAAAAGAAACCTTATGCTTGTAAATGAGAATGAGGGTGGGATAGTGGCCAAGGCCATCTTTAGGGTATTTGAGGCCTTAGATGAAAAAACTAAAATTAGGTCTTTTGTATTTAATATTGAAAAAATATATATATATATATTTTTTCAGTTAAAAATACTCAAATTTTGCATTCTAATTTTTCCAACTAAGTTTTTACAATATATAGTACAGATAAATTTCAAATCACAATTCATCTTTTTACTAGACATATCTACCATAAAGGAAAAATAATAATAATAATAATAAATAGGCAAGTAATTTTGTTATGGATACCTCCTAAAAAAATAAAGTTGGTATGGATACACTTAAAACACAATAATAAGGCAGGGAGCTAGATATACTTTCTTCTTCTTCTTTTCTGTATTTACGCTATCTTGAAGTAGTGTAATCACTCGTATTTTATGGTATTTTATGAAAGACAAACAAACTTTTTAGGATAGTTTGATAATAAATAAATAAAAATAGTAGAGTTTTTGAGGTTAATAATATATTTAGATTTGTTTATATATAAAATTTTAATTTTATTTAAAAATATTTTTGAATATTATTAATTTACTAATATCTAAATTAAAATGTTTATATCATTCAAAAAATATGTTGTTCTCAATCATTTGTTAATCAATTTCATTCTATATATTATCAAATTTAAGATAATTATTATATTTAGTATAATCACATGTTTTACACAACAAAGTATAATACTAATTTATTTCAATCCATTATAATATTAATCAACCCAAACCTATCTCCATACCAAATGGCTACTAAATTAACTAATTATATTCTACTAGGTTATTTTTCTCTTTTAAGATGCCGTGGAGATGCCAACAGGGGCAACTGGGCGTAGCTCAGCTAGTAGATGGACGAGCTTGGGGCTTAGGTAAATGAGTCATAGATCAGTGACTCGAATTCTATCAATAGCGAAAGCTTTAAAAAAAATATATCCAGTCCCGAATTAATAGATATTGTCAAAAAAAAAAAAAAAAAATAGATGTGGAGATAATAAATTAATGATCATACTTCCAATTGCAAACTACAATTTTGATGTACTAAAAGTAAAATAATTTGCCCCCAGGGGTATAGATTTGTTGGTAGATAGATGAATTTAGGGATTGGGTAAATGACTTCCAAGTTAGTAGGTCGAATCCTATCGGTGACAAAAAACTTTAAATGAAAGAATTGACGTGGTAATTTGATTAGTTGGTCATCCAAGAAACAAAGGGTTGTAGCAAGGTTTAGCACAGAGGCTGAATATAGGTATCTTGTCTCTGCTACAACTGATATTCTGTGGTTACAATCGTTGTTTGCAGAGTTGCGACTTCCTTTACATGGTCCTCCGATTTTGTGGTGTGACAACATGAGTGCCAAATCATTAGCTCACAATCCTGTGTTTCACTCAAGAACTAAGCATATAGAAATTGATCTACATTTTCTACAGGACTTAACATCAGCTGGGAAGTTGGATATTCGATACATTCCAACTGAGTTTCAGACTGCTGATATCTTTACAAAGGCCTTGGCAATCACCAGATTTCAGCTTCTTGCTTCCAAGCTCATTGCTGATAAAGAGCAATTTCACTTGAGGGGGAGTGAAGATGCTGATACGGAAGGTGATCAATTTTCCAGAACAAAGTTCAAACTAGCTGATTTACATCAGTCTAGCTTGATGCTAACAAAGATTGATCACACGGTCATCATCCCTTCTCTTCTTGAATGATATTTTCCCTCCACTTGTAACAGAATTGCTGAGTCAGATTAGCCAGATCAGCATTTCTGTTATAAGAGATAAGGTTGCAACTTGCAACCAAGAGGATGGAAAAGCAATCAGCTCTCTGGTGATAAAAGTGTGTGATTCTAATCACACGGTCATGATCTAATCTTGATGTATATTCTCATTGATCTTCTAGAATACAGTTACAGCTGGTTCTCATCTTGTATATAGACAAAATATTATATCAGATTCATTCAATGAGAAAAAGAGAAAAAAATTTCTTTAAATTTAGGTTAGAATTGACCGGTGACCTAAATTTCTTTATAAAGTAGACGGTATATCTAATAGTCACTATAACAAAACAAGTATTTAACGACATGAAATGCATGTTGTTATTGTGCTTCCCAACATGCATTCTTGTTCACAGTACAGTCACGTTTATATATAGCTGTCCAAATAACTGATACTAGGACCCAGATCGTTAATTATTAGCACTTCTATCACATTGAGTGGAGCTGATGGAGGTAGCTAGAAGTTGGATCCATATTAAAAGTGTATTTAAAAATTTTGAATTCAAAAATTGCATATATAATATGATTTTTGTTTAAATGTTTGTAATTATCATAAAACGTTTTGTCTGAATGTTGTTAACCGATAACAACTTTATTTTGTTTAAATATTATAAAACGTTTTTTTTTTTAATTTAAAAATTGTGGTTATTGCTAAATCCGTTTTTATTTCATTTTAATGGCAGGTGTTAATTTGTTTTTTTCAGTTTCGATTTTCTAAATCCTATAAATAGAAGCTTTGCCTCATTCACAAAATACACAACAAGTTGAAAAACAAAAAAACAAAAGCTCTCGGATATATTTTTAAAAGAAATTCTTGAATGTTTCTTATTAGTATTCCGAGCAATCTTTGAAAGAGTTTGAGCATTCCGGTTCTTCTCCATGCAAAGAAGTTACGAGATAGAGGTGATTATGGGCTATTTTATCCTAGGGACGAAGTGGCAGCTTTGGAACTACTTGCACAATTAAGGCAGAGCCGCAAAATCTCTTAAATAGAGCGACATTGTCCGTAACTCAACCACTTTACAGGTTTTTCTATTCTAATTAAAACATTTTTGATCTTTTACAACAAGCAAATAAAGTAGTCATACATTTAAGATATGACAACATTCATGAATGTTGTGAAATTTTTATTGGCAACATCACATGCATGTTGTCTAATGTGAGTGTTTTTTTTAAAACATAAAATGAAATATAAATTATAAAAAAAAACAATTTTAAAATGGAAAAATAAAAAAACTATTTTTAAATTATTTTTTTTTTTACTAATTTTAAAGCAAAAGAAAAAATCTGTTTTATTTTTATTTTTTAAAAAATTATTTTCATTTTTAAATTAAATTTTTTTGATGGTTTTAAAATATAATTTTTTTTCAAAAAAGTAAATCAAATAGTATTTTTTAAAGATTATTTTCATTTTAAAATTTTAATAACCAGGGGTAATTTGATCTTTTTATTAATTATTTTAAGAATATGAGAATTTTGAGTAGATAAATGTTCTCTAACTGTATTTATATTCAGAGGAGGTGGGTATATTTACCCTGAACATATATAGTGTGAATTCTATACTCCATAAGTTTATAATTTATTTAATATAAGTGATGTAATATGATTAGGTATTATGTAAATTTTTTTTTCTATAAAAAAAAAATTATGTTAATTTTTTTTGGTCCTTTAAGATCTATTTTGTAGTCTATTTTGGTGGGTAACATAAACGGGGGTGTTAGACAAAATGAGGTTGGTCTAGTGATTTGCTCCTCATATCTACACCACGAGGTTGTGAGTTTGAATCTGTCCCACTCCCAAAATCCCAAATTATTATAATATTAAAATTTTAAAAAAAAAACATAAATGGGGTGTTAGTGTATATATATAGGGAGCCGATATTGACACCCATAAATATGATAAGCACACCCATATTTTAATAAAAAAAATTAATTACAAAAATATCCCGATAGGAATTTACTTATAATGACAAATTAGTTTAATTAAAAATAAACAAAATACTATTTACACCCATTAATTACACCATATCTTCAACTATATCACTTTATTAAAATAAAAAAAAATTAAAAATTTAAAATTTAAAAAATTTAAAAAAAAAAAAACAAACCAAACCCTAATTTAACTTTAATTCTATGGGTTTTTTTTATTGTTTTTTTTTAAAAAAAAATTATTATATTACATCTTATAATTATTATGCAGTTTTGAAGTTCACATCCCATATTGTCTTCTACATAGGTAAAACGAGACTCTTTGATGGCTCTTCACATCATTATGTAGCCAAGTTACGATCACCAAAATCAGTTGCATTTTTCAGTTACGATCACCACTGTGTAGCCAAGTTCTTAGTTTTACGAAGAACAATTATGGAAAGTGTTAGAGAAGAGGCAAGCTCTAAATATCCAAACTATTTATTTATTTAGGAATATTATCATTTTCCCCCCTACTGTTCACTATATTAGAAAGGTAAGGACAGGGTTTCTCGACTTTAGAAAGGTGACCCCCCCATAACAGATTTATTTAACAAACACCCCCCTCTGTCAGAAAAATCATCAACAGTGAGGGTTGACCATTACTGTTGGGGGGCAATTTCGTAAACTCACCATGGGAACAGGAATTCTAATTTGGACAGAAGGTCATAAAAGTCATTTGGTAAAAAATAAATTACAAAATCAATAAATATTAAAAATAAAAAATGAAAAATGAAAAAACAAAATAAAACCTAATCTCTCTCCTCTCTCACGATCTCTCATCTGTTTCTATCATCTCTCTCTCTCTCTCTCTCTCTCTCATCTCCTCATTTCTTCATCTTCATCTTCATCTTCATCAAATCGAAACCGATCTCTTTCTCTCTTCTTCTTCTTCTTCTTCGTTTGGGTTTGGGAGTGGGTGTTTTCTGGGTTCGTTTGTGTATGGGTATGGGTGAATCGGTTTCAATTTGATTCCAATTTGGGTCGATTAGGTTTCGAATATGGATTTTGGGTGGGTTGTGTGGTGATGATGGGTGGTTCACTGTGGATTTTGGGTGGGTTTTGTGATTTGGATTTGGTGGGTTTTCTGGGTTGGGTTCAATTGAAGATATTATTTCTCATCTTCTTCTCCCCGGTTTGATTTCAATTTGGTTAGGTTTTGATTTGGTAATGTCTTCTTCTTCTCCCTGATTTGATTGTAATATCTTCTTCTCCATGAGTTGATTGTAATATCTTCTTCTCCCCGATTTGATTTCAATTTGGTTAGGTTTTGATTTGGTTTTGGGTCGATTTGGGTGGTGGATTTGGGCGGCGGTGGGGGGTTTGGGTGGCTAGGGTTTGATGATGATGATGAGATGAAGTTAAGATGGAATTGGGTCCGAATTGGGTCCGAATTGATCGGGGTTTGGAGATGATGATGTTTGGGTTGTTGTGTTTTTGTTTGAAAACAAAGATGGAAAAAAAAAAAAACACACAGTGATGATGACTAGATCGATTGATGATTATCAATCCTATTTTGTTTGAAAAAATTGATTAATTTGGTGTTAGTGATGATGATGATTCAATTTTAGATCGACCAGTTTTTTTTTTTTTTTTTTTTTTTTTTGATAATAGCTGCTAACAGCAGCAAAGCCAACAAAGGCCAGAGAACAACCAGACCAGAACATTACAAAGGCAAATCCGCCTGTAACAGACCCCTGATACAATTTGGCCAATCTTCCATCTAGAAGGAATTTTCCAAATCTTTTAATTGATATGTTCATTCGTTTTTTTTTTCCTTAAATTATTAGATAATTATTGTTAGATAATCCTTTAAAAAAAAAAAATAGACATTCCATCAAATTTTAATCTCTACCGAGTTTTTTTTTAAAAAAAAAAAAAAAAAATTAAATGAGTATATTATTATTAAATATGTTTACTAAATGAGTATATTATTATTTTAAAAAAAATTTTAATTTTGTTTTATTTTTAATTTTAATATATTTTTTATTTAATAAATATCTTAGAGGGTAAAATTGTAATTTCAGTTATTTAATAATAAAAAGGGTAATTTCATCTTTTTACCCACTGAAAAGAGTCAGAGTTTAATGGAAGGGGGTGTTTGAATATTATTTTCATTGCAGGGTGTAGACCGGTAATTTTTGGGAAACCCTGTCCTCACTTTAATAATATGGTGAACAGTAGGGGGGAAACCGATCTTTTCCCATTTATTTAATTTTTTTTTAACTATTTATTTATTTAATGAATCATATCTTTTATTTATTTTTTTTATTCTATTAAAGTTTATAAAGTTTTTGATTAAAAGGTAAAAAAAATAAAGTATAAAATAATATAACTATGGGCATTTTAGGCTAGGCATTTTTAAAGTCAAATTTAATTCTTGGGGGTGTTAGTTTATAATACCAAACTTTTCTAGCTAAATATACCTTGCCCAAATCTCAAGGGGTGCAGTGTAATTTGCCCATGTATATATATATATATATAAAGTTGGTTTTCGATATTGAGCCAGCTGTCTTCCAAGTTCCAAGCATGGAATCACCTTAATTATATCAAATGTTAGTTGAAATTTTTGTCAAAAAAGAAAGATCAAATGCATGTTGCTGTGAATTTTGTCTACAATCGAAAGTTAGGAGCCTAAAAAAACATGTCAAACGTACATAAATGTATATAGAACACAGAGTGAGTGTAAAAAATGAAGAAGAATGTGGTCCAAATACTCTTTGCGGGAAAAGTATGCATGTGTTTGAAGAAGGAAATAATGGTCCTATATGAAACTAAATGAATATTAAATGCAACCAAAAATACAAATAAAAAGAAACCCTAAAATCAAATGTAAAGAGGAAGTGCAAACCTTTTTGTTTCTTCCACGCTGTCGTGTTTCACGCCGGTGATTCGATATCGCCTCTCATCTCTCTCCGATGGTCACAGTCATTCGTCTCTCGCTCGTCTTTACATCGGGATCGTCTCTCCGTCGTCACCGTCATCGTCATCGGGTCTTGCTCATCTTGGTCGTTTGGTCTCTCTTTGTTGTTTCAAACACTGAAACACTTTGCTTTGTGTATTACTTTTGCTTTTCAACTTTTGTTTTTTTTATTTTTTATTATTTGATTTGTTTATTAATTCATTTTGATTATATATATATATATATTAATTCATTTTGACTGAAGGGTAATTTTGTCCCAATAGTGGATATTTGGTAAAAACAATAAAAATACTAATGTTGGGTAAATTTAGTAAACCCACTAATTTTATGGTTACTTTTAAATTTCACCCTATTATATATATATATCGGGGACAAGACTTTGTCCCCGTCCCCGAATATTATCCCACATCCCTGCCCCGTTCGGAGTGGGGCCTTGGCCCTACGGGGAATACTGCCATCTCTAGCTGTGAGAGAACTTTGACATTAAATTTTAGATAATCCCATATATTAGTAATATTGATTTTTTTTAAAATAAATTAAAAAATTCTATTAAATAGGTAATAAATAATATTAATTGTTTTTACTATCTTTTGAAGGTATAAGTTTTGGGTTTCCAATACGAACTTTTTGGTTTCCGATACCAATAAAATGATATAATTTTTCATTAATAATTATTCTTACAATGCATTCTAGCTTTTGATCTTATCTAAATAATTCCTATATATAAAGACATGCAAGATGGTTGTATAGAGAAACAAAATGCAACCCATTAATTTCCTTAGACACCGAGGAGTAAGGCTCAGGTTATGGCAACTCTCAATTGCTACAGAGACGGCCATGGCACTCAATTCTATAGTGGTCTCTCATAAGGGAACCCTTATTTTAATTTCGGTAAGGACCATGATGAAATCATATTGATTTTAATGAATTTTGATCTGAATTTTTTTGTGGATGATAAATTCATTGACTTCTACCTATAAATAAAATTTGAGAATTTTTCAAGTACTAGAACTCTTTTTCTTGAATTTTCTTATATTTCACCATTTTTTCAATGCCTATATATATATATATATAAAATCAGGATAAATGGTTCTAATGCTTGAAAAGTTTGCAAATTTTATTCATACATAGATTTCATTGAATTTATCATCCCCAAAAAAATTCAGATCAAAATTCATAGATATCAATGTGATTTCCTTAAGATCCTTACCTAAATTAAAATAAGGGATCCTTATGAGAGATGGACTATATATATATATATATTAATCAGAAAATCAGAGAATTCTGATTCATTGGTTCCTACTTTCAATCCCACTAGGGACTGAAAAAGATGGGACTCCTTAAAAGGGATCCCCCGTGACTACCAAGAAACGGCAATCTAACCCACCTTCATCAGCCAGGCCAGCCAAGGCGGCCTTTTGGTCTTCCAAATCTAGACTGCAGTATTGTGTTACCAATGGAGGATGATAATCAAAGAGGAATGTGAAGGAAAGCAATAACTATGGTGACTACAGAGATTGAGAAGGAAGGAGAAATAAGCTCTCATTTTATTTCAGAATCTATTGATGTTTGTTTGGGGTGAAATTAGAGTTGTTCATGGATCAATTATTCCATAGAATTATCTTTTATTCATCCTTATAATTTATTTGTTTATTGTTAATTGTCACTTCTATTAACTTTTCATTTGTTTGGGTTCTTGACGATTCATCTTTGCGATGGTCTATGATTCATGTCTGAATTCAGTTCTACATTTGATATTTTCATATATTTATATATAGGAAAAAAAAAAAAAAAAATCAGTTGTGATGAATTTCTTGATTCATTATACCAATTTGTAAAGAATATTCACTTTCCTATTCCAAATTTATCCGGTACTTAGTATCCTCATTATTTGTTTACATTCATCTTCATTTACTAGCCAAATATTTCAGAAAAATAAAATTTAAATTTTAGTTCATTACTTCATATTGTCATCATTTCAATAGTCTTAATGTGATTATAGTTATATCTATACTAAAACAGCTCTTGAAATTGCACTGTTCATGTGAACAGTTCAATTGGCTAGATTTCAGTTTATTTACAGAAATGCCACTGATGAATCAGCTAAAAGAAAAGGTATGTAAACAGAAAACTTTAATAGATTAAATTACCACCGATGATCGTCCAAAAGAAGAGAAAAAAATTGAAATGGCACGTGGCAATCTTCATACCACTTGCTAGACCCACTTCATCACCTCTCTCTCTCTCTCTCTCTACCCACCATCCTTCTCTCTTTCTTTCAATCTCTCGACAACTTCAACCACTACCCGACTCTCTCTGTTTACCCATTTTTTACTCTATTCTTGTATTGAAATGATTTTAAAACAGTAAATAGTATATGGTTTGTTATACTGATAGTATGGGTTTCTTTTATTTATAATTGATTTGCTAGATTTTTTGTTTGAGGTATGGGTTTTTTGTACTGATAGCATGATTTCATTTTTTTCATAATTAATTTACATATGTTACTTTTTTCTATCTATTGACATTCCTAACCATGTATATATATATATATATATATGTTTGGTGTTCTTTCTCTCTCTCTTAGGGTTTTCTCACACTCCACCATTGACTCACTAAAATCGAAAATGGTGACGAGTCTCTTGCGTTTCTTTGTTTTTTGTTTTTGTTTTGAAATTGGAAGCGTATTTTTTTTTTTTTTTTTGTGATGTTTCAGGAAGGAAAAGGCACTATGGAGGCTCAAATAGATCAGCTATTAAATGTTGAGAAGCAGATGAGACTTGCCGGTGAAGTCGCTGACACGAAGAAGGCCGTCACTGACATCTTGCAGCTATGCTTTGAAGCCAAAGACTGGAAGACACTCAATGAACATATTCTCAATCTCTCTAAAAAAAGCGGCCAACTTAAGCAGGTCATAATTTTTTTGTTATTTTATTTATATGAATTTTATATGAGTGTGTATGTGTTTGTGTAGTTGTGGATTTGCATATCAAGTGATTGTAGAATCTGAGGTTTGAATTTGAAATGAAAGTGATGTGTTTTTTAGGGTTTTGGGTTTTTAGAGATTTAGTTGCTTAAGTGATAATTGGATGTAAATATATGTAGGTATTCGAATACAGCTGTGAATTTTGAATTTTGAATTTTTATGTGAATAACTTCTTTTTTTGTGAAGTAATGGTTCGTTGATGGTTGTTTAAATACATTATCGATTGGAAATTTTGTATAATTATATGTAGAAAAGAGGTATTGGTTATGTATATTATATGTAAAGCTATGGTTTGGTATATTTCTTTCGTGATAGGAAGGTTGGTAGATGGTGATCGGCTGATCACTTATGCTTTTGACTTCCTGTTGAAATTTACTTAGGACCTGTGCAAATAAATAGGTAATAAGTCTGAGTTACTGTGATCGTATTATTACTTGCACATGCTACATTGATTCCAAATAAGGACATGTATAAACCATATGGGGACTGTATTATTTTTCTAAGTGATTAGTTTTACTTTGATGGGTGTAATATAATTTTTTTTAGGAAATATAATGATTATTTGTTTATATGTATTCATCGTTCTTGGATTTTTTTTATTTCTTTTCTGATTTTATTCAATTATACTTATTTAGGTATTTTGTAATCCGTACATTTTTTTTGTAGCGTAAATAATATATTTTTCATGGTATTTATAAATTTATATCATAAAAACTAACAATTTGTTATGGTGTTTAGATTTTGTGTGCACTTTTCGTGGTTTTCATATTTCCGGTGCAAACTCTTTCAGTTATTGTGTAATTGCTTATTTGGTAAGTTATTTACTATGTTTGATTTCATTATAGGATTGAGATCCCCTACCCATCTTATTTTTGCTCATCTTTCAAGCATCAATTGACATGTGGCAAACAAGCAAAAGAATGGTTGAGATTGGCTTACTTCATTTTTTTCTCTCTTTCTCCTAAAACTACACCATATGTTTCTTCTTTCAAACAAAAAAAATTATTAATTTATTTTTTTTATTTTTATTTTTCTCTTTTCCTTTTCCTTTATTTTTTTTCCTCTCTTTCTCCTGATTGATCCGTACCCTTTATTTTTTATTTTTTATCATCTCTTTCCTTCAAATTCAAATCCATTTCCAATGCTTCTTGTTTTAATATTTATTAGACATTATTTTTACATCTAAGAGCAGCAATGTCAAGAATCTTGAAATCATGGAAATTACAATTACATAATCAAACTCTCCAAAACAGGACAACTGGAAACAAACTTTCCAAGCAACAAATTCGGGCAGCTTCAGGACACTATATTGATCAAAACATATCTTCAAATCGATTAACGATTCACAATTTACAATGCAAAGAGGCAACTCCAATGATGTGCCTGAGATAAATCTTAGATCAATTTGTTGCAAGTTTCGCTGTGCCAGATCATTCATCCATCTATAAATTGTGTTATCATCGTGAATCTTCAAGTAAATTAGGTAAAATCTTTGAATATCAACCGACCAATTTTGAGGCAACAAGACCCAATTGACAAAATCTTTCAGTTTCTCACTGATTGTTTGTTTATATAACATCTATAAAAATAATGTCTAATAAAAATTAAAACAAGAAGCATTGGAAATGGATTTGAATTTGAAGGAAAGAGACGATAAAAAAATAAAATAAAGGGTACAGATAAATCAGGAGAAAGAAAGGAAAAAAAAAATAAAGGAAAAGAGAAAAAAAAGAAAAGTAAATTAATAATTTTTTTTGTTTGAAAGAAGAAACATACGGTGTAGTTTTAAGAGAAAGAGAGAAAAAATGAAGTAAGTCAATCTCAACCATTCTTTTGCTTGTTTGCCACATGTCAATGGATGCTTGAAAGATGAGCAAAAATAAGATGGGTAGGGGATCTCAATCCTTCATTATAAGTCTCAGTATTAATTTATTTATGCTTTTTATATGTTTTTAATGCGTTTTTTTTTTTTTTTTTGATTACCAATTATAATATGGTTATAACAATTGCATTAATTGTTTATCTACATACAAAATATATTTATTGCTACTTTTATTTCACATATTAATATTCAAAAGATTTGTAGTCAAAATCTCTTAAATAGTTTTTTGGTAGGTAGATTCAGACGATCTACATGACTTCTTTAATTGCAAAATTAAAGAAGTTATGTAGATCGTTTGAATCTTTAAACACACACCACCAAAACATCCTATTTGACAAGTGAATAAAAGGGTGTTGTTCATTAATGGACACGACTCATTACCTGACACAACAATTTGCTTATATTTTCACCGTGAGGGCTCTACTCTCATCTTCAAAGACATTTTGTTTCTGTTTTCACCGGTTGAATACTGAAACAAAATGCCTTTGAAGAGGATAGTGGAGCCCTCACATTTCTTCAAGGTTATACTCAATGGTGAAAACTGAAACAAAATGTCTTTGAAAAGGAGAGTAGAGCCCTCACATTTCTTCAAGGTTATACTCAATTATACAATTGAGTATAACCTTGAAAAAATGTAAGAGCTCCACTCTCTTTCTTAAAGACATTTTACTTGATTATCTTTGTTTGTTGGATTAAACTTATGACATCTGTTAAAATCTAACCGGATTGAATACATGGAAATAATTAGTTGAATCTAATTGATAAGTTTTTGAATGCACACATTTGTAGTCAAATTGGATCTTAAAATTTGGGTTTGATCCCTAAATTGCAGGAAAATTTATAATCAAAATTCTTTCAATGTTTCTGATTTGAAATTCAATTGCAATTTAAGGAACTAAGTTTGTTCATCAATTGAAAAACTACTAACATGGTACGACAGATTTATTTCAAAATAACAATTCAAACTTCAATAAAAGAGTCAAAAAATGCTAGACTTGTTCTTTAAATAATTTGGTTGATGAACAAAGTTTTCTTTATAATGCATGATACTTTTATTTCACATTAATATTTAATATATAGATTTTTGTTTCTTATATTAATAATGATAAGTTTTTGAATGCACACATTGGTAGTCACTAAATTGTAAGAAAATTTATAATCAAAATTCTTTCAATATTTCTAATTTGAAATTCAATTGCAATTTAAGGAACTAAGTTTATTCATCAATCAAATCTTACATACCTTTCTTCAATTGCTATTGAAGAAAGTATGTAAGATTTGATTGATGAATAATCTTACCTACCTTTCTTTAATTGTAATGCTAGCTGAAAAACTACTAGCATGGTATGACAGATTCATTTCAAAATGACAATTCAAACTTCAATAAAGGAATAAAAAAATGCTAGACTTGCTCCTTAAATAATTTGGTTGATGAACAAAGTTTTCTTTATAGTGCAACCGAATTTCAAATCACAAATATTGAAAAAAAAAAATTGCTGTAAAATAAATCTCAAGTTTCGAGATCCAATTTGACTTGACTACAAATTTATGCATCCAAAAATCAAAAATAAGATTCAACTTATTTCCTTTCAGTCATTTAGTTTACTTAGCTTTTAAGAGATATCATAAGTTTAATATTAAATGCATTTAATGTTCACTACACTTATCTATTTAATTAAATAAATTCATTTTAATAGACAAAATATGTGTAATGCATGATACTTTTGTTTCACATTAATATTTAATGTATAGATTTTTGTTTCTCATATTAATATTCAATACACTATGAATATATTATTTTCGTATTTACACATATACATATCAATATAACTGATATTTTTATTTGGTATAAAATTATTATTTTACTTGGTTATCATTTTATTTTTTATTAATATATTTTTTATATTTTAATTTTGTTTGTTTCATAACTTAGATCAATAAATTTATTAAAATTGAAAATAATATATAAAACGGTATAATACTCCCGTGGCAAAGCGCGGGCCATTTTACTAGTATTATACTATAATGCATCCCACACCATTCTCCTAAGGAAGCTTAATAGTCGGAGGAAAATGAAAATGGACCTGAAAATGTGTGCAACTGTAATGAAAACAATGTTGATTCAAGTCTAATTGACAGATTATTTCTTGATGTGGTATTTTGTGATTTAATTCTTTTATTACATAATTTGGAATTAAATTAACATATGAAAAGGGAAACTTCTGCATTCTCAATCCAATCTCACCTTTCTTATCTTTTTATGTAATAATATACTGCTGAGCTGATGATGATGATCATCCAAACCGAGGACGGACCTAGGGCTAGGCTAGGGTGGGCTCAAACGCACCCTAACTTTTAAAAATAAAAATTGAAAAGTTAAAAAAATTAAATAATTAATATATTTTTAATCTAATCAGTAAATAAGTAGCCATGTAGGAGTAAGATTCTACTATTATTGTAGCAGACATTTAAACTTGTTTGAATACTTTTTTCAATCTCACCATTCACGAGGCGAGTTTTTTTTTTTTTTTAATATATATTTTCTTACCTTCTTTAATAATTATTATGTCTCTCTCACAATTCCCCAAGTTTACTTAAATTTGGTACATTCTCTTTATCGACAATAAGAATTGATTTTCCAATTAAGTATGTTTTTATGAATATTATATATTAAAATATTTTATTTTATATTGAAATTTTAGGATTACTATAATTTTTAGTTTATAAAATTTTAGGAGTAATTTAATTATCATTTATTTTAATTTTAAATGGGTAGCGTTAACCTGTGCCCTTAGGACACATGTTAACAACTAAAAATTTACTAAAAAGGGAAAACATTTATTACAAGCAAATATTTATTGTATTGACATAAGGGAATAGATGTAATTAACATTTTCCTTTTTGGGTATTTTCTTAGTTGTTAACCTAAGGGCACAGGTTAACGCTACCCATTTAAAATTTACAAACTAACAATATTGTTTAATAAATTTCTTTTTGTTTTGGTTGAAATTTAGATACATGTTTGTTAAGTTAAATTATTATTTTTTTTTTGGTTTTTAATTATTCTTTTGTTTTAAAATTTGTTAGTAAATAGTAATATAAGTGCATATTTATTTCCCTATGTGACGTGGATGCTCTATCATAACTAAGCTAATATAATAATCAAATAAATTATAATTTTTTAGAATTGATAAGTTTCATTTTTTCAAAAATCGTAGGATGCAACTTAATTTGTATTTGATTGTATTTGTATTTCATGTTTATTTTATAACTTGTTTTGATCTCTTTTTTTTTTATTTATAATTAATTTTGTTAATGTATTTATTTAGGATATATATTTATAGGGTAAGCCTTGCTATGTCTTATTGACTAGGTAAATCTTTATTTATAATTAATATAATTTTCTCGTAAAAATATATACATATATTCTAGCCCTCCATAATATTTAATCCTAGTTAATTACGTCCCTGATCCGAACCCATATAATATACAACTGTATAAGTGCATGCATGCACGTATTTGCTTGTATTGAAAAATGAAGCGATTATTATAACAATGATCGATTAACTTAAATTCAATCTTAATAATAAGGAACATTAATACTATTTAATAATTGCATGCATTTTATGTTTAAATGAGGTGTGCAAGGGCAGAGGAAAGTCACAAATATAATTGAATCAATGGGATGGTTCTTAAACTGATTTTTAACGGTACATTACACAAAAACTATCCCATCGGTTTATGGATTGGATTAAGTATATTGAGTTCCTCTTGAGAAACATTTATCATAATAGCCTTTAATCTTTTATGAATAATGCTCACCGAGTAGTCAGTACCCAAAATACTGGCCCCACCAATGGGAGTGTAGCATGTGGTCCAATTTGTGAGATAAATGTAAAAAGTAAAAGAAAAAAGGCCACGTACTACACTCTCATTGGTGGGATCATTATTTTAAGTACTTGACTGGTCAATATCCAAACATTATTCATCTTTTATCTACTACAATTTAAATAATTTACACTTTATTAATTGTGCATTAGTATTTTAGACTTAGTATATCAATTTAAAGGGTTTTCCTATAATACAATTTCAGTATTGTTAGGCGTGAAAGCAAAGAACTTTATAAATTTTCTTATTTTGTGAGTAATACTATACATCTTAATTCGTACTCATCTAACTTAGTACATTTAATCTTTGTTTTGATTTAAATGAGAAGATATATATATATATATATATATATATATATATACAGTCTTTCTATTATCAGTTCGAACTGGCAAAAGTTATATCAGTTCCTTGTATGTGGGCTACTGGATTTAAATACTTTGACTGACAAGTGCATACAGCCAATTCAAAGTATTTAAATCCAGTGACCTATATGCAAGTAACTGATATAACTTTTATCAGTTCGAACTGATATATATATATATATATATATATATATATATATATATATACATACAGAAATTCTATTATCAGTTCGAACTGATAAAAGTTATATCAGTTCCTTGCATGTGGGTCACTGGATTTAAATACTTTGACTTGGCTGTATGCACTTGTCAGTCAAAGTATTTAAATCCAGTGGCCCACATACAAGGAACTGATATAACTTTTGTCAGTTCGAACTGATAATAGAAAGGCTGTATATATATATATATATATATATACAATTTTTCTATTGTCAGTTCGAACTGACAAAAGATATATTAGTTCCTTACATGTGAGCAATTGGATTTAAATACTTTGACTTGGTTGCATACACTTGTCAAAGCATCTTTTAAATCTAATGGCCCACATGTAAGGAACTGATATATTTTATATTAGTTCGAACTGATAATAGAAAGATTGTATATATATATATATATATATATCTGTTGCATATCTTCTAGTGTTCCCATACAAATTACAAAACTTAAACTAGACACTACGACGCTGCTGTCTCACACTCCCTCCTCTTACGGGTACTGCCTATCAAACTCCCCACAACCCATCAAGTCATCTAAGTTTCATCATTTACGATTTCACTTTTCTCTATTTCAATTTTTTTCTTAAAAAAACATGAACTTATATTTTGTTGTGTCATTTTTTAATGCTTATTTAGGATTTTAATGGATCTAAGTGAACACGTGATTATTTCAAAATAATAATAATAATAATAATAATTTTTTATTTTATTTCATATATATGTGTATAGTTCATGATTCGAACTCAGCTGAGTTAATAGCCATTCACAGAGCTTGTGAAATATTTGCTTCAAACCCAAATTTAGTTGGTCATGATATAGTTATTGTTAGTGACTCCAAAGTGGTGGTTTCGTGGGTTAACAATGATGGATTCGGTAGCATTGATCATGTGGATATGGTCTATGACATTCGTTCGTTTCTGAATTTTCTTGGTAACACGACGATTGTTTTCAATTCTAGAGCGTCGAATTCTATTGCGGATTCGCTTGCTAAAAGAGGGTCGAGTAGAGGTGGAGATATTTTCGAATGGGGTGATTTTTGAGTTTTGTTTTGCTCGTGTTTGCTTTGGTCTGTGGATGTCGCAGAAGTCTGTTGTTTTCCTTCTTTTGATTTTTTCGTTTTGGCTTGCATCAGGTCTGTTTGATGCTTTGTTCCTCTGTTTTCTGTTGTGACCTGTTTTTGGTCCCCTGCTTGGCCTTTTGGCTGTTATGCTAGCTGTTCCTTTTCTTTTCTTTCCGGCCTCTTGGCTCATAGAATAAATTTTGGCTGTTAAAAAAAATATAATACAAATTACAAGACATCATTATATTTTAAAACATAAATCGGATGACAACTACGTTATGTTTTACAATGCTCACACATCATGCGGCCGCAAACAAATCTATATAATATACAAAAGTTGACCCATAGGCCACAGCGCTACGTGTTGCCGTGATGGAGATTTGGATTTAAATATCATTATCAATAATGAAACAACAAAATCCTGTCATATTCTCCTTTAAATTAGAATTTAAGTATCAATAATGAAACACTAAAATCCCAAAATATTCTCCTATAAATCAGAATTTAAGTTTAATCAATTAAACCACATAATTATAATATGCCAAAAAATATATATTATATTCATTTGTTAAATTCTATATTATATCTATATTCATTTCAATTCCTCTTTTAAAAAAAAATTAAACCATTAATTTCAATTAATCATTTATGGACAAATAAATTTTGAGGATTCAGAAAGATCAATGCATTACATATAAAACGTTTGTCATAATTAAAATTTGAGGATTCAAAAATATAAATGCATCATGCAGGGCATGTAAAACGTTTGATGTTTCACCATCCTACTCATTAAATGACTAGACTCTCCATTTCCACAAATATCCTATTCATTTGAAAAATTAAAAGTACGACTGCTACCTGCAATGGGGAATGGGGAAATAATAAGAAAAAATGGTTTATAGTTTATAGAGGTGAAAAGGGTACAGATGATTGGTTTTGTTCTTTCAGACAAGCTAGATGACCCAAAATGGTCCTAAAATGGACCTCCAAACTCTTACAAGAAAATATATCAATTGTGATTGACCACCGTCATGAATTATGTAATCTTAATGGTCTATTAATTCTCCCTTAATGGTCTATTATTTAAAGCAATTCTTGATGCTTAGAGGTGAAAAGGGTACAGATGATTTCATGTTTGTGAACACATGCTGATGTAAGTGTGTGGAGGGATATTTCAGTAGTTTACTGGCTATAAGGTGAAATAAAATTTTGAATGAACCTATTGACAATCCATTAAATATCTTTTTATATTCAATTTTTATTTTATTTTTTATTATATGATAATTTTATCCTAATTAAAATTACTAAAAAGGACAAAAGATTCTAAACACACTACACACTACACACTACACACTAATTTTGTTAGACTCTAATCAGAATCCCTAAAACATTTTTATTATAGCTTACATTTTCATTCTTCATAGAATCTCAATTCTCATCCCCACTACTACAAAAATGTTAAAAGACATATGTAAAAGACATCGGTTTTTAGGTAATCGATTTAAAAAAGAAACTTTTAAACATCAGTTCATAAAAAACCGATGTTTTTATATGAACCGATGTCTTAAATATTACGGTTTGAAAAGACAACGGTTTTTGGGAAAACCGATATTTAAAAAAAAAAAAAAACGTTTAGACATCGGTTTTTATATGAACCAATGTTTTAAATATTACGGTTTGAAAAGATAACGGTTTTTGGGCAAACCGATATGGATTTATTTTACAATAAGATTTCGGTTTTTGAGCAAACCGATATTGAATAAGTAAACTTTTAAATTTAATAAATTTACTTTTAAATCATTTATTTTTAAAAAAATCAAAAAAATAATTTTAAAAAAATTGTTTATTTATTTTGCACTCTCTTGTTTCATACTAAAAGACATGTTAATAATTCAATTACTCATATAAATTAGTAATCTGAGTCTTATATTTATTTATTAAATTGCAAGATGCATGTAGAGATATATCTCTCATGTAGTGAGAGTTGTATTCCAAATCATGCTTATTACAATTGATGTCACTAGTCTCCTATAGAGTATAGACAATTCGACTATATATGTTTTAAAAAATATAATTTTATTAAAAGTTTCAATAAATATTTTTTAATATATGTCTGTCGTAGAAATTAGAATTTTGATTAGTTGAATAAATTTAAATTTATCTAACAAGTTTTTTTTATTGCGGTTTGAAAAGACAACGGTTTTTGGGAAAACTGATATTAAAAAAAAAAAAAATGTTTAGACATCGGTTTTTATATGAACCGATGTCTTAAATATTGCGGTTTGAAAAGACAATGGTTTTTGGGAAAACCGATGTTTAAAAAAAAAAACGTTTAGACATCGGTTTTTATATGAACTGATGTCTTAAATATTGCGGTTTGAAAAGACAACGGTTTTTGGGCAAACTGATATTGATTTATTTTACAATAAGATTTCGGTTTTTGGGCAAACCAATATTGAATAAGTAAACTTTTAAATTTAATAAATTTACTTTTAAATCATTTATTTAAAAAAAATAAAAAAAAATAAAAAAAATTGTTTATTTATTTTGTACCCTCTTGTTTCATACTAAAAGACATGTTAATAATTCAATTACCCATATAAATTAGTAATTCGAGTCTTATATTTATTTATTAAATTGCAAGATGTATGTAGAGATATATCTCCAATGTAGTGAGAGTTGTATTTCAAATCATGCTTATTATAATTAATGTCACTAGTCCCCTATAGAGTATAGACAACTCAACTATATATGTTTTAAAAAATATAATTTTATTAAAAGTTTCAATAAATATTTTTTAATATATGTCTGTCGTAGAAATTAGAATTTTGATTAGTTGAATAAATTTAAATTTATCTAACAAGGTTTTTTTTTTTTTTTTTTTTTTTTTTTTTTTCGGTTTCTAACAACCCATATAGGTTATATATAAATATTGTGCAATTGTTAACATATCAAATCTTGTAGTCAAGTGGTAAAGGCTAACAACTTTTGACTTGAGGTTTCAAGTTCAACTCATTGTCATTATTATCAGGAGACGGCGGGATTAATTTTTGTAATACATTAGTTATATGTCATCGGTTTTATATATAACCGATATGTTTTTAAAATCATTTATATCGGTTAAAAACCGATGTTGTTTCATGTCATTTTTCTAAATCACTCAAATAGACATCGGTTATAAAATTTTGAAAAACTGATATCTTCCATATAAAAAAACCAATTTCTTTTGCATTTTTTATAGTAGTCTTGCTCTTTTTTGGGTTGGTGAACGGTGAAGACTGTGACTCCCTTTTTTATTATATTAAATAAAATTCCCAGTAACTTAAACAATAGGTTTTTTATCTTGATGAACTATGAATCAATGATGACTCAAGATTGAAATAATATAAAAGAAAATGAAAATAACTTTTCATGTTGCTTTGGTGTGGTACCTATGGCTGTGAATCTACATTGAATTCAAAAAGAGTTGTTTCATAATTTGACACATTAGACCAACTCTAACCCAAATAGTGTTTTTGGTGCAACTTTTACATTAAGATAGTGCAACTTTCACACTATTTCACAGTTCTATCTCTAACTCATTGTACCAAATCTTATCCTATTCCCTTTTTTTATTATTATTTATCAACAAATACTCTTTCCAACCAATCAAAACCCACTTTGCAATTAAAAAAATAAAAAAAAATAGGAAAGGTTGTGCAACAGTTGCGCCAAGTGAACAGTGTCACACAATATATTGCGTGACACTATTCATTGGAGCAAAGATTGCGCAAGGTTTAGAACTGGGTTGGAGCAAGGTTTGGCGCAAGGTTTGTTATAAATTGGCGATTTGCCGTAGGGTTGGAGTTGCTCTTAGTATGATTCACACAAAAGGCTTTACTTTGCTTTAAAGAACGACAACAATAGCTTAAAAGGTGATTAGACTTGCATAAATCGCCCCCACACATGAGTTTCTCGAAAGAATTTTCTCAAAGAATCTCTCATTCCCTTGATGGTTTTTCTTTCTTTTCTCTTTTTCTATACATTTTGTTTTTTCTTGCTAAATCAATTGCAACCGTAAGAAAAATCTGTGTACATATTTTTTTTTTTACTTCTAGATTTTTTTTTTAATTTTTTTTATTTTTAATTTAGAGCTTTAGGATGAATTGTTTATATATATATATATATATATATATATATATATATATATATATAAAAGAGTGTTAAAAGATAAAAAGACTAATTTTAGAACAAAATGGAATATATTTAGAATTTTTTAAAATTCAAGTTTTTTGGATGGAATGTCTTTAGAAAAGGAATATAAAAAGATAAAATTGGAATGTAAAAGAAAATCTCTAAAATTTTACAATATAGTTACTAGAAATCAAGTTTTTTGGATGGAATGTCTTTAGAAAAGGAATATAAAAAGATAAAATTGGATTGTAAAACAAAATCTCTAAAATTTTACAATATAGTTACTAGAAATCAAAATTTCGTTTGTAATTTAAAATAAATTTCAGATAATTTATGTGATCATTTTCATATATTCTAACTAACATAAAATGAATATACATCAAACAACAACATTTAAAAACTAACACATCTAAATATGTGTATCATTTTATTTCTCAAGAGTAAAAGGAAATTCTAGAACAACATTGAACTGAATGGATGTACATCTCATAATCATCCCACTTGATAATACAAATATTAGCAAGCAAATTATAATAAATACACATGATAGATCGTAATTTATTTTCCTAGCTAGATAGGAAATTAAATTAAAGCACCTTGAAAGATAAACCTGAACCCTCAAATTTTTCCTCCATGAGTTGTGATAATTGATTCACCATTGAAGGGTTGAGATAATTCACCCAATCTCCAACTATTCCTTTCCTAAACAAATGCTTATTTTCAAATTGCTTAGAGAATGTCATTGCTTTCCCAGTTTTATTCACTTCCAATTCCTTCAACTTTTCAAAACTACAGAGTTTTGCAATCTCTTCAATCACATTTTCTCTCTCTTCCTCCACAGAAAATGGAAACCCCAAAAAGCTTGCCAATTCCTTCAAGTTTGACACAATATCTTCCTTCATATCCTCATATTTCAAGAACAACACTTTTTCAGGCTTCTTCAAGCTCTCATTCCAGTACCCTAACATGTGCTCCCAAAATGGACCAAACCCAACAACTCCATTACAATACATTTTGAAAGCGTCCTCGAGAGAAAACTTGTCGGGCAGAGACTCCGGTCTCAATTTGTTGATAAATTCCCATGAAGAAATGAAGGTGTCAAAAGGGTTTCTACACAAATAAACAATCTTGACATTTTCAGATTTTTTGATGGATTCCTCCAATGATGGATATGGAACATGAGTTGCAAAAGTTCTCGGCTGATCATGATCGTCAGGAAAGACGTTGGAGAGGTCGGGAACTTGGTTGTTTGCATAGAGTTTGTACTCAAGAAATGGCACAAGATCATGAGGATTTGAAGTGAGAAGAGGGTGGTTTTGAGTATTCGAATAACGTTTTCGATTGATGATGGCAAAGACCAAGGCTTTCAACCAGGTGGTGCCTGATTTGGGGATGGTGGCTAGAATAACATCAGATTGTTTTGATTTGAAGTGTTTTTGGAAAGAAATTATGGATTGAATCTGTTTTGGTTGGCACCAAAACCCTTCAAATTGATACAGAAAAGGAGTTCGCCAACCTTTCTCTTTTGGAAGAGAGAGAAGCAACTCTTTGCACTCTTGGCTTAATAACTTGAACTCTTCTTCTTCTTTCTCCTCCACAGCTATCGCCCCTGCCACGAATTTTTGGTGGTGTTTTGTGGACTGGGTGGGGGTGATAACCATGGAAGTGGTGGTGATGGTGGTAGAGCTAGGCATTTTTTTTTTCTTTTCAATGAAAGGAAGTTAATTGCTTTGCATGAAAATTAGGCAGCAAAAGAGGTGTTTTTATAGGCGGAGGTGACAGTGGTTTA
This sequence comes from Acer saccharum, assembly GCA_030490815.1. Taxonomy (NCBI): domain Eukaryota; kingdom Viridiplantae; phylum Streptophyta; class Magnoliopsida; order Sapindales; family Sapindaceae; genus Acer; species Acer saccharum. The sequence continues at coordinate 11,406,170 of CM059878.1, forward strand.
TTATTATTATTATTTTTTTTATTGAGGTTTATTATTATTATTATTATTTAAGTATTACAATAAATTCTGACACGAATGATCGGATCAGGGGTCTGACGGTACCTGTCAAAATCAAACAATACAAGTGTGATTCGGGTTTCTACGTACTCACATAACACCGAGGAGAAAACTTCTCATACATGTTTGTAAAATGTACTGGACCATAACTTTATTGATAAAGATGTGATTCAATGTGAGGGTGTGACCACTAGAATAACCTAATAATATCCATGTACTGGACCATAAATTTTTTTGGTAATAGTGGCCAGAGTGCCAGACCTTGTCACACGTTAATATTGCAAAATATGGGACAGCCGGGACCATTGTCACCTTCTTTTGGGCCTCGTTTGGAAAAGTGACCTTAGCTTTAGTGTGGGCGCTCTTTGCACAAAATCACATATTATAAATGAGTAACATTGGAGCTACATAATTATCACAACAAAAAAAAAAAAAACGTGTTTCAAAAAAAAAAAAAAAATCTCACAAAAATAATTATAATAACGTAAGAGCTACATAAATAATAACACTTTAAAATCTTCAATAACGAGACATTTATTCACATATATTAGGATGATTGGATGAAGGAGATTTTTTTTTTACTTATAATTTAACTAATGGATCACTGTCCAATGGGACTTAATAGTAAAAGATACTTATATTCGAGTCACTGCACCTTTTTTATATGGGAGAATTATAAATAACCCTTGACTTTTGATCAAATATCAAACCAAACCCTCTGGTTTGAACAATCATCAAAAAACCTCCTACCATTAGTTGACAGTTAGTTGACCATTAGTTGACTTTAATTAAATCTAATGAAATGTAATTATTTAAGTGGTTTTTTTTTTTCCTATAAATGAACTAAAAAATAATGGAAAATATACTAAAAATATATTAGAAAATAAAAAATAAAAAATTTATTTTAATTAAAATTAAATATATAAAAACATATTATAACAAATCAATAAAATCATTATAAAATTTAAACAAAAAATTTATTTTAAAATATAAAAATTATTTTGTATGAAATTGATTTTATTATTATTAGTATATAATTTTTTATATTTTTATTTTTTTATTCTGTTTTTAATAAAGGATTTAAATTGTAATATTTGATATTTATAAAGTCAATTAACAGTCAACTAACTATTAACTAATAGTATAAGGATTTTTACTGATTATTCAAATCAGAGGGTTTGATTTGACATTTAATCAAAAGACAGGGGGTTATTTACAATTCTCCTTTATATATATATTAACCCACTAGAACATCATCTTATAATTGAATTATTCACAAATATTAAGGTGGAGGAGATATACATTGAATCTATACAATTTAAATGTTGTCGGCATTACTCATTTGGTTGTTTTCAATAATTCAATGATTAAATTTTGTATTATTAGCTTAATAATAGATTAATAGGTGAATTGGATTTGATGCAAAAGGAAGCACGATATATAGTTGTTGTTTTGTCACCTTTGCCGACCTCCGATTGTTATTTGCCGTGCCGACATTAATTCTAACAACTACTTCCAACTTCCAAGTACTTCTAGGTTTTCTTGTAAACAAAAAAAAAAAAAAAAAAAAATGGCACAAGAAAGTTTACATGTAAATATACTTTTATGTTTGAGTCGAACGAAAAAGGAGGGGTACCTCCCCCAATAAGGCAAAAGAAGCTCTTGCTCGTAAATGGGGATGAAGATAAAGATGGGAATACAAGGGCGGGGTGGGAGAGTCTCCCCCTACCCAGCTATGAACCATTGACTGCGGCCCTATTTATGAGAATTACATTTCAAAATTCTTTATGATAATTTAACTACAAGTAATATAAAATATGGGATTTTCGAAATTATTGTTTTAGTAAAGGGAGCTGATATTGACACCCATAAAACTTATTAATACGCCTATATTTTATTAAAAATTTTATTTACAAAAATATTCCAATAGAAATTTATCAATAAGGACAAGTTACTTTAATTAAAAATAAACCAAATACTATATATACTCATTAATTATACTCATATCTTCAACTATATTTCTTTATTAAAAAAAAAAAAAAAACTTAACTTTCAAAAAAAAAAAAAAAAAAAAAAACTTATGATAAACCCTAATTTTTATGATAAACCCAAATTAAACTATAATTTTATTTCAAGTATCAAATTTTCTCATCATCACATGATTATCATATTGTTTTTGTTTTTCTTTTATGTATAGTTATAAACTCTATCAAAAAACAACTTTTTTTTTTTTTTTTTTTTTTATAACTATAGCTGTAAATATCAACAATTATTTTTTATTTTATTTTTTTCTTTTTAAGATAGCCATAGATGTTAATAATTTTTTTTTTTTTTTTTTTTTTTTTTTTTTTTTTTTTTTAAGATAGCCGTATAAATAAGAGAATTCCAAATTGAAAATCTTTTGATCCCATATACATATCCCGTTTTATAAGGCTCATACATTCGAGATATTTCCAAAAGTAAATTGGACTATCATTTCAAAAAGGATTTGATTTCAAAAATAATATGATTTTTTTTATAAATCGGGTGTGGTAACAATTTAAGAGTGTTTATAAATAACATGTATTAAAATGAATATATTTATTTCAATGAGGGTACTGTTGGCATTATGATGGGTGTTTATAGTAATATTTAATTTTTAAATTTTAGACATGGGTGTACTAATAAGTTTTATGAGTGTCAATATCCGTACCCTTTAGTAAATTAAATTTCAAACATTTGGTGTTCACTAAAGAAAAAATCCCAAAAATTCAGGGTTCTACACCTGTGAAAAAAATAATGGGTAATGCACATCTTAAATTCTTTGTCTACATTTAACTAATTGATTTTTAATTCAAATATAGTTAATAGTTTTTGTTAATTTTTTGTTATCATCAAATTAAACATTTTAGAGCTTTCACGGTGTTAAGAGTACAACTTTTTTTTTTTTTTATTTTTTTTTATTTTTTATTTTTTTTTATAGAAATAAATTAAAATGTTTATACATATCCAAAACCTATTTTTATCCGATTAACAAAGTGTAATTAATACTAATTTAGTTTAATCCAATCTAATCTTTTTTTTTTTTTTTTTTTTTTTTTTTTTTTTTTTGAGAAGAAGAAACTAATATTAAGAAACCAAAGCAGAAAAATCAGACAGAATAATAGACTCCATCAAAAAAAGATCCTCCACAGACACTAGTGCCAATTTAGCTAAGGCATGAGCAGCCATATTAGCTTTCCTAGGAATGAAAGAAACAGAAATGCCAAATCTCTTAACAAGCAATAAAATATTAGAAATGACCACCCCCACATCCGTACAAGAGCAGGCATCAAAGTTGATCAGGTCCACCACCATCTTGGCATCACTTTCAACAACAGCAGGAAGGAGACCATAATCCACAGCAAATTGAATACTCTTTAAGATGGCCATTGCTTCAGCCACCTGAGGAGAAAAACCAGCAGTAATAGTCTGAGTAGCAGAGGCCATAACATAACCCTTAAAGTCACGGACAATTGTACCCAGCCCAATCAGCAAATCCCTCTCCAAAATAGCAGCATCAGAATTAATTTTATAAAAACCCTCTTCAGGAGGATACCAAACACCAGCTTCCTTGCTAATACTAGCGGGCGGAGGAGGAAAAGGAGTAGAAAGAGCATTAGCATCGCGATAATCACACAGAAAGCTGGAAGCCCAAGTGACAATGTCATCATCCCGCCAAGAAGAAGGAGAGTGAAGAATTTGATTCCTCCTATACCAAACCCTCAAGAGAATAACACATAAGAGTTCCAACTCTTCCTTCTTTAGAATACGAATAAACCAGATAAACAGGTCTTGGAAATGGATATTATCATTCCAATAAGAACCTTTAAGGAAATAGCAAGAGGAATGCACTTTCTTCACACCACTACAACCCCATAAGGCATGGACAGTAGTTTCTGGGGCAGAATACACCAAACCTCAACCGGAATTCTTCTCCCCGCAAGATTAGCCATAGAAGGAAGCCAATGGTGACAAGCTTTCCAAATAAAGCCTTCGATTTTGGAAGGAACCCGAAGCCTCCATAAAGACTTCCACCAATTCTCACCAGGAGCCAAACCAGAAGAACTGACATTGGCAAGGAGATTCAAACCAACCTTATACCCACTCTTCACCGAATACACACCATTCTTATCAAAATGCCACAAGAGAGAATCATCAAGTTGAGAGAAGCCAATAGGCAGGCTAAGAATGGAATTAGCCTCATCTGGCATAAAGATAGATCGAACCAGGGGAATATTCCAACCCCCAGAAGGAGAAAACAACATACTAACCTTGGCATGCTCACCAAGCATCGGCTAGGATTAGACTTTAAAGGTACTGGGCCGAGGGATCCAGCGATCCGAGTAAATGGAAATAGAAGAATCAGCACGGACTCTCCATCTGGAACCAGCTTCCAGTAACTCGCAGCCCCACATAAAACTCTTCCGAATATAAGAAACAGAACAACCATGCTCAACTTGTAAGAAAGAAAAACCAGGGAAGTATCTACCTTTCAGGACTCTAGCCACTAAAGAATCAGGATGTTTGATCAAACGCCAACATTGCTTTGCTAACAATGCTTGATTAAAAATCTGAAGGTCCCTGAAACCATAGCCACCCTCCTCCTTTGCGGAACACAGCTTATTCCACGTGCACCAGTGCATTTTGCTATCATTACTAGTGCTTCCCCACCAAAACCGGGCACACAAACGAGACAGTTCTGTAATAAGCCCTTTCGGGATACGAAACAAACTCATGGCATAGGTTGGAATCGCTTGGACCACAGCTTTAAGTAAAGTTTCCTTACCACCAATAGAGAAAAGCATATTTTGCCAACCCCTAATCTTACTCCAGACTCTGTCCTTAATATTAGCAAAAAGTTGTTTCTTACTCTTCCCAGTAAAACTCAGGAGCCCCAAATAACGCTCATGACATTTAACCCATTGGACCCCAACAATACGGGCAAGAGCAACCCTTTCTGAACGTGGGATCGAGCGACTCACACAAAGAGCAGACTTATTGAAGTTAATCACTTGGCCTGATCCAAGCGCATAAACATCCAAAATGCGACGGATTGCCTCACAGTCTTCAACTGTAGCCTTGGAGAAAAGAAGGCTGTCATCTGCAAAGAAAAGGTGAGAAATAGCCGGTGTCGATATGCTAATATTAAACCTAGATAGATTACCACACGACACAGCATTATTGATCAATCAAGATAAACCTTCCGCACAAACCAAAAAAGGTACAGGGAAAGGGGATCACCCTGCCGTAGACCCCTGGAGGGTTTCAAGAAACCGTAAATGTCCCCATTAATCAAGAAGGAAAAGGACACTGAGGTCACGCATCTCATAACCTTCTCAACCCAATTCACAGAAAAACCAAGCTTCAGTAACATAACAGACAGAAAACCCCACTCAACACGATCATAAGCTTTAGACATGTCTAATTTCAGAGTCATGGACCCTTCCTTTCGGATACGAGTACGAAGAGTATGAATGCACTCAAAACAATCACATCATTATCAGAAATCATCCGACCAGGAATAAACGCACTCTAAGCCTCAGAGATGACCTCACCCAAAACCAAACGGAACCGATTAGTAAGGACCTTAGCCACAATCTTATACGTGGTATTGCAAAGACTAATCGGTCTAAAGTCAGACACTTGGGTAGCATGGGAAATTTTTGGAATAAGAGTTAGAAGAGTACCATTAATCTCATCAAGAGAGCCACCATCATTAAGACATCTAAGGCACGCAATAATAATGTTATCACCTACCAAATCCCAATATTTTTGATAAAACAGAGCTGGCATTCCATCCAAACCAGGGGCCTTAATTGGAGACATCCCAAACACTACTTTCTTCACCTCATCAGCCGAGAAAGGCATATCAAGAAAGTCACTATTCCGTTTAAATAATCTAGAAGGTACACAATTCAAAATCCTCCTCCACTGATCACTAGAAGGCTGAGTGGACCGAAAGAGGTCAAGAAAATAATTAGCAACAATCCTTTCTAAGTCCTTCTTATCCGAAAAAAGAATCCCATTAGAATCCATCAACCCCTTAATTTCATTCCTAGCTTTACGAGCAGTGGCCTTAGAATGGAAGAACTTTGTATTACGATCCCCACCCTTAAGCCAATCTTGTCTGGACCGCTGTTTCCAGTAGCTTTCCTCATAATCTAACAGCTTGTCTAACTGACTCTCAATACGCCTTATAGCTTTCCAGGACCTAGGCCTGATATCCTTTGAAGCAGTGACCAGTTCTTCTTTTTTTTAGCAATATTAGTATGCAAATCCTTCAAATGACCAGCTTTCCATCTACCTAAACCAGAAGCACACCTCTAAATCTTATGAACCACATCTATCATATTCCTCACATTACTCGTGGATTCCCAATTATCACACACCACATCTCGGCACTCCACATTATCAACCCAGCAAGCCTCAAAATGAAACCTCCGACGATTTCTAACATTCCTGATCCGAGGATCAACTGTAATCTTCAAAATCTCAAATAGAATAACCCTATGATCAGAGGACCAGAAATCCAAATGGGAAACCTTGGTGAAGGGAAATAATTGATTCCAATGAAAACAACTCACACCCCTATCAAGCCTTTCCTGAATGAGCCCCTGATCCCTTCTATTAGTCCAAGTAAAAGGCGACCTGGAAAAACCAAGATCATCTAACTCACAAAAATCCAGCACCGCACGAAAATTCTCCATCAAATGAATCGGCCTAGATAAACCCCCTTCCTTTTCTGATTCCGACAGAATCTCATTGAAATCGCCCACACATAACCAAGGCAATTGGGAGAGACTTCGCAATCGGCGAAGAAGAGTCCAACCATGATGCCTTTGATCAGGTTCCGGATTGCCATAGAAGCCGGTCAATCTCCAAGTATCTGAGGAATGGGAGACAACCTTCACATCAACATGAAATCTAGAATAAGAAAGTAAAGTAACATCTACCTTGTCGAACCAGAACATGCATAAACTGCCGCTTCGACCAACTTTATCAACCACTAATTTACCAACAAAACCCAAACGAACACGAAAATTCTCCATCAAAGAATGAGTAGCTTTAGTTTCAGAAATAAAGACAATATCCGGATTCAAAGACTTCTTCAAATCCGAAAGAGCACGGAATGCCCGTGATTTACCCAAACCCCGAGCATTCCAAGCAACACAATTCATGGCGAATGACGGGCCGGGAAAGACTGGCCGACCGATAGAAAAAGCTCAGTCGAAGAATAAGAGGCATCAGTTCTGGGTAATTTTGCACCATCTTTGAAAATCCCTTCCTCCTCCGAGTTTTGTCTTTTGCCACAAATAGTCATCAAATTAATAGTATCCAAATCCCCGGGCTCATTCCTTTCAACTCGTTTCCACCTCCCCTTCTTATGCCCAGTCGTTTTAGTTGAATCATGCCCAAATAGAGCATCCTCAGATGGACCACAACCCTCCTTATTAAGACCAGAACTCTTTTCCTCAACACCTCCTATATCTGCATTTTTACTTACATCTTCCATTGGGCCCAAAATATTATTAAGGATTGGCCCAGTCCCTGGCAGTTTTAAAAATTCTCCACTAACAGTCACATCAGGCCTACTACTTAAAGAAACACCAGAGCTGATTAGGCCCAACCCAATAGAATTACTAATAGTCAACGCATTCGTAGACTTCGTTTCCCGCTTACTCTTAAACACAAAATCACTCGTACTGACTAGACCACCACCATTAGCTACCGAAAAATCCTCCGAAACATTCACAATCTTATCACCAAGGCAATCCCCTAGAATCTCTCCATCAGCCGAAATCTCCTCCCTCAAATTTCGGCATTTCAATTCCTTCTCCTTCCCCAAAATTTCCTTGGCCCCCACACCTGGAGCCCGATGAACTTTACCAGCCGTCCATGACTGTTGACGGTATTGTCTCGCCGCCTCCACTAGATCATACGAATCTTTTCGCTCCACCGGAACTCTCCAATCCGAATTCCCATTTTGACCACGCAACACTGACCTTCTAGAAGGAATGGTGGTTTTCAACCATGGTCCATATAGAAGATCCTGATCATTAAAATCTCCATTTTTCTCAGCCTCCGGACATCCAATCTAATCTTATCAACCCAAACCTAGTTATATGCCAAATCACCACTAAATTAACTGATAGTCTAATAGGTTCTTTTTTTCCCTCGTAAAATGTATATCCAATTGCAAACCACAATTTTGATGTAATTAAAGTAAAATAATTTAAGATCAGAACATACAAATGCAAAATTCACTTGTTTAATTAAAACAAATAAATGAAAGAATTGACAGAAGTTTGGGGAGGAATTCAAATCACATTATCATAAATGAAAGTATGAAGGGTAGGGAGAATTTAGGTGAGAATGGACCAATGACCTAAATTTATGTATAAAGTAGACGATATATCTAATAGTTTTAAGAGCTTGTTTGGTTGGGCTTTTAAAAAACCTCTATTGGTAAAGATCTATTTATAGTAGATCTATTAAAAATAGATTTTTTGAAAAAATATATATATATAGTTGTTTGGTTGGTAAACTTTTTTTTTAAAAAAAATGTCTATTTAGAGAAGCACCTCCCAATGAGCAAAAAAACTCAAATAGACATTTGTAGACGCAATAGAAAACTCAACCAAACGAGCGCTAAATTTATAATGTAAGTTGGAAATGCAAGCTTCTCTCACTTGAGGAATAAAGAATTTGTTAGAGTAAGACATTTTTAATGTTTCCTATTATCTTTTTACAATTTGCTATATCTTCCCACCCAAGTTTTTTTTAGTTTTGATATGGTATGTCAATATTTAAAAAGCAACAAAGTTAAAGATAGGTGCGCAACAAATGTTAGTTGAAACTTGAAATTTTTATCAATTCACATCAAATGTTGGTTGAAACTTTGAAATTTTTGTCAAAAAGAAAGATCAAATGCATGTTGCTGTGAATTAACCTCAAAAGTTATTTTTTATTTTTTTTTTTGGTGTTTTTTTTTTTTTTTTTATGGAATATAACAACAACAAGAATTCAGATCTAGGACATGATACATGATCACATGATTACAACAACAACTGAGACCCATCGAGAATCGACTTCCAAGTGCAGCCCATACTGAAGCTCCCACGGACGGGGAGAAAGAACCCACACGAAAGAGGGACAACCACCCGCACAAAGTGGGACAACACCCATGTTTTTAAATGGGCCGAGGAAAATTTGCATAATTCTATGCATATACTAAGTCTTGAACCTTGGTGGTGGGGGGTTCCCAAAGGAAGGCCCACCATTATGGCAAGGGACCATGTTAAAAAGTTAATAAATTTGTAGAAGATTTTGTTTTTTGGGATATAAAACATCGAGTGAGTGTGGAAATCGAAGAAGAATGTGGTCCAAATACTCTCTGTCGAAAAATTAGGCATGTGAAATATGTGGAGTGATAGTAATGTTACATTTTTTGTGTTCTAATAATTTATACGTATCCATTTATCTATTATCATATCATCGGTTGGTATACAATGGGATATAAAAGATAAAAAAATCTAACATTTCTCGTGAAGAGTTTGTTTTACTGAGATAGTAATGTTACATATGTATAGTTCTATATTAAACTTATAAGCCGTACGTTTAGTTGAGGTTAACTAAGATTAACTATTTAAGTTGAATGTTAAAATAGCACAATTTAATGTTAAATATGTTTACCCTTTTTTTTTAACTTCTCTAGTTACACACGCACACACTTTTTTTGTGTTCTAATAATTTGATAATAGTACACAAGACATGATACACACATTTTTTATGTTCTAATAATCTGACAGTAGTACACATGAAATAATCTGACAATAGTACACACACACTTTTTATGTTCTAATAATTTCATAATAGTACACATGACATAATACACGCACATTTTTTGTGTTCTAATAATTTGACAATAGTACACACGACATAATTTGACAATAGTACACACATTTTTTATGTTCTAATAATTCGATACCATCGGTCGGTATCCGTTTATCTATTTATCTATTGTCATATCATCGGTTGGTATACAAATGGGATATAAAAGATAAAAAAAAAATCTAATATTTCTCGTGAAGAGTTTGTTTTACCGGGACGAACATTTTTATATTTCATTTGCTGGTAGATGGGATTTGGGTCGTAGGGAATGCTTCCGGAGAAGAGGAAAACATTCCAACTCAAGAAACAAAAAAAATAAAAAATAAAAAATAAAAACAAAAAATAAAAACAAAACAAAACAAAACCAAAAAAAAACCACTTTTTTCCCACCTTTTTTTCTAGCCATTTATTGTCATCTTTCTTGAAAAAAAATTATTTGGTTATTGTTTGAAATAAGTGAGAAAAATGTAAAGGGAAATGAGAGAAAAATGCAGGGTGAAATTAGAGAGAGAAACGCCAAAAAAATAAATTAATTAAAATATGTGACTAATTGAAGCGAAAATGAATAAATGGGTAGAGGAAACCAAAAAAGAGATCATAAATCTGAAAAAAGAAAAGAAAAGAACACAATAAATAAGTCTTAGATCCAAGATTTAATAAGTCTAGACAAAAAAAAAAAAAAAGTCTTGATCAAAGTAAATAATTCTCCACCAAAGGAAATAAGTCTCGACCAAAGATTTTAATAAATAAAAACACGAGAATTAACAAATCTCGACAAAAACACTTGAAAAAAAAAGCGCGGAACTTATTTTGTGTTTGTAAACGACATTTGTATTAAAAATATATTTTTGATGTTTTTAAAACTCAAATTATTTAGTTGGTGCTAGTTACACTTGCACTTACACCAAATAAGCACCAAAAGATAATAGAAATTTTAAGAAACTCTTTATTTAATTGCCACATGAACTTAGATCCTCCACAACTCATCAAAGTTCAAATCAGAAAAGGATTTGATCATTTGAATCCTAAATGGAGACACATTTTTCACACCTCTACATGAAACAATTACCATTAATAAATGTTCAAGATCATTTAATATATTAAAGAATTATAGAGAGGAAAACTCTATAAAGAATTTTAGAGAGGAAAACTCTAATTTTTCTTATTTTATTCTTCTCCACATAGGAGGGATTATATAGAGGAAATACAATTAAGAAAGAAATCAATCAAGGAAATTAATCTACAATCCCTACAATTAGGCTAATTGTCAACTACACTAATCAAGCAATCAATTAGGCTAATTGTCAACTACACTAATCAAGCAATCAATTAGTCAACTATATAATAATTAATTGATTATATTCTAATAGAAACTAATCCCTAAACTTTAGGAATTAATTTCGGAATTCAACACCCCCCCTCAAGCTGGGGAATAGATGTCAATCATTCCCAGCTTGGAAGTCAATTCTTCAAACTTTATTCTTGGAAGAGCTTTTGTTAAAACATCTGCCACTTGAAGGTGTGTAGGTGTGTAAATCAAGCTCAGTATTCCAACTTTAGCCTTTTCTTTAATGAAATGGCGATCTATCTCTACTGCTTAGTTCTGTCATGATGGACAGGATTTTTAGCGATACTTATTGCAGCCAAATTGTCACAAAACACCTTCATTGTTTCTCTTGTTGAAATCCTTAGCTCATTAAGTAACATTTTCAGCCATAATCCTTCACATATACTCTGAGCTAAAGCTCTATACTCTGCTTCGGCACTGCTCCTAGCCACAACAGACTGTTTCTTGCTACGCCAAGTCACCAAGTTTCCCCATACATAGGTACAATAACCGGTAGTTGATCTTCGATCTGTAACGGATCCTGCCCAATCCGCATATGAGTAGATTTCAACTTCTTTGCTTGTTCCTTTTCGAAAGAATATTCCTTTACCAGGATTCATCTTCAAGTATCTAAGAATCCGGTAAACTGCTTCAAGATGTTCTTCATTAGGCTTGTTCATAAATTGACTTATGACACTAACAGGAAAGGCTATGTCTGGCCTTGTATGGGAGAGATAAATGAGCTTTCCTACAAGTCGTTGATATCTCCCAATGTCAACCGGAGGACTGTCTTCTTTGAAACTGATTTTATAACTTGATTCCATTGGAGTGTCTGCAGGCTTACATCCTAACATCCCAGTTTCTTTTACCAAGTCCAAGATGTACTTGCGTTGGGAGACCACAATACCTTTCTTCGAACGAGTGACCTCCATGCCTAGGAAATATTTCAATGATCCTAGATCTTTTATCTCAAATTCCTTTGCCAGAACTTCCTTTAAATAGCCCATTTCTTCAATGTAACCACCTGTCACAATAATATCGTCAACATAAACGATGAGAATAGCAACTTGCCCAGTAGGAAAAAACTTTGTGAACAGGGTATGATCGGCTTGTCCTTGAGAGTACCCATGCTTCTTGATTGCCTTTGTGAATCTGCCAAACCATGCTCTAGGAGATTGCTTGAGACCATACAGAGACTTTCGAAGCTTACAGACCTTGTTAACATTGCTTCCTGTTTCAAAACCTGGTGGAATTTCCATGTACACTTCCTCTCAAGTCACCATTGAGGAAGGCATTTTTCACGTCCAGTTGATGAAGAGGCCAGTCTAGATTGGCTGCTAAGGACAACAAAACCCGAACAGTATTTAGCTTGGCAACAGAAGCAAAAGTTTTTTGGTAGTCGATGCCGTAGGTCTGTGTGAATCCTTTAGCAACAAGCCTTGCTTTGTAGTGACTTACACTCCCATCTGGATTATACTTGACAGTAAAAATCCACTTGCATCCTACTGGTCGTTTCCCTTCTGGCAAATCTGAGAGTTCCCAAGTACCATTCTTTTTTAGAGCATTCATCTCTTCTTGTATGGCAGCCCTCTATTCTAATTTTTCTAAAGCATCATGAATACCTCATGGAATTTCTATATTGGATAGATTAGTAACAAATGCCTGATATTCTGATGATAGACCATCATAGGAAACAAAATTGGAGATTGGATGCTGTGTACAAGATCTCACACCTTTCCTTAAAGCAATAGGAATATCGAGATCAACATTAGCATAAATATCAGTCTGAGATGTGTTACTTGGAACATCTGGACTTGGACTTGGATCAGATTCATGGTTCTGCTCAGGAAGTGTGCGATCCTCTATCTCCTCTTGAGGCCGTTTCCTCCTTGAATAATCAATAAGCTCTTTGTCAATTGAAGGTTTATGTGCGGGCAGGAGTGGAGCTATTAGTGTTTGGCTCGATTTCTGGAGGGATGGTTGACTCGGGTTCAGGTGGAAGGATTGTTGACTCGGGTTCAAGTGGAATGGAAGTGGTTAACTCAGTTTCATATGGAAGAATTGGAGTGTCAAGAGTGTCAAGCCAAAAACTACATTCTTGTATGGCTGAGTTCTCCCCCTGAATGGAAGTTTTTGGTTAGTATGATTGATTCTCAAAGAAGGTGACATCCATAGAAGTGTAGAATTTCCTAGTGATAGGCGAGTAATACTTGTAACCTTTTTTAGTGGGAGAGTAACTAAGAAAGAGACATTTGATGGCCTTTGGATCAAGCTTGCTTCTATGATGTTGATGTATATGAACAAATGCTATACACCCAAATACTTTTAATGGTAAGGATGAGATGATTTGAGTATCTGGGTAGAAGCAGAGAATGGCTTGGCAGGGTGTTTGGAATTTGAGAACTCTTGATGGCATCCGGTTAATGAGATATGTGGCCGTGAGGACTACCTCTCCCCAAAAATGCTTGGGAACGTTTGTAGTAAACATAATGGATCTGACCACTTCAAGGAGGTGTCTGTTTTTCCTTTCTGCCACCCCATTTTGTTGAGGTGTGTCGACACATGAACTTTGATGAACTATTCCCTGATCCATCAAATATTTGCCAAGTAAAGAATTGAAGTAATCTTTGGCGTTATCCGTCCTAAACACCTTTATTTTTGTCTGGAATTGTGTTTGGATCATACTGTTGAAATTTTTGAAGATAGCACCCGCCTCTGATTTTTCTTTCATCAAATATATCCAGGTTATACGAGTATGGTCATCAATGAATGAAATAAACCACCGAGCTCTTGAGATATTGTTGACTCTAGAGGGTCCCCATATATCACTGTGAATGATTGCAAATGGGTGAGATGTTTTGTACCCTTGCATTGGATAATTACCTCTCACATGTTTGGATAATTGGCACACTTCACATTGAAGAATCTCAGGTTTGATATTATCGAATAATGTTGGGAACAGCTTTTTTAAATACTGGAAATTGGGATGACCTAACCTATAGTGCCACAACATGATTGCACTATAGTTATTTGACAAGGCTGGAGGAATTGGAGATGACACACTACTTGCAGCTTGAACTTGTTCTTTAGGATTATTAGGACCGTTAAGAAGATAAAGCCCCGCACATTCCTTAGTTTTGTCAATCATCCTCCCTGATTCCAAGTCCTGAAATTCACAACGATTTGAGAAAAAATTAGTAACACAATTCAGGTCTTTGGTGAGTTTGCTAATGGACAGCAAATTACAAGTTAAATTAGGCACCAAAAGCACGGATTTTAAAGTCAGGTCATCAGTAATAGTAACTGATCCTATTCCTGCCACTTTAGACAATGATCCATTAGCAATTCGAACCATCAGATTTCCAGAACTTGGGCTGTAAGTATTGAATAGTGTAGCATTACCGGTCATATGATCTGATGCGCCGGAATCTACTATCCAAGGACTGTGTCTCTTCATTTCGGTGCTCAAAGCCATAGGAAAATTACCTGTTTGATCAACAGAATGGAAGATGGAAGATGGAAGATGGAAAATTACCGACAGCGGATCCAGTTCTTATGGTGTTCTCAGCTGGGATCGGAATGGAAGATGTAGTTTTGTGGCTGATCATCTTCCGAAGAAACTTGATCTGCTCTTTGCTAAACAGTGTAGTTTCGAATGATGTCTTCTCCTTGCTGTTGGACATCATGATGGATTGAGACCCTTGGAGAAAGTTTTGCCCATTCAGTTTATGACCTGTAATGGGGAGATGAGAATTGTTTGCTGCTTCAAGGCTGTTTGGAATTGTGACTTCAGAGGTATGTTTTTCGGTAGTTATTCCGGTGGCTGGGCCGTATTTTGGCATAAGAGAGGAGAAGGTATTAGGGTTGCAGAACCGAGGAAAGGAGACTAGGGTTTCGGTTTTACCGCTCTGATACCATAAAGAATTATAGAGAGGAAAACTCTATAAAGAATTTTAGAGAGGAAAACTCTAATTTTTCTTATTTTATTCTTCTCCACATAGGAGGGATTATATAGAGGAAATACAATTAGGAAAGAAATCAATCAAGGAAATTAA
The DNA here is from genome assembly GCA_030490815.1 of Acer saccharum. NCBI lineage: Eukaryota > Viridiplantae > Streptophyta > Magnoliopsida > Sapindales > Sapindaceae > Acer > Acer saccharum. The sequence goes on from CM059878.1 coordinate 11,421,521, forward strand.
TCTACAATCCCTACAATTAGGCTAATTGTCAACTACACTAATCAAGCAATCAATTAGTCAACTATACAATAATTAATTGATTATATTCTAATAGAAACTAATCCCTAAACTTTAGGAATTAATTTCGGAATTCAACATATATTGTACATCTACTATTGGTTTAGTGATCTACATCTCTCCTTCAACATTTGAGATAGGGCATGAAATATTTGATCTCGACGGTTCATGACACCTACCAATGTCAGCTTTTCTTATATTATTTTTTTAATAAACAAGACATTTATGTATCATAGTAACTTTTCCAACTTTAGTCAAGTAAACATCAAATAAAAAGAACAACAATCTTAATAGTTTATTAACCAAACTTATAGTTAGTATTTGGACCATGCAAGGGAATCAAATCCATCTTCAATCACAAAAATATTTTATAGAAAAAGGAGCAGCATCTGTTAACAGTTAATTTAGATGAACTTCTACACTCAAAATCACCTTTAAAACCATAAAACAGACAGGACTGAGCAGTTAAATAACTTCAAGCTGATAACATTCTGATTTCAAACATACAATTGACAATTCTAATGGCATGTAACTTGTATTAGAACATGTTAGATGAGAGCGAATAGTGTAAACTTACCCGCAAGGTTACATAAAAGTTCATTGATAACAGAGCAGAAACTCCAATGGTGATGCATGTCGACATTGAGCAGAGGAAATGCCACTAAACATGCTACTGTCAGCATATTTCTCACCATATGTAGAAGAATAGATGGAAACAAACGTGCAGTCGAGAGCTCCTAGCATCAACAACGGGCACTCTTGAATGTCTCATCTAAATGGACCCTGATGGAAAGTTCTAGCTCAACCATAAATAATGGCTCAATGGCAAATAAATCTAGGTAACCAGAGAATCACTGTTATTCCAATATCTTCTTTACAAGAGCTAAAGCTCACTGCAGATGTAACTGCACCTCTAGCTCATTGCAAGCCTCAATTTTCATCATCAATTCCAACTTAATTGCTGCATTTAGATGATTATTCTTTTGTTGCAAGCAAGAAAAGATTTAGACCATCTCAACTGCTGCATCCTCACTCAGCACCGCAGATTGGTGCCCATAAATAGAATGAGCAAAAATAGGTTAACCTCAAATTTTGAATCTTCAATCAACTGTTGTCAGAATAAACTTTCACAACATTTTCTGCTTTGCTATTCACTGCAGACTTAGCTGAAGAGGGGAAGGGTGATATTTGCCTTAAGCCCTTAATCTATGTTTATTTGTAACCCAACAACTCACGCATACCTGTGGGAAGTAAATTTCAAATCTGCTCACTCCATTCGAAAGGAATCTCTGGAACCTTCACCGAGGGCAAAGGAATACGCTTGTTTTCTTTGAAAGGGAGGAGCTTCCCTAAATGTAAGCACTTTATGATCCAGCTGGCTGTCATCATGGGTATCTTCCTCTCTGAAGCACAGTGCCTCAAGTGCCGTGATACCCTCCTCTCATCCTCGGCAACAATAGCTGGCACAGAAATCTTTTCAGTTTCAAGACTCTGGACTAACCAATGAAGGGTTTTAAACACGATCCCACCTCCATGCATAAATATTAATGTAAATTTGGTGCAGAAACTATGTGAACCGAGAAGCATGATTCCTACTCTTTCAAAAATACATCCGTTGTTATCATGAAAAACAAGCTTTCCTATTCCTGTTATCTCAGCATCAGCCTGATTTGAAAGAATCGTGTACTTTTCTGGTGGTATAACTGAACCGGCTGCAATTGAATCAGAAAGCCACTTAACTTTAAGTATGAAGGCATTCACTGCACACCCATACAAGAACTGGGTGGTTTTTAGCTTCTTTGGACATAAAATGACAGGAAGTTGCTGGAAATTAGATTTGGCACTTCTCTTTCTTCTTGAATTTGGAGGAGGAATACCTGAGAGAACCATACCACCGTATTTTCGAATCAGTCCTTCAATTTCCTTTTCCTTCTGACTCGAAAATCCAGTCAGCAAGAATTCAATACCCTGAAATATTAATTTCTTCCCATTCTTTGCACGAGTCGTCAAACGCCTTTTTATATCTTGAGTTCGTGAGTGTAGCCATGCATTAGAATATTTTGACTTCTTACTTGAGTGAATTTCGTGTGAAGATCGTGGCTTTTGGATGTCCTCATTCTGCTGAAGCTCAACTTCAACTTCCATGAAGTGAACCTGCTTCCTAGCAGGAGCCTGTGTATCAAGAACATTATAGCACTCAGATAGTACATTTTTGGAATTGTTTCTCTGATGAAGCTTAGTTACAGTTTCTTGTTCTGCAGCCTCTTTGGGGCCTTTCTTTCCAATAATATTGTCAACAAGAAGTTTGGAAGAATGAAGACGACAGCGTGTCCTTCGGTTTAGAATACGAGGTGACCTACCTTCCTTCAAAGTCTGGAACTGCAACTCAGCTCCATGACTTTTGTTGTGATTTTCTGTTTCTTCAGCTTCTCTCCTAATAAGAGATGTGTTACAAGCTTCCTCATTGCCTGTACCAACAGCACAATTTGATGCAGATCTGAAAGGTAAGGACCTGCTCATATTCAGTTCCAAGGGAAGGAGTTCTGCATCATATTCCGATAGGAATGATTGATTATGGTAAAGTCTCCCCCTCTCCAAATTGGAATCATGTTTGGGCAATAGTGTACTATAATTCTTAAGTAAGGTCAATTGCCTTCGAACTGGGGTCTCAGAACTTTTTCTGTCAAATGTAGGTGCATGATTCCTGTCCCCATGGAAAGATTCAACATTTAAATCTGTGGTTCTCCACCAATTCTCCACCTCAAGTGGCTGCTTTTCAGCATTAACTTCAATATCATTATGTTCCTCAGCAAGTGGAGAATTGGTATTCATTGAAGAAATACTGCAAGGAACAACAGAACAAAGAGGATCCACCGAGGATAGAATAGAAGAGCTCACATCTTGAGATATCAGAATCCCCTCGTCAGCTTTCTTGTAAGAACCTTCAAAACGTACACTAGACTGTGAAGTTATCTTGGACCCAGTTTCACGTTTTTGCACAAAAGAATTCTCATCTGGGGCAGATTCTGAAAAAAAGCTAGTCTCATTGACATAGAACTTTGGGATGCTTTTGCTATTATTCTGTTCCAACTCTGGAGGAACTTCTACTTCCTTCTAAGCATGAAGATGGAAGAGTAAAGAAAAAGATTAGAAATCAATCAGAATGTTCAACATAATATTTTGATATAAGTTCATGCAAGTGATATGGATGCATAAATATAAATTCTCAATGTAGTCAAACAGGTTTTAATAACAAAAGTTTTTTCAATAACATGAATTTTGTCCACACCGAAGGAATCAATGACTAATTAACAGTATCTCCGTTACTGACAAAAGAATTGTGAAAGAGGTGCACCCACTGAAAAATTATTAGTTCTGAAGAAGCAGATAAATAGCCGGCATTGTTCTCATTGACAAAGCATGCTAGCATAGTTATCAAGCCGCAAATCTAAAACATTGAGAAAGCACTTATGATACATAAAATAAAGGTAGTTGTTAACTAGGACTAGACCAGAGCTAGTGTATCAAACCAACCACCATTAGGTGCACAAAGTCAATAGAACATAATTGATAGAAAGTAGATCTTATTTTTTACATCTATTTTTTTTTTTTTAAAAATTGCTGACTAAGGTTGCATGCATCCCTAGACTAAAACAAGAGATCATTATGCTTGCCATTTGAAAACGAAAGAAAAAACAAAAGAGAGTGAGAGATATATACAGACAGAAATTGAGCGTGGTCTAAGTGCAATCATGGGGTTCTTGTGCATTCTCTTACACAACAAAGCTACTTCTAGTTCTCATTGAAGAAAAAGAAAAACCAGATCAGAGCACTGTACAGGAAAAACAGATGACATTGTGAGATAAAATAAAGTGAAGCACATACCACCCCTGTCCAACCACCGAACCAGCAGCTGCTGAATTGATCCTCAACAGAGTAACTTGTTATATCTTTTCTTGCTGCAGTAAGAAAAGAACAAGGAAAAGAATATATTATTACAAATAACCATAACCGGCAGAAAAGAATAAATGATGAGATAAGGCATAACCTCACCAGCATTATCTGAATCCCGAGAAAGAAATGAGTCCATGCCAGCCTCAGGCTGAAATGGATTTTCCACCATGACATAAGAAACCAAAATGAATCATTTATAACAAAGTAAGGAAAGAAAAGAGCAATGTTTTAGCTAACATAGCCCCACTATCAGGGGAAAAAGAATTTTCAATGTTTTTATTTTTATTTTTTGTACAAGCATGATGGGAAGTTAATAAAAGGTGAAAAGGATTTTTACCTGTGCCACAGACAAAACATGCGAAATCTCATGGGTCGATTGATGCAACACAGGTTCATTGTGGCTTGCCAAAAGAGAGCTGTTCAAAGCTAAAGCTGGATCAACATGATGCTTCTCTTGTTGAGCCTGAACATCTATATGTTTAAATTCATTGTCACACCCATAGTGATTTTCTGCTGAAGGAATAAATTTGACTTGAGATGCATCAGATCCACCACTAAGCTTATTATCAGGATCAATAAAAGATAATCCTACATCTTCACATGCATCAGCAATATCCCAATCATCCAAGTCTGAAAGGATATCAATCTCATCAATTTCCTTGAATGCCTCACTTGGGTAATGAAAGGCATCTTCTAATCCCTCTAACCGTGCTTGCTTCACTTGAAGAGCAGCTTCAATTACAGCTGCAGCGGGCAAAGCTTCTGAAGCTGACTCACTCTTGACTAGTTCATGTATAACCAGTGCTTCCGATGCAGAAATAGAGAGTTCAACAGCATCACTAACATCAGCAACTTGGAGGTATCTGACATTGGAATTTCTTTCACTCTGCCTCTCACTATCCAGCTTAAGGACAGGTGATTGAATACCAAGACTCTCTGAGACTTTTTGAATGGAAGTTGGAGGTAATGAATTTCCATCACCAGCATTATTGTCAGTTTTTAATTGATAGGACTTATCCTCTGTGCCAGCAGAACTTTCAGCCTGTTGCAATGGTAAAACCTTATTAATGATGGTCTTATTCACATTACTAGCTGAAGTTTCATCTTGTTGCCCTGGCAAAACCACATTATCATCAGTCTTCCAACCAGCACCAGCTGAGGTTTCAACTTGTTGTACTGACAATAGTTTATTACAGTCACGTTGAATTTGAGGTTCATGGAAAGGTACGCTTTGACTATGCTGTGAATCACCATATGAGGAAAGATGGAGATGGAGATGAAGAACCTATAGAAAATTAAATATAGAGTAGGTTACAAAAAAATTCCAACAAGACAACAAACAAGTTAGACTTCCATGAAATGATAGGCATATTGCATGAGTGGAAAATTATGTGTCAACCATCTCCTTGCAAATTAGCAACTGAAAAAAAAGGCTGGCTTATGAATCTTTTTGTTTAGTGTTGAAGAATAACAGAGGGAGGATGAGAAGTACCATTTGACTTTGAAAGCCGGCAATGACAATGATTACAGGAATAACCAACAGAACGAAATAGTTCATCTAGCATGAGTACGCTTCAGAGCTTACATTTTCAGAAGATGGCGCAAAACTTGTCAGTGAATTGTCTTGTCCAGATAAGAATAAATGACAACCGCTATATCTACCTTCTTCTCTTGATATCAGATCCACATCTTTTCCTTCACTGATGCTTCCTTGTAGGATTGCCAAATCCTATCCATTGTAATGAAGATATGTTAGCACGCTTTACCAAATAAAACCTCCTAAGGTCATATTCAGGGGTAGCAAATAGTCCGTGCATCTGAATTTGTAGATTACACAAACAAATATCCAATTATCATCTTATTCCATGGCTGCATTGTCTTATGTGACAAGATATTATGACAAAATAGAAGAGGAAACATAATTTAGGCCACCCTTGTCATCTACCTTTGATTTGCCCATGAGAGTAGCATGATATAGGCTATCATCATCAATGCAGAATAATGCAGCCTATTATATTGCAGGGTTCGAATGACAATAAGCTAAAGAAGAAAACAAACTGAGAGAACAAAGTTCACAATTATTGTGCAAATTTAGAACTCATAAGACAAGCTTATACAAGGTCCCAAGTAAACCCAACATAATATTTACACAAAATTACTTAATGTCTTCTCTAGCACATTAACTACAAGAAAAAGACATTTAGCAATAGGAGCATTCCGCTTTTTGGCAATAGGATTATCAATAATATGAGGTCGTGTTTTGAGAAAACTTTTAGCAACTCACATTGCATATTGTTATTTGCGTCATAAAATTGAACAATTCGTTGCCCCCTTCCATTTTACCGACTCAATTATCTATCTCATGAATAACATTTCAAACTAACCAATATTTCCTTACAAATTCCAATGCAATCCCTAGAACATAAGTCTAAAGACATGTAAAATTAGGATTGCGATTTACTAATTTTGAACTTTAAAGATAGAATCAGCATCTTTAGTGGTGACCAAAGAGATGATAAAGTGACTAACACATAGCAAAAAAAAAAAAAAAAAATTGAAAAAGAGAAATGAAAACCTTAAGTGATTGACTGGTAGTGGCTTGAGATTCCTCGGACACCTCTACCTGATGCCGCTGAAGCCAAACAGGAAGCCAAGGTAAATCCTGCGATTCGTAAAACATATATTTTTTTCGATTCAAAATCGCAGACTTCTAGTGAAGATTTGAAAACGAAGAAATCGAACCAATCAAACACTAAAATAAAATGTTTTTGTAAGATTTCACAGAAAATATGAGAGAATTTACCTCGGAGAATTGGGGATGACGAAACCCTAAGCTCGCCATGGAAGCGCAAGACACACCTTGCCTTGCCTTGCCCTAGTTTAATCAGTAGGGATTTTCGCGCCAAAAAGAAATAGCAACTTCATCTTCTGGCTACTGTACCGGAAATAGGAATTCCCAAGTACGATACTGGCTCTCAATTTTGACACCTTGCCAGTTTGGCTGCCACGTGGCTGTCGATACATTTATTTTAAAACGGGAACAACCTCCTCCTCCTCCTCCTCCAATAATTTTTTTTAAATAATAATTTAATTTATTACATTATTGATTTTTACATAAAATTTAAATTTCAATATCTAACCACCAGTCGAAACAAACAATGGCCTTTGAAAAAAAAAAAAAAAAAAACAAAAAAACAATAAAAATCTACACTTTGCAAATAAAATTGAATGCAAAAAACTTAGGTTTTGATAAGATATTTTTCAGGAAAAAAAAAAAAAAAAAAAAAAAACTGTTTATGTGTATTTCAAAAAAAAAAAAAAAAAGTAAAACATTACTTTTAAATGTATAACTAAAAAGTTGAAAATAAGAAATTATTATTTTCCATTATATTCAAAGCATATCTAAAATTTTTCCATAAAAACAACTATTTTATTATTTTTAAAAACTATACTAAACATTTACATCATTTTCAATTTTTAAAAATTACTTTTAACAAACACTAAAAAATATATATATTATTGTAATATTTCAAAAAAAAAAAAAACACTCTTAAAAAACATTTGCATTTTTAAAATAAAGATTTTATTAAAACTAGTTTTCAAAAACAACATTTTTAGGAAAATAACATTTTAAAAACAATACGGAAGGCACCCTAATTCTAGTGTTTGTATTGATGTGTATGCAATACCATTTTGAAAACAATACCAAAAACATTTGTTTTCATGATTAAGCTCTTAATCACTATTTGAGTCTAACATAACAAAAAGAGTATTTGGATCAAGCAAGTGATTATTCTCTAAAAAAGAGTTTCCAAATCACGAGGTTACGAGTTTGAATCCTTCCCATTTCCAAAAGACCCTGAATTAATATAATACTTCAATATATATATATATATATATATATATATATATATATATACAGTCTTTCTATTATCAGTTTGAACTGACAAAAGTTATATCAATTCCTTGTATATTGGCTACTGGATTTAAATACTTTGACTAACAAGTGCATACAGCCAAGTCAAAGTATTTAAATCCAGTGACCCACATGCAAGAAACTGATATAACTTTTGTTAGTTCGAACTGATAATAGAATTTCTGAATATATATATTGGTTATCTCATAAAATATCTCTTATTTGAATTTCGATAACGACCTTAATAAAATCACATCCATTTTTATGAATTTTAATATGATTTTTTTTATGAATGAGAAGTTCAATAAAATCTACTTATAAATAAAAATTTAGAATTTTGATAAATTGGAAAAGCTTAAGAGGTTTTCAATGTTTATTTTCTATATTTCATAATATTTAGTGTGTTCACTAAAGACACAATAATAATAATAATAATAATAATTACAAAGTTCTTTTACTTTTAATTACAATCCAAAATCTTTAATATTTGGAAAATATATATATTAAATTAATAGGAAAAAACTGACCACAGAAGACTACGAAACTTGGTTAAATTTTATATTTAACGGTTCTATAAAAAATCAAATAAAAAGTGTTGGTAAATTCTACCGGAGAAAAACTTGATGAAGATTATTTCCCATCCTATATAAGACAAGTGTCGAGATACTGCAACACATTTGCCTCTACAATTCGGAGCTTAATTTTCTATAACATGCTGCAAGCTGATTTCAAAGTAAAATGAACAGTGAGCCTCTGGATATCTTCATCATCCAAGTTGGTGCAGCAAGTATGTACACTTGAGATCAAATTCTGCAGTGGAACCTGAATGGTCTACCTCGCCGTTTCTTCGAGATTGGGCGAAGAACCGTGACAACATCATGCCTCGGCTAGTTTCAAGCGAGGAACGATATTCATGGATTGAAGTTCCTATAAGTATCATCAAATGGTAGATCAAGAAAGCAACCAAAATATTAGGCAGCTATTCTCAAGAGCTGATAAAAGTCACAAGATAATATTCAACAGCAAAAAAAAAAAAAAATGACTAAAGCAGCAACAAATTTCCTACCATCAAATAGTAAAAAGTATATAAATATATATAAATTCAGGAGTGATCATATCAATGTCGTCAATAGACCTATGCAATATCAAACTTGAGAAGAAAAGTACAGAGTGATTTCCTAATGCAATACAAGACAAATTACATCTCTCAAAAATCATTTTTACAAACTCAATTTCTCATTTTACTTATTATTTTACTCTCTTTGATCCTTGTTACATCTTCTGAAGCAGCATGAATAATTGCAGAAAACAAACCATATCACACTGGTCCTCTAATAATTGTTAAAATTGGAATACATTCAATAAATGTTTTATGCACATATATTAAATAATAAATAAATCAATGTTTTATGTCAATTTCTATAGAGTAAAGTTCATTGACCTCAAGAGAGGTTTGAACAAATTTTAGGTGGAACTACCTAGTTTGGAAAAAAATTATGAAATTTCAGTGGAGATCATTGACATTTTCTAAGGGAGGTTTATGACAATTTTAAGAATTACTGACATGAGGCTCCCAACAAATCCAACAGATGTAAGAAGTCAACCAAGCTTTGGCTAAGGAACATAGAACATATCTGAAAATTATCAGCATCTCTTCATACTGAATGGCAATACCACCCAAAAAAAAAAGGCAGACTTTACCTGGATTAGGAGCTTGCATGCATATGGCAGTTTCATAGTGGAGATATTATTCCCATTTTTACATGTTGAACAAATCCCAGCTTTCAGTTTATGATTATAATAACCCAACAAACCACACACTCTGCAAACCTGCATAAGGTAAATATTATCAATGATATCGAAGTTTCTACTTTCTCTTGCAAAAGATATACACTTCTCGTAGAGCTAGTTAAATGATCACAAGTTTTACAAATCGATAACCAACTATTTATGTAAATAAACAAATGCAGGATGTGTTAAGAGTATCGCGAATAATTATTAGCCTTGGTTGTAGGGATTATTTCATAGTCATAATCCCCTGATTCTTGGCTTATTATGTATAATCCTTTAATACTAGCTAATCAGCTAATCACCTATAACTAATTGCCCGATTCTAGGCCATTTATGTGTAATCCAACTTTACCTTAACTATGTAGTTCACCAACTATACAAACCCCACCTCTTGTACATTTCTAACATAGTGAAATACACTTTTGCATATTGTTTCTCTCTTTTTTATTCTTTGATTAAGTTTTCAAGATGCTCATAAGTCATATATTGAACCCTTTTAAATTGCAACATAATAACCAGTCTTTTAAAATAACAGTGATAGACACACAGAATTTTCTCCCCTGATAATTTACAACTGCAAAGTGCAGTAGTCTTTTCATAATTCAAATGGTTATCTAATGACTCCAAGAGAAAGGAGGCTATCCAATCATAGTGAAAGCTAATATTTGCACTAACATAGCTGGATTTCAAGTAATGGATTCTCTTGAGATAGCTCCAGTGATTGCTTGATTGGAATGTGGAAATATCTCCACTTAAAAAATTTCAACTGCTAAAGTGAATTTTAGAGACAAAAAAAATTTAGGAACAGAGAGGAAACATTCTCATCATATAGAAGTGTCAATGTCCTGTTTGTTTCCTTTCAAATAATTTTGACATAAAAACATTCCCATGTTTTAAATGGAATGGTTGTGATCCAAATAGTCACCAAGCAACAAATGAACTACAAAGTTGATAGATGTGTGAAATACATTACACATTAGTCTGAATGTTTTAAACAAAATAAAAGATCCTAAAACAGTACTCAACTTGTAAATGCCTACAAACATACACTGTGATTACTATAATCTACTAGCACAAGCATGAGAGAATACCTGAACTTCAAAAGGATCACTAGAAATCATCAGGCGCTCAAAAATCAACATGCTAGCACCGTAAGCAATTAAACAATCGCGTTCCATTTCTCCAACTCGTAGTCCTAAAAATTAAATACTTGTTGGAACAAAAATAAAAATTTAAGGTGAAAGTATAACTATAAATCTAGGTATAAATAATAAAACCTCCATTTCGAGCTCTCCCTTCAGTAGGTTGTCGAGTTAGCATAACACGGGGGCCACTACCTCGAGCATGCATTTTATCTAGGACCTTTTTTGACAAGAAACAAAAAAGAAAAAAAACTGGTGAAATGAATATCATTACAATATTGAACCAATCAGTGCACCAAAAGTACAAACTGAACAGAAAATAAAAGATTCTATCTAGGCCCTAATCATAATAAAAACAAATTAAATATTTTGACAGGGGTAATTAAAACTTACTAGAAAAGGCTAGAAATCTCACCATATGCTTTAGCTTTTGGTAGTAAATCGGACCCATGAAAATATATGCTTGCAATGGGCTACCTGTGATACCTGAATCAAGATGAAAGTTATCAGGATGCTCCCCAACAAGTCCACACAGAGATAATCTATAATTTCGTTAACAATAGAGAAAAGACGGTATCTATATGATGCGTTAATTTCATTAACTTTGAAGTGTTTAATTACAAATTAATACATGTTCTTAAAAAGACCCTGACATTAGTCACTGTTTGGAAAAAAGGAGTGATGTGGCCCATAAAAGTAGATGAAATGACTCTTATACCCTTCCTCGTAGTTGTAACAGTAATTGACCATTTCACCCTTACATGAACAGAGAAATTATATGAAAATAATGATCAAATCGCAAATTGAGTATAATAGTATTTTCAGATGAAAATACTTGAGTTAAAAAATAAGTTTTAACAAATTAAAAATCTATTTAATAATTGAGAAAACAAATTTAATTTTGAAAAAAGAAAAGAAAGCAACGGTAGAAAACATATTGTAACCATATAAATTATAACACACACAGAGAGACACAATCACAGACCGGAAAGAAATGTAATACCTAACAAAAAAATTCTTCATGAAAAAAAGGGAGCAACAAAATCTGGCTTTTCGAACATAAAGATCAAAATAAACAATCAAAATAAAAATTACCCATCAGCTGTCAATGGGATTCATCAACAAATCAAAGCAAAACCAGCCATTTATTATGATAAAAAAAAACCTACCTGACACGTAGAATACAGACAACCCAGGTCTGTAAGCTTAAGCTAAGCATCATCACAAGGACTATTAAACAATAAAGTCTCCACTTAAGATCTCATGACCCCATAAAAGTAACAAGTCTCAATAACACCAACAAAAATCTATCAATTTATCAGCTTGTCTCTACTCCAAGGACCTTTCAAAATGCTATCAAATAACTAATCGCCTAACCAGAAATCCATGACCAAGTGACTAAAAAACAAATCTTCATATGTTCCCTTGATCTCCACTATGTTTAATACCTTTTTGATGGTGCATGATTTGAATATCTCTCCACAAATCATCATAATTTTCAGTTCACAACATAAAAGTTTGCACTCTAGCATTGATTTGCAAGTGAAATGAGCTTTTATAGTCTTTTGAATGCGCATATCTAGGAGGACTGGAGGAGGCAAAAGTTTTTGGGAGATTTCTGCCTCCTTGAGACCTAGTGGGAGAAGGCTGGAGGTGTCGGCCTCCTGCTGCCCTTTGTTTTCTCAAGTTTTAGTTATCTTTTTCAATTTTAAAATTGCATGTCAAATTTCCTAAATAATCATTATATGTTAAAATTAATGGTAGTCAACTAACAATCAATTAACGATAGGAGTTTTTTTGCCTGATCTTAGAACCACTTGTATTTACCCTTACCTCTGAGGGCTAAAGGAAATTAACCCTTATATGACTTATCCTGTTACATAATAGGAATTGTTTTTTGATAGGATACAAAATTTTATAAACAAATTGAAAGCTATACATGGGTGTGAACAAGCAGTCTACAAAAGGGAAAAACAACCCAGAGGCAAAAAAAAGGTCATACAAAATAGAAAATGTTGAAAACAAACCAACAAACCAACCATATTTAAACAACAAACCTGAATAAAGGAAGTCCTTGCCACTGTAGCTAAAGCCATGCTTCACTAGGGTTTCACTGTCACCAACCATGATACTGCGTTAAGAAAATAAAATTTGGAATATTGATGAAGGAATTCATGCCGGAGAAAGGGCACCTTATAGTCTCAACCCTGTCAGCATGACCACTTGGTTCGCCAAAGGCACTGCCATAATGGAACCTACCACATGACACTCCAGCTTTACCCCCAAGAAGCTCTATCATCTTACCTACCGTCATTCGACTGATGACAACAAAATAATATCAAGACACTGAACTATATTTTGAGAACTTTAAAACTCGGATATTGGAGAAATTTAATTTCATTCATATAAAAATGACTATTTCATAAATAACCACATTTGTTTTTAAGTATCAGACTTTAAGTTTGATAATAGAAAATTAGGAGACAAGATAGAGCAATTGTAGCGAAAGCAAAATGTATAAAGATTGATCTCTCTCAACCGATTATTGGAGTGGGATTCGATAGAATTTTAGTTGGTGCATAGGGTTGGATGAGGTGAGGTGTGTCAAGTTCAAATATAATAATAATACTGATGATAAAGATATCCCACATCAAAGTGAAAAAGATTAAAGTACAGTATCAAGTTAAAGCTTTTGAGAAAAATCTTAAGCAGAGTTGTCATTATGGCATTTTGCACTCACAATATCTCATATATTTTATTTAATCATTTTCTATGTTATAATATATAGCAGAACTGTTTTATGGTAAATCCAAAGAACTTTTAACTACTTTTGAGAGATGTCAGCAGGACATCTTGTACTCGCAATATTTTATAAATTTTATTTAATGGTGTTTTATCATATATATATATATATATTTGAAACCAATTGTTTCATAGTCAGTCAAATGCAAAGAACTGTAATTATTTCAAACCATTTACAACACAAATTTAGTTAGCTAACATCCTAGCGTAAGTCAGTTGCATGTCCTCTGCTTGCTGAGAAAAAAATGCTCAAGCAGCCGTGCATACACACCCATCCAGCCACGTGCATAGATGGACACTCAAATTGTCATTTTGAACTTCTTGTTCTAAGAATGTACAGATTAGGAAGAAAATTCGAGATTTTCTCTTTCTAAAAATGTAGAGAAACTTTGAAATGTATTCTAAAAATGTATAAGAAAAGGATTATGGGCTTGAAAGAAATTGATTGTACAAAGAAAACATGAAGGACATAAACAGCATCTGAGAATAGTTACCCTTGGCAGTAGTGTGAACAGATATTGTAAACAGTAACTTGAGCTTTAAGAGAAAAGGGATCAGAAGGAAGAGATAGAAGAAAAAGTGCACACTAATTAAAGAGAAAAAAGAGAGGCATCCTTCTCATTGACAACAAATAAAAGAACTTTAACATTATGTTAATCAACTATGATAATCCTAAAAGGAGATGTAGAAATAAAAGAAATTACCTCGGAAAGCCATGAGGATTCATAATTAAATCAGGGCAAATGCCACGTTCAGAAAATGGGAAATCTTCTTGCTGAATTATGGTTCCACAAACACCTTTCTGCCCATGTCTACTACTAAACTTGTCACCAACCTGTGCAAATTTGATAACAAAAAACTCAACCAAATGTTTTAGATGAAGAATAGTATCCAAAGATCAAATCGAAATTAAAAAGCTCTGTTACCTCTGGCCTACGAGTATGGCGAATAATTAACTTGATAGATAAATTGCTTAATTCATCTGCACATAGAGCCACTCTATCCACTACACATGTCTCTCCTTCAGGACCTTTGTATGTTTGTTTGGCGGACCTATATTTACTGGATATTGAAAGTGAGATATATCAATATCAACATAACACTATGATAACATTTTCCCCATAAAGCAAATGACTGACCAATCTTTTGGATCAGCAGAAGAATTTATTGGACCTCCTGTCTCAAGAGGGGTTTCTTTATTGACATAGATGTCATTTGGTCTAATAATTTCACCAGGAGATGCAATTCCGTCATCATCCAATATCTACGCAAGGAAAAATATATGAAGAAAAAGTTAATTCTTTTAGAAGATGTTTTTCTTCATAGTTGAAATTTTGGTATGCAGACCCTTAGAGATTGAACAGATTATAATTAGCTAAACTAGCCATGTCACATATTGCTAGTGGTGACGAGTAAAATAATAAAATTTAAAATTACCTGCACCCTTTCAGCACCAGGTCCTGTTCTATCTGGCCTCAGAATTCTGTCTAATGCACCATTTTCGTACTTTTGTCTGATTGCGGAATACCTGTTCAATAAAAAGAATTTAATATAATCACCGCATATACCTGGTAGTGCTACCAAAACCATGCAGTGAAAGAGAATAAATTGTGCAACTGCAAGAAAATATAAGGAGTCAATAGGGTGACAAGGTTATGTACTTTTTCAACACAATACAACGACCAAAACCACGATCTAGAGAAGACTTGTTCATAACTATCGCATCCTCTATGTCATAGCCACTGTAACTCATCACAGCAACAGTTGCATTTTGACCAGCACCAAGCTTATCATATCCAACCTAACAATAGCACAATTATCAATTTACAAGCCACGAAAGCTTACAGATTCCATAATATGGCTCACTTACCAATTCGATTGTCCTAGTTGTCAGTAAAGGCCGTTGAGGATACACCAACAGGTAAAGCAATGTGTCCATCCGACATAACTACAGAATTAAGAGAGATAAACAAATTAGTCTGGATTTAATGGGAAAGAAATATATACCTTAATTTACAAATTTTATCCTCATCATGTACACAAAGAAACCCATGCATGAGTTCCGTGTTCATACTCATGAAAATCGATGAATGAAATGTTATAACTATAGCCAAAAAGCAAAAACAAGTGAATGTAAGAATAGAGATTGGCAACAAACAAAAATAACAACAATTTTTTTTTTTTTTTACGACAAAATAATAATTGTGTGCTTATCTTGATGGTTTGGTGTCCGTAGAACTAAGCCGAAGGCAAGGGTTCAAACATCGATACACACTATCAACTATGCCATAAAGGAGAAGCACACAAGAACTGACAAATACTCATACAAAGACAACATGAATCACAGCAGCATCAGGTTGGTATGCAGAAACTTTTACAACTTACTGAATTCTCTCTCTCTCTCTCTCTCACTTTTATGTTCCCTAATAGTTATCAGGGACAAAAGCGTTTTGTTGAAGAAATCAGGCTGTTTTGAGAAAAAATATGAAATTTGTTTCTAAGAGGAAAGTTGACTAGTCTCACAATTATGTGAGATGTTCTTTGAATCTGTACAATTAGGCAGTAAATCTTTTTGGTAGTATCTTTATTCTAGAGCTACCAATTGTACAATTATTTCCTTTATTTGTATCTAAGCTGCTAACTATATTTCGGTTTGGATACTATGAACACGAATAAGAGAGATAATATTCTTCTTCATGGTATCAAATCTATTTTTTGGCCTTTGTTGCAATACAAAAAAAATAAATATTAAATTGAATTAAATTTTTAAAAAAAAATTGGAGAATTCAGCCTTCATTGCTGAAGAAAGGATATTTCTCCATTGATCCTTCATTAATCCTTTACCAATTATCTCACTGAACCATGTCTAGTAAAACTGAACCCACTTCTTCTACCCAAACTATAGCCACGGTAACAAACCCATCATTGGATGAGTATCCTCAGACCAGAATCTCCAAGCTCCTCACCCATCTCTGGGTGAGTATCCTCAGACCAGAACCCATCATTGCTGAAGAAAGGATATTTCTCCATTGATCCTTCATTAATCCTTTGCCAATTATCTCACTGAACCATGTCTAGTAAAACTGAACCCACTTCTTCTACCCAAACTATAGCCACGGTAACAAACCCATCATTGGGTGAGTATCCTCAGACCAGAATCTCCAAGCTCCCTTCAAATTAAATAGAAGCAATTACCTTGAATGGTCACAGTTGGTTAGAACCTTTATCAAAGGGAAAGGAAAGCTGAGTCACCTTATTGGACCAAAACCCAGCAAAGAAGATCCCAAATTTACTTCTTGGGATGTGGATAGTTTTAGGACCTGCATGTTACATACCACTACTAAAGAAATCTAGGATGCAGTTCGTCAAACATACTCCAAGGTACAAGATGCTGCTCATAGTTATCAGCTAGATCAAGATCAATTCTCCTAAGCAAGGTACTTTACCTGTAACTCAGTATTACAACACTATGAAAGGTCTATGGCTTGAATTAGTTCACTATCAAAGTTTTAAAATGGAGTGTAGTAAAGATGCTACAATATTTCAATTTTTTATTGAAAGAGAGCGTACTTTTGATTTTTTTGCTGGTTTTAATGTGGAATCGGATCATGTTAGGGTCTAGGTTTTTGGAAAAGATTCCCCGCCTTCTTTGAGAGAAGTCTTCTCGATTATAAGAGTGGAGAGTCGAAGAAATGTGATGCTAGAAAACCACACACAGGAGGGTTCAACCCATGTTATTTCTAAGCCAAACAAAACTGGAGCTATTGCAGACATGGGAAAGGTTGAAGTGCAAAAACCAAGCAGCAAAGATGGCACTTGGTGCACTTATTGCAAACGATCGAAGCAAATGAAGGAGACTTGTTGGAAACTCCATGGAAAGTCATTTTTGTTAGGAAAGGGAAATGGTGGAAGAGAAAGCAGGACAGGACAAAGGGAAGGACAAGCCCATTACCAATTCCTCTAATTGTTTATCACATACAACCCTTGTCCTGGAAATAAAAAAATCAAAGTAGCTGATGGAACATTGGTTGTTGCTAGCCAATGAACCATTTATTTGACACCTTTATCCTTAAAATCAGTGTTGCATGTGCCCTCTCTATTAATTTTCTATCCATTTATAAAAGCACTGAAAACTTAAATTGTAGTGCAACATTATTTCCATCTCACAGTGTGTTTAAGGAAAATACTACAGGGAAGATGATTAGGCATGCTAAGGAAAGAGAAGGGGTTGCATTACTTGGAAGCTGATAGTGGCAATTGTGATCATCAACCACTTTCTCACATGTCAAAAAAGTTTCATCAAATAAAGCTCAGATTTGGCTGTCATTTTCATCTTTTTCATTTTGGCCATCCACCCTTTACTCTTAAAAAGAATATTTCTTTGGTTGTTTAGAGAGTTAGATATTAATAGTAACTGGCAATGATTTGGAAGACATCTTGTAGAAAAGTTCGAAATAAAAGATATTGGAATGCTTAAGTATTTTTTTTGGGAATTGAAGTGGCTCACTCAAAAAATGGAATCTTATTCTTGATCTTCTCAAGGAAATTGAAATGTTAGGGTGTAAGACGGTTGATACACCAAGTAAAATCATAAATTGGAAGAAGCAAAGGAATATAATGTAGTTGATACTTGATCAAGGCATGATCAAAGATTGGACGGAAAATTGATCTTCTTATCACACATAAGACCGAATATAGCCTATGTAGTAAGTGCGGTAAGCCAATTTATACACTTACCAAAAAAGATACATTTAGAGGTTGTCTATAGAATTCTCCGATATTTGAAGTCAACTCCCTGGAACCCTATCTCAGATGAACAAAAAACTTGATTTGGAAGCATACTCCAATGCAGATTGGGCAGAATCATTGTATCATAGGTCAATTTCGGGATATTGCACTTTTCTGGGTGGGAAATCTGGTTACTTGGAGAAGTAAAATTAAATTTGTGGTGGCTAGATCTAGAGAAGCAAAATTTCAAGCCTGGGTTACTTTCATTAAAGACTATACTCATTGATCTTGGCATCAGATGGGAAGGAACAATGAAGTTATATTGTGGCAAAAATCAGCCATTAACAATGTTCACGATACTGCTCAACATGATTGTACCAAACATATGGAAATGGAATGACATTTTATCAAAGGAAAATTAGATAGTGGCCTTAGTTGTACATCATATGTCTCAACGGAGAGTCAATCGGCTATAATATATATTGACCAAGGATCTTGATAGTCATTCATTTCAAGCAATCACAAGTAAGCTGGAAATGGAGAATATCTATCGACCAGCTTAAGTGGAAGTGCTAGTGCTGAAGAAATCATGGTGATTTGAGTAAAATTAGGAAATTTCCTTCTACGAGGAAAGTTGACTAATCTCACAATTATGGCCGCGTCAATTTTGGCAAAATCGTCGTGCCTAGGCAGCCGGAGCCCAGCACTGCTTAGGCGGTCAACGCAGCGTTGACCGCCTAGAAGGTCAATTTTTTTTTTTTTTTGTTGAATTTGATTGAGTTGTTTACAGATTTTAGACTGGATTTTGATTTTCAATCTTTAAAATATATACAAATAAGGTTTGAAGAGTATATTAAAAAAATAAAAATAAAAAAAATTGCGCCTAGCGCTTTCTACAACACTGACAATTATGTCAGATATTTTTTAAATTTGTACAATTAGGCAATCATTTTTTATTTTTTATTTTGTAGGTTCCTTATTCTAGAGCAACCAATTGTACAATAATTTCCTTTACTTGTTTGTGCCTATATATTTTGTAGATACTATGAAAATATATCACTTTGAACATGAATAAGTGAGAGACTATTCTTCACGTCATACTCTGTAGTAATAATAATAATTAAACCAACTTAAGAATGTGAGATATATCAACTTCTTGGCATGTATGATTCAACTTATGAAATAAGTAAGAATTTGTAGTAATATAATTCACCACTACTTCTTTGGGGATGTTGTCGAGAACTTGGCAGTAAAAATGATAACATTATAGCAAAGGACCCATGTTCTTTTTGAACAAAAAATACACAGTACTTTTGTTAACAGTTGGATTAAAGCATTTTGAATGGTCAAGATTGCATTTGCCATGTGTTACTTCAAATGTTCATTAGCTTCACATGTTAGAAGTAATTTTAGCTATTGAAGTCTTAATCTAATGGTTCAAAACTTGGATCATAATTTCGTAATTTGAGTAAAAAAAAACAGAAACCGTTGACCCTTTACTATACATGAATAGACCAGTTATTGCTGCATAAAGAAAAAAACAATTTAACTACAAAATAAATTGCATACCTGATTATATGCGATGTTTCCCATAGCTTGTTTCCCCATAGCACACTACATATATATTTTTAACATCAATGTCATTTTAATTTCTTAAAATGAGTAATTGAATATATATATATATAGCAGGATCCCGCACTTAAAATAATTTTATATATATATGTATGTAAAAGAAAAATGTTGTAACCAAACCTGATAGGTATTTCTTGGTGATTGATTATGATGAGGGTATGGAATTAGCCCAGCACAAACACCTAAGATGGTGAAAGGCTCTATCTCAATATGGGTTGTATCAGGTGTACCCTCTCCTTCATATAAAGCAATCTATAAAACATAAAACCAGTCACCAAAACTCTTATCTATCATATCCATTTCCATTAAAGGAAAAGACATCAAGAAGTTGTTAGGTAGGAACAAACCAGTGCATTGTTCTCCTCATTAACATCAAGATACTCAATCAACCCATCACGTAAAAAGTCATCAAATGTGCGGACCCCATCCTTTAAAAACATAAAAATTATATTAGTTTCAAAGTAACCACCATTACTTCAGGAATCAATAGAATACACACTTACCAACAACTCCTTCATATGGTGCTCTTTAATCCTTGAAATGCCCTTGTCGGCAATGACAAGTGGACGACAAACTCGACCTCCATCAGAAGCAATGTAAACACAGCGCTGATAACATTATTGTTCTCAGAGTCAACCATTTACTAGTGAACATATATTACTTACGAAAGAATAAAAGGAAATGCATAATAGTGCAGCCGAAAATCACAAAATTATTCATAAATGATGTGCCACCTCTATGGATCATGTCAAAAATATAAGTTAAAACAATATATATATATATATATATATATATATATGTTAATGTAAAGCTTTCACTAAAACTATGAAAATATCAACTGAGTTTTGAAACAACAGCATATTAAGACAAGAAATGAATCACCAATTAATGAGAATGTTAATTTGTGTTTACAAAATCTATTTATCCTTCCTATATAAAAAAATTCAATTCAACCTATGTTTACACAAAACCACCATCATGTTTTATATGGTCACATGTCTAACTATGGAACTTCTCAAAATTAAACAGAGAAACAGTAACACAAATATGCTGCAAGGTTAAAATTCTGTAATGGTCCATTGCTCTAGAAAAAGTCGATCCCATCAACTTAGTGCAAATGAAAAATCCAGCTTTGGCCATCTCTACCCACGGTTGTATCTTCTGTAAAGGGGCTGCAGTCCTGTCGCTAGCCATTTGTTGAGAAAGATGTTTGGAAGTTTAATCAGAGCTGGAAGTTCCTTATAAGGGGAATTCCTAACAGAAAATTGGAAGACTTTTGGTAGTGGAAAGAGAGGCATAGTGTGTGTGTGTGTGTGTGTAATGCTATGATTCTTTGAATTGGGGAGAGCTAGGATTAGGAGGGATGTTTTTTAAAATGTTTTTGCTGTTTTGCTATTAATATGATGATTAAATATTTAGTTGTTATATGGATTATGATGCGTCTTTGATAGTTTCGTGCCTTATATTTTGCTTAATGACTTGAAATTTATAGGGAAAATTAGGTTAATACAACAATTATGAATTATTCCCTCTGGGAAATTCATATAAAAGCTATCAAGCACCTTTTTTAAAAATTGCGCTCCGCTTCAATCAAGCGCACGCCTTGCCTTGCAACTTGCGATTAGTCTCCAAGAAGACCTTGCACCTCGGTGCGCTTTTCGCCTTTAACGACTATGGGCCTTGGTGTAATTTTGTACATTGTTTGGTTGGTTTTGTCCTTTTCTAGTGGAGGCTCTACATGGATATTACAAAGATCAGTGTTCTAAAACACGGTTTTAGTTTTGAGGTGATTTCCTCTACTAAGGCAAGGCGTAAGCCTCAATGCGTAATTAGGCGTAAGCCTCATTAAGGAGAGTTAAAATACATATATATATATAAATATATATATATATATATATACATCATATAAAATTCATAATTCACAAAACAACCAATAAGTTGGGCAGCTACAGCAGTCGGCAGCAGCAAAGGAGGAAGAGAAGTCTCGTTTTTTACTGCTTGTTGTCTTGGAATTAGTTTAGGGTTTCTCTTCTTATTTTATTCAATTTTAATTTTACTGATGGGCCTCTTTTTGGGCTTTAAAATCAAAACTTAAAACCCACCGGCTTTGGTGGGTTTAAATTTTACATGGGCTTAACCCATAAAAACAAATTAGGCCCAAAAAATGATGAAAACCCTAACATAACTATAAAACAATTGTTGCAGCCGCCTCAAAACGCATTGAGGCTGTGTTTCAAAACGGACCGCCTCACTACCCTAAGGCGCACGCATCATTGACAGCTTATGAGGCTTACGCCTCTTCACGGATTTTTGAAAAACACCTTTGAGGCGTGCCTCAAAACGTCTTTTTAAACACTGACAAAGATAGATAGTTTTATTAGTTGACTTTCAGATACTTAGGAAGACCTAGGTTTTCCTTCTTTTGGGTTGTAAGATCTCTTTAGTGGATCATTCATTCACTTATTTCTTTTCATAATTTCTTTTGTTTGGTACTAAGTAAATAAATAAAATGGAAGTAAAGTCAAAGTGACAGAAGAATTTACCTGTTTCTCATGTACAAAAATACTAACAAACTCGCCAATTTTGCCAGCTCTACGCAGCTTTCTCATCACATTAGAAAAATGCTGACCATAAGAAATAATTATTGGAAGACTGTAATGAAATTATTGTATATCTATGTAATATAAACATGTTACTTTCTTAATATGTACCATGCATGTCCACATTTTATCAGTGGTATATACCTGTGGTCGTCTATGCTTGCCGAGAATAAGCCCATTGAATATAACTAGAAATGAATATGGAGTGTGAAGCTCTTCCGCAGAAAGTACTTCCAAGTCCTCGACACCCAAACAATAGCACTGCTTGTCATAATAAAAAAATAACCATTATATATATATATATATATATATATATATATGAAATGCCTAAAATAATCATTGTTATGATTTAAGCTAAGAAGCATAGATACGGACACGGATACGGGGATACAAGGATACAACACGGTATGATACGGGGATATGGCAAATCTCCAAAAACAAGGATATGGATACGGCAAGATACACCAATTAAAATAATATATATATGAAAACATAATTCATTCTAAACATATTCTCAATAAACATAATAATGTCATAAAACATGTCACATAAAAGTTATAACATATTACCAAAATCCAAATAAAACATAAATAAAAACTCTCACATTTTTGATTTTGACTTTTATATATACTTCTTCATCTTTGAATAAATTTTTTTGTTTTCTATCAAAAAAATAAAGCATGAATCAAATTGTTCTTCACATATAATTTACAAAGAGAAATGACTGTCAAAATTAATTTTGAGACAACAATTGAAAACCATGACAACCCTTTCATATCCAAAATGACTCTTGTGCAAGTGAAAACATACCAGAGAAATTAAAGGACCTTCCTCTTCATCAGTTGTAACATGAGTCATTAGGGCCAAATTTTTCACCAGTCCACAAGCCTCACCTTCCGGAGTATCACATGGGCAAAGCATACCCCACTGCAACAGAAGTTATAAAAACAGAAATAAAGCTAAATAAAAATATACATATCTGAAAACAGACAAAGCAAATACTAATCAGCCACCTAACGATAATCCTTACTTGGCTAGGTTGCAGCGCTCTTGGTCCACTAACTTTCCTGGATTTCTCAAATTGTGGTGAGATTCTTGTCATGTGGCCCAAACTACCGATAAAGGATAGCCTTGCCAGCACCTAACATTAGAGATTCCATCAACAAGGACCTGGATAAGGAAATGATAAAGCAAAACAAATACAAATCGAGGAGGATGCAAACAAACCTGTGTCATGCCTTTCCTGTGCATTTTGAACCGCTTGACATCAAAGTTCCCAGTAGAAAGGGTCCTTCTTAGCCCGTGAGTAATAATATCTTTGTTTAAAACCTACAAAATGAGAGAGAGAGAGAGAGAGAGAGAGAGAGAGACTTATTTAGGAAGAATCAAAACACTTTGTATGAGATGCAAGAATTCAGACATTGGCTGAAATGGTTCTAAAAGAAGACGAAGTAATAATTCACTAACATCATGAATCATATAAATGCACAAAAAGTTAGTCAAAGACTTCAAGTGGCCAAGAACAATGCATGAGCACAGAAAACTGCAACAATTTATGTGGTTTTTATTATAATTTGGCAGAAGAAATTTGTTTAGAAGACACTTCAATAAAGAAATTTCAGTTAATTTTTCCCCCATGAGAAATGTAAATGAATGCTCAACTACATGAAAACCACTATCATTCCTCACACACCAAATTCCAAAAAAATATAAAGGTTTTTCTCCCAATTTTACTACTGATCCGCTCAGAAAGTCCTTCAGCATCAACAAATGAACAAAAAAATAGGGAAGAAAATCAACAAATTTGCAATAGGAAGATGGAGTAATAACCAAAAATTATTTTTCCATCTCTTTCTCACAAATAACAGCAACTAGTTTTATCTTTCCAATGCTATACGAAATTCTCAGCCATTAAAATTTGAAAATTTGTTGTAGCCCAAATCTATATAAGAAAACAAAAATGAATTTCCTGAAATCCCACTTGTCAAACAAACTTCAACAAAAATCAGCTATCTGATCCACACTACCACAGACATACATCTGATTTAAATATCTTGAACAAATATATCACCCCTTGTACCACATGTTGAATCTTATTATACAAGCCACATTTTGTTCTCTCGCCATTCTTAGTATTTGGTAGCTTTGCAGTAATTGTTCATCTTTTCCGGCAGATACCATGATAATTATTTTAGCTGTAGACCAAGCCATGAAAAAGGGTTGGACAAACTTATGGTTACTAGTTAGGGTACAATTCTAAAGCGGTTCTTGATTGTCTAACCAGCTCCAGTTTTAATCCTCCATAACTTCTTCATAACAATCATTGGCTTGTACGGCTCAGACAAAGGGTCTAAATTTGTCTCAACACACATTTATAAGGGAACAAGATTGCAGATTCACCAGCAAATTGAAGCTTACAATTTCTTACTCCCCATTTCTAGAATGCGGCTCCTAGAGGCTTGTCAAAGTTCTAAAGCATCTCCTACCACATGAACATTTAAAAAATTTAAAAGAGAAACAAAAAACTTAATTTTAATTTGATAAAATCCACCACTTACTGATGAAGTAGGGTCAAACCGACTAGCCCTGCTAGGCCTTCCTAGGGTGATATCAATTGCCTTCTGAGCCTCGGTAATCAACGTCTTGAATAAATCCTACAATAGAAAGTCCAAGTATGAAGTAAATTGGAAAAATATTCGGAAACACGTGATGATGTAAATTTTTTACAGATTGTACTAACTTTAAAACTACCATACCTCAAAAAGCAATGAAACTAGCTGGCCCGATAATTCCAAACGTTTGTTGCCTACATAATCCTGTAAAAGGGAAAAAAATCATTATCTAAAAATTAGTGTGCTCGCACACATACACATACACATTACCAACACTAGTCGTTAACAAATTAAGTTTTCAAGTTTGCATGTGTTCCCTGTGGTCATAAGTATGCATGGATAAGAGATATAGAACTCAGCCCATATATCCTCACAAAAGATACATAAAGAAACTTACATATCTGAAAAAAAGAAATAAGAAACTGCAATTAACATTACAAATATCCCCATTATCTTTCTTTTCTATATATATATTTTTTTTTCAAATTGCATAGCAACTCCTTGTAAAAAAAAAAGGCTTTAAGATACAGTCAAATTGGCTTTTTCTTTGTTCAGGGTTGTCTGGATGATGGGAGAGTGGTGTCAAGAGTTACATGGCAAGTTATGTGACAGCCTGAAATAGAGGTTTGAGCAATATGAGAAGCTATTCCACAGCACTTAAGAAGCAGTTTTTGCAACAAGAAGAGTAGCCAAGTTTGAAAGTAGAATTCTCATCCTTAATGTTTAGAATAGGATGCAAAGATCTTAGTTGATGTGGGCGAGGCTCTCAGTGGTCAACCATGGTATTATCTTCTAGATAAACAAGTTTAGAAAAAAGTAATTTACTATATGTTTTGGGAGTTTCCTGTACACGCCTCATGAACTTTGGTCAAATCCTCTTTCCGACTTGTCTATTAAATCTCCTTACTCATTTGATAATTAGTTAGAATTAATATTAAAGCAGTGGAAAGAATAGATAAAGAGTTTAGTCACATTTAGCAGTTCAACAAATTACCTTGTCATCCATTGCATCCTTATTTAACATTGCTTCCATCATCCTTCTCAACATTACCCCAACATATAAACATTTTGGACGAAAGTTATTGTTACTCACCTAAAGGGAAAGAATATTATAAATTGTCAAAGTTGGAAAGTGACACCAAAAGTAAAATTTTAGAACAGAACTTACTGGAACATTGGCAAGAAATACATCTCGCAAGATAGCCAAAGCTCTCCCTTCCTAATAAAAACAGTAAGAATGGTGGCTGTTAAACTTGACAAGCAATTCAAATGTTTCAAACAGAAAGATTCCCTTTTCCTGATAATATTATAAAACTTCATGGACTTAACAAAGGATAGTGCATAGGTCACGCAGAATGTGATGGAAAAAATTCCTATATGATATAACCAACACTATTAGGGGAGTAAGGCTTAGTTAAGTAATAGAAAAAGGTTTCAGACACACACATATGCACACTTTCATATATCAACCTAAATACACAAGCATATATATATATATAGAGAGAGAGAGAGAGAGAGAGAGAGAAGTGAAGACGAAGGGGGGAAACCTGATTAGATGGACTACCAAATGTAGACCTTTTAACCTGCAACAGGAACAGCTGATGAAAATTTGAACACCAAAAACATTTGTTCTTCCAAAAATAATACACATTCATCAATAACATTATACATATAACATCAAGAAAGGCATAAACAATTTGCGGCGGCTCCTTTCTCTAATAGTACAGCTTCCTTAGAAATGAAAATGAATAAAAGTTTATGAACTTTAAAAGAGTATTTCACCTTTCCCTCAAGAAATTCCGAGGCTTTCTCTCGAGTATATATATCTAGGCTTGCACATTCCTGAAAATTTTATCACCAAACAACAGATATAAGAATGTGCTGAAAATGTAAGAAGTTGATCTAAAAGAGGTAATCATAATCAATTTACACAGTACTTTCTCCACTTGAAGCGAAATAACTTCTCTTCCAAATCATTCACTTCAGAAACTCAAGATAACAAATATTTTACAAGACATCCATTAAACTTCTGAGCAAAATAACATTTTCACAGGAGTTCCTTTTTTCTTGATAAACCTTAATTGGGAGGCTGCTGTTACATAGAGAGGGTCTTGTCTTGTTGTGTTGTGTAGGCTCCTTGTATGAGCCTATCTTTTGGCTGTTCTTTTTTCTTTTTTCTGCTGATCATATCAGTTTTTGTGAGTTGGGATTGGCTTATTCTCCCTACACTTGTATATGTTGTTTCTATTGAATTATGTAGTTTTTGTTCACAAAAAAAAAAAAAAAACATCTTCATATACATGTGATGGTCTAGAGCAACCATTCAGGAGATAAATAGATAATGCTTTCAGAGCACTAGCAACCCAGGATATCATCAGTACACATTATATGTATAAATAATCATAGAAAACCTCCAAAAGTACAGTGTGTAGATCATGAAGGTGACAAGGCACTGCATGATTACAGTTATGTGACCTCTATAGTATCACCCAGAGTCTCTTAAGAATATGAAAAGTTTGTCAACCACTGCAAAAAATAAGATAGAGAAACAAATAACATACGTTCTATCATATTACCTTTAAATTTGGATTAATCAATTCTTTTATTAATAATAACGATTTAGTTGGAGTATTTTTTATGAAATAGGAAGAAAATAGTCCTTCGGTATGTGAAGGGGGTATTTGAAAGACTTGAGTAGATTGCAAAATTTTTTGAGGCTTAGAAGTTGATGTCTCTGATGGTTTATAACTTCCATCCAATGACTTTGGCTGGACAATCAATTGGAATTAATAGGAGCAAAGTATATGAGCTATGCAAATGGTTCATGAAATCACATGGATCCCACAATCCATTTATTCAAGAGAGCATGATACTAGAAGTCTAGAACAAATGCAAGGAAAATGTGAGGCTACTGGCTTCTATTAAAAGGGGAGTGCCCATGGAAGACCATGAAATCAGCTGCTAGAGAATGAATCAGCTTATATATAAGTGTGAAGACCTTGGATTTGTAGATGACACATGAACCAACAAATAAAGCCTTCTTAACTGAACACACTCTACACAAGTTCCAGCGCCTTCACCAAACGTTTGCAAAACTAACCAACAAGATCCCCAATAATTTCAGTAGTGTTCTCATAAGAGCTCACCAAGCTGTCCTATATAGAAAGCCTCTTAAGTACTTTTTCTATTTTCTGTTTGAAGAAAGCACAGTACCTACAATAATTTTTGTGATCCCTAAAATATCCAACCTATACAGTCAAAGCTTGGTTCAGTCAACAAACTGACCTAAATCCATCCAAATAACTGCGTTCAACTACAAATATTGGCTTGCCAAAGAAAAAAACAATAGTTAGAACATTGTTAGAGAAAGTCTAACAGTAATATAAATCTATGCATGATGCTTAGCATTTTTTAGCAGTGATTTTAATTAAATTTGTTAATTTATATAAAGATTAAGGAAAATAAAAGTAACATTACATAAAACTCGTAATAAGAATAAGGTAAATTGTGCTAAATATTAGCAGACCCGGAGGATTGCAGAAACCATAAAATAAACCCCTTTAGTAATAACTTTCGTTAAAACTAACATAGGGAGGGTGGTAATGTAGTTTTTATGTTACAGATAAATAGAAGCTATAATATTCACAAATTAAAAATAAGTTTAGTTAAAAAAACTTATGGTGACCTCTACAAATAGCCTCCATTGTGGATGACGGCCTCTCCATTGAAAAAAGTGGAGGAGACCCCACACTTCCTCCACTGAAAGAAAAAAGGACAAGAGTCTCGCCTACTCTAAACCACACAACAAGTGCAAGAGGTCACAACTCCTCCACACAACAAGTGGAGTAGATGTGAACCAATCGAGGAGGACACAACACCCCCACCCCACCACTGGTTTCCACGGAGAAGGCATGCCTTCTCCATGGATTTAAGTGGAAAAGAAGTGCCTCCTCCATGGATTTCAGTGAAGGAGGCTGCCATCTCCTCCATACTTATGCCTTCTCCGTGGATTTAAGTGGAAAAGAAGTGCCTCCTCCATGGATTTCAGTGAAGGAGGCTGCCATCTCCTCCATACTTATTGTAAGGTATTGGGGACTTCAAATTAATTTTGTTAGGAAATGATAAGCTTTTAGTTTAATAGGGCTATTTTGGACTTTTTATGATTTTAGGGGTATTTTGGACATTGCATTGGTGAAATGAATCAAACTCCAAAAGCAATTCATGGATGCTAACGCTAAGGACTTTAAAAATGCCAAATTATACAAGAATTGTTTCCATCTATGCAAATGCATCATATGGCCTTGGAAGTTCTATGAACAATTGTTATAGAACATATATACTATTTAAGAGGAAATAACTGTAGCAATGAAATAATGACATCGCATGTTAGCATATTTAGCTTCTCTCCCTGGCTAAATTAAATCAGCACATCTTAGTGTGTACCATATCAGGCCCTGGTGTGAACAAGAAACCGTGAATCATGCTTCATAAGCTATCAGCCAGATAAAATACCAAATCAAATGAAAATACAGCTAAATATGAATCACATTTTACCACTATCTTACAATTACATGTTCTAAATATTTGGAGTTATACATGACTCAACAGTAAAAACTTTCTAGGTATACATACAACTAAACACAATAAAAAACTACAAATTCTGTCGCAATAGTTTGATTTTAAGACTCTAGATTCATAATGCCTAGTCAGTTACAATAGAAGTGATAACTTTGTCATGAATTTTTCAAGTAATTTAGAATCAATACTTTTTTATGTTATTTGATATATGTCAAAAGCATAGCATGATAGATTTGGTGTACTTGACTGATTACCTCAATTGAAGGCAAAAGTAAGGCACTAAATCGAGGATCTCTTCCGACCATTTGTACAACTTCTTGATCACTTTCCATCCCCATAGCCTTCAAAACAACCATGATAGGAATCTACAAAAATAATTTTGAAAAAACATAATTAAAACCTATCCATATAATGATATAAATGTCGGAAAGGGAGGGAATGGGTAATTGAAAAAAATGAGAACTTAGAATTAAAACGAAAAACTTTTGTGGCGCATGGACCTTTTTCACAAATTGATTGAGAATTAAATACACCTTCCCCTTCTCCATTTGAATAACTGTTTTACTTTTTACTAACTCTGTGCTGCTTGTAACAGATGCATTTATGCTGAAAAGGATAAAACACAGTTAAAGAGATTATAAATTAAAGCATGTTTTTCTTTTTGCAAGAACAAGATTTATTTTTAAAAAAATGCAAATAGTGGTGCCATTGGCATACACAATAGACAAGAGATTCTAAAGAAAAGAAAAAAGAAAGGGAAACAAAATGTTTACAAATCCAAAAGAAAATAGTAAAGTTAGCTTCAGTAAAAATACAAATCCATGACATTGAGTTCATTCATTCTGCAAAACAGCAAATGTCTGTTCCATGCAAATTAATTACTTTAATGACCTTTCCAAAAAATACGAAATGAAAAACTCTAAAATAAGTTCATACACTGGATCAGGCTTCATATAATTACTGAACAACTGAACAGGCTTCCTCAAGGTTACTACTAGATTTTCCAAATAATCAGCATTACTGCCAGCAGTTAAGAAATTCTAAAGCTACACATAATCTTCCTATAGACACCAACATTGAACACACTTGGTTTTCTGAAAACTAGAATCTTTCATTACTCTTCTATCATAAACAACCAAATCTAACTTATCAGTACTTTATCTTTCTTATCACATATCTGAACTTCAATGAACAAACTGATTTCCCACTTAGCTTAGTTTCCTGATCTCTACCTGACAATTGTATTAAGGGACCACAATATCTCCTTAAAAAGGAAAAATTAAGAGGATGAAGGAAACAAAGAGGGAACAAGAAGAAAGAAAGGGTGAGAGAGAGGAAAAAGAATCCAAGTCATCAAGAGAAATAGGATGAAGAGATAATCGAAAGGTAAAATAGGAAAAAGTGTAACAGAAAACCAAGAACTTACTTGCCCTTCTTGTCTGTATCAATAATTATTCGGTTTTTTGAAAGTTGCTCTTGTATTAGTAACACCTGAAAGATACAAGTTATCACACACTTATAACCACAAAATATAATGAAAAAACAAAAAAACATGGAACAACCGTCAATGAATCTACACTCTTTTTATTAGAAGAAGAAAAAGATATCACCCTCTCTGATTGAATCCAAGTAAAATTCAGAGTTCAGCAAATGATGCTTAAACAATAAAGTTGTCACACTATAATACAACATTGAAGATGATAGCAAAGAAGAAAGATTGAATATCCAAGTGATAACAAAGTTCCACGTTTCAACAAATTTTATCTCAAGTTTCCTCTTATTCAATATTATCTAAATGTTTACAAAGCATAAAATCAAAGAAAGATACATAGGTTTGCATAAGCCACCAAATGTTCACAATTTTTGCATAGTTGCTTTGAAATTTAGTATGATTTGATGCAGACATAACCACCATCATGATTCAGTCAATTGCAAGTCAACTACTGATGGCTCTCCTACAGAACATTCATGTCTAACTTAGCCTTGAGCAATAAAATTGTACCATACAAGCTAAGGCCCACCAACTAATAAAGTATTATACCCATTCAGTACCTTCATTTTTTTTTTATCAGAAACTGAATATTAATTATTAAGTGCAGTCACTATAAAATACATTATGTAGTTAAAAAATAAATAAAGAAGTTGAATGATGGGATAAAAAAATTGGATTGAACCATATTTTGTCATCATTTTTATGAAAAAGTTTACAAGTACCAATTAAAAAACTTATGCATGAGGAGTTTGACATGTTCATTTCTTAGCACAACTAAAACAGATATTCATAGTGTTACCTTCTCAGTTCCTTTGATGATAAAATATCCTCCGGGATCGAGGGGGCACTCACCTAAAGTCAATGAAAGAAATAAATAATAATAATCATGCCACAAGAAAAAAAAAAAAAAAAAAAAAAAAAAAAAAAAAAAGATTGGGCACAACGGAATAGACCAAAAGCCAATAAATTTTAATTCCCATGCACTAACCAAGTCTTCCAAGTTCAGCTTCATCTTTTCCGTATAAAACGCAGCAGCAACTCCGCAACATAATAGGCATTTTTCCAATAGTAGCGTTTTTCTGCAAAAAGAAAACGCTACATAATATCCAAAATGTCTGGTGTCCACACAAAATCAAGAATATGTACCAGAAATTTCTGATTACCTTCTGCATGATGGTCTTTTCAGAACGACTACCTAGAGTAGTATACTCAATATCAACCAGTATTGGTGCATAATACCTAAAATTTACAGCATATCCAAGAACTAAGTATCATGTACATATCCAGCTTAAAATATATTTTATGTACAATCCAAGAATATAGAACATATACAGTATATATATATATATATATATATATTATACACATTAGCTTTGAGGTGCAATAAACATACTACAAAAGTAATATTTTCTCATAGTTGGATGAGAACAAAGATTAAAAAGACAACTTACGTTGTATCGGATAATCGGCACATCTGAGGAGTGATCTTTTCACTAACACCACTCACAATTTCGGATGGCTGACCAATTCGGACATCTTTAAACCTGTATGCAGAAAGAGGCCGAAAAATTCTATTGGGGCAATTGAAATGTGAAATCAATAAAACAATATAAATAAATAAATAAATAAAAAGAACCCGTCAACTTCTAAAAGAGGTATAGTACATTGGTACATAGTACACAAAATTCCCAACATCCAAATGCTACATAGTACACAAAGGAACAAAATTCTGAATTTTTACCATACGTATATACTTGGGTCCACTGTAGACACCAAACGATCATTTGCACGGACAATCTTCTTGATGCCCGTGTTGATAAAATAGTTGAATGAGTCCAGATGCTGCTTTACAAGCCCTCTCACCTTCAAATAACCAGAAAAACAAAAAAAAAAAACAAAAAATTACAATTATAACAACAACAGTAGTATCAATAGTAAAAAATTATCAAAATTATCAAAACAATAAGAGAAGCAGAGAGGTTTGTGTTTACCTTTAAGAACTCTGGAACGAGCTGGAACTTGTCGACTGCCGATTTGACGGAAGCAGCTCGCTTTTGCTTGTCATCGACGTCTTGCTCATCTACTTGCATCGGCCCCATGTCCGATTGTTACAAGTTTTTGCGATTATGTCACTGGTTATTGGAGTACTCTGCAAAAACAAAACAAATGAAACCATGTTTGATAGCTTTTAGAGAAAAATTAATCACCTGAACCTCGAAAACTAACCAAAAAAATGTGAATTGAAGGCTAAATTACCCTAAATAATGAAGAGAAATTGTGTGGGAATTTTAAAGAAAATGAGAGCAAAAAAGAAGAGAGAAATAAGAATCGGTGAATGAATTAAGATTTTTGTTTTATTTTTTTTCCTTTCAGGGTTTCTAGAGGGTTTTACAACCCGACTTCAGTGGAGCAGAACTGGATACTAACCGACCCATCAGTTTGGATCCACATCAATATTTACAAGGGAAAGCAACGCAGTGAAGATTCTTTTATTTTATATCAAAAACATCTATATACTGTAATTTCAAATTTTACTTTTTTTTAAAAAAAAAAACCTTTGAGTTTGACTGTTGTACAAAAACCATCTATAAAGATTTTTATTTAAATTCATAATTAAAAGTTTATTTTAAAAAAATTAGGTGGGTTTTGTGAATCTCTTTCACACACGTGTATATATATATACAGTATAATGGATTATTATTATTATTTATTAATTCTTTGATTATTATTAGTAGTAGTAGTAGGAGGATTTAACTAGTGTACTGGATATGTAATTATAGGAGATAGTTACTTGGTAGACATTAAATTTTTAATTTTTCTAATTTTTAAAACTTTTCATTTAATTGAACAATTTGATTGAAATGTAATGAATCTCAACTACTCTTGTATAGTTACAAACCTTGTATGTTAGAAGCACCCTTTTTATTTTTTTTATTATTATTTTTATTATTATTGTTGTTATTGTTGACTGTTGTTATCGAAGTTTGTAGATGAGACGATGGCGTGACTGGAATTTGTAGAGGGGATGGTTTTATAACTAAGAATTAAATTTAGTGGAAATTGCCAAAACTAACCACTATAGTTATAAGAAATTCCTTTTTAACCACATGCATAATTTTATTTGTTAATAACCAACTTTTTGAGCAATTACTGGAATGCCCCCATTTAAAAGCATCCCAATCAGCTCTCTCTCTCTCTTTTTCTTTTTTTTTTCTTTCTCTCTCCTCTGCTCTCTCTCCCGATCTACCTCTCTCTCTCCCCCGATCTGCCTCCTCTCCCTGATCTCTCTCTCGCCGAGCGCCGACGAAGGTTTCGTCGAGCGCCGGCGAGCTTCTGGACGTCCTTCACGTGCGCCGGCAGCCCTTCGCGATCGTGCAGCAGTCCTTCGCGATCGTGCAGCAGCCCTTCGCTTCGTGCAGCAGCCCTTCACGCCGTCCTTCACGCCGTCCTCCATGCCGTCCTTCACAGCGTCCTCCGTGCCGTCCTTCACGTGCGCCGGCGATGTGGCCTGAAAAAAAACAAAAAGAAACTAAAAACCTAAACCTAATTTGAATTTGGGGAAGAAGAAGAGGAAGAAGAAAGAGGGGAAAAAAAAAAAAAAAAAACTTATCATAATTTCAATTTAGTCCAGATTTCAAGTTTGAATATTTCTATTTTAGGCATGATTTCAAGTTTTAATATTTCCATTTAGGCATGATTTCAAGTTTGTGTATTTCAATTTAGTCGTGATTTCAAGTTTGTTTCGAGGTTTTAAAAACACTATTTTCAGGGGTACTCTAGTAATTTATGGTACTAAACTGAATTTTTTTTAAAAAAGTGGTTATTAACAATTAAAAATTCAAAAGTGGTTAAAAACAAAAGTTTGATGTTTAGGAAGGCTAGTTTCGGTTTTCTCTCTTTAATTTATTCCCAACAACCATAAGTTGAACACCCAATCTATCATAAGCTTTAATAATATATACTTAATAACTCAATATCAATCAGGAAATATAATTATTTTTCATATATAGTCAATGAATTGATGAACAAAGAATTGATTTCATGGATTCCGAATGCATTTAGATATGTTTACTTTAATTTTTATTATTGTTTTATGATTGAATAAAAAATTGTTGCACTTGTAGTCTCGTAGAACTCTTCTTCTTTTTTAAAGCAATTGTAGAATTCGATCAAGTCTCAAACACAACTCACTCACTCGCTTTATTTTAATTCAACTATAAATTCTTATTAATTTAATTGGTTTATAAACAGAAAAACTCGGTGGATGGAGTTTAAAAAAAAAAATTATAAATGAAAAAAATTGGTTTGTTTGGTGATTGAAAAAAAAAAAATTAAAAGAAAAACGAAGTTGCATATTGCTGCATATGTAGACAGGTATAAGAATTTTATTTTTTTTGTGGTGGTGGAAGTAAATGAAGAGAAATAGTATAGCCAATCATACTAATTAACTTCAATTGCAAATATATTTGGAAGAGTTTGTGCAGGTGGACCAAGAAGCTAAGAAGGTTTTGTTGTATTGAACTTGTTTATGCAACTAACAACTTATAAGACCTCTCCGATTATTTTAAAAATTAAAATCACCTTTTTTTTCATCGTTTGATTATATATATTTTTTAATGTTGAATTAAATGTTTAAATAATATTGAATCAGAATAAGAGTAGGATCATCATACAAAATCCGAAACTTGTTCTTACAAATTTTAAAATTATGAGTATAATGAGAAAATGGGTGTAATAAGAAAAAATATATGTTTAAAATAAATAAAAAATACTTAAAGGATAGTTTGGTATTTTAAAGAGTGTAGAGAGTAAAATTAATAATTTTAATTTATTAGTATGGGTGTAGGAAGAAAAATGTGTGTAAAAAGATATTTTGTGGCCAGCAATAGAGCCACCTGAAAAAAATAATAATAATAAAATAAAATTGAGAAATACACAATGACCTCTCTCATGCCCTCATGCCCAATTAGTACACACTTTGGCCAATAAGTTGAGGACCGAAAAAAGTTAATTCACATAAGCTAGGTAAAAAGTGACATTTCCTAAACAATTAGGGACCAATATGTAAATCCCCCTATTCTTCAATGCATATGTCAATACCAATGCCAAATTTGGCACGAAATATAGTAAAATATTATATTTGGCACATCATTTTAGCATTGTACTCCAATGCAAAATTATATTTGATATGCTATTTTTTATTTTTTAATTATTTAAAATTATAAAAGTCAATAAATACAACCAATGCATTGAATATTTTTTTAGAATTATTTTAATCTCAATTTTTCCTACTAAGTTTATTAAATTTTTATTATTTAAAATTAAAAAGTCAACAAATACGGTTTGCTAAATTTGGCATATGCTATACACTGTGCCAAACCAAATTTGGCATATGCTATACACTGTGCCAAATTTGGTTTGGCACAGTGTATAGCATATGCCAAATTTGGTTTGGCACAGTTTATGGCATATGCCAAATTTAGCACAGCTTTTAGCATTGCATTGGAGCATGCTTTTTTTATTTTGTGCTAAATTATAGAATTGACACAGTGATTTAGTACTGCACTGGAGATGCTCTAATATGGCAAAATAACTGAACTTTACATTTGCATCTCTGCAATGCAATATGAATAAATCTTCTGCAACAAAAATCCATATGGGTATCTTCAGCTTATCAAATGCACTCAAAATTCATCTGAAGCTCAACTGTAAAGAATAATCAAAATATTTAAAAAAAATCATTTTTTCATTCATGTGATATATAGTCCATGAGATGGTTAATTTCATAGCCACTAATCACTATAACAATAATATACACTAGAGGGTATTGGAAAAACACATCTAAAATAAGTTTTGACATTTCCAGAGATTGAACCGACTTAATCCGCTTAAGAATCACTATTCATACTCGGAGCTGAAGGCTCTGGTGTATACTCAGATTGAACCTGAATCTGTGGAACTTCCTGAGCAGGGTTTTCTGGTTGTACAGGAGAGGAAGATTCCGTTTCAGTTGGCACCGAAGCTTGAATAATTTCTGGTGGCTTAAACTTGTTGATATAGTAACTTAGTGATGGCCCCGAGTAATCAACTGTCTGAATCTGTGGTACATTCTTGCCAACTTGGAAAAGAATTGATGAAGCTGCAGCTATAGCGACGAGGGCAATACCAGCAGCTATTGCTGCTGTGTTCTCAGCTCCATCGGAAGATGATCCTGCATTTCCCGAGCTTATGGCACTTTCTGCTACATACACTGCAGGCTGAAAATATTGAAGTTATTAGATGCAGCATAGACTAGACCGCTAAAGAGAAATGGAACCGAAGAAAATAAGCTCTAATACACACATTACCCATGTACATGCCAGATCAACTTGCTTTTCATAATATTATACCAAGTACAAATGCAGAACACAACACCCAACACCGAGAATAATTTTCACCCAAAACCTCTCAGTAAAACTAGTTATCTTTTCAAGTTACCAGTCATTCAACCTAAAATCTTAAACTTGTAGTTACTGTGCAAATACTGACATTAAGCATAACAGAAAAGAAAGGCGATTGATGGATCATTGTCCTTATTTTAAAGGAATATAGGAGAAAGCTCATGGGTTCAAAGTGTCAAGTACGATAGCTGAAACCTTAATTTTTTGTACTACTGTGATGAATGATTTTGAGGGTTAGTTATTAATTAGATTTCCGCAGCCTATAAAATATTTGAGTAGATTGGATATGTTGGATACAGTATACCTTATATTGTACAAAAGAATTGGCCACAAAATTCATACCTATACTTTGATAAATAGACAATATTTATTATTGATAAGCGAAATATCGATGCAGATGATCATCTCAAGCAAATTTACAATCAAATAACAAAAGCTAGTTTAGACATTGATTACTTTGCTAAAGCTAAACATCATAATATACGATTCATATATAAACCTGGCCGATCTCCTAAAATTTGTCATATATCTCTCTCTCGTACAATAGCATTTGGTGCATTTCTAAACTACCCGAATCAGCTTACATTTAGTATGCCTGTAAACGGGTGTAGGGCAGGCGTCTGTCTTAATTTTCTTTTACACAACATATTTATGACTCGCAGGAAGCTTTCGAAACATCACATTCATTGCCACATACCATACAAGGTTCAAGATACTTTAAAAAATATATATAAATAAATTCGATAGAGTGACGAACCTCGACAGAATAGATGTTAGTCTGACCAGCAGTATCCTTCTCGACATAACCAGTCCAGCCCCTTTTCTTGGGTGGAAATGTTCCCACCACTTTCGTCTTCTCGCCTGCTAACCATTCTACACTCACCTTCCCCACCTATTTTCACACCATCATCAGTCATCACCAATTTCAAAAACATAACCAAAA
The DNA here is from genome assembly GCA_030490815.1 of Acer saccharum. Taxonomy (NCBI): domain Eukaryota; kingdom Viridiplantae; phylum Streptophyta; class Magnoliopsida; order Sapindales; family Sapindaceae; genus Acer; species Acer saccharum. The sequence continues at coordinate 11,460,208 of CM059878.1, forward strand.
GCACTTTCAAATAATAATAACAAATCTCTATTTGTTTTTGCATTGTTTCACTTAAGTAAATCAAACTACCTTCTACAATAGAAAATGCACTCAAAACCTCTTGTAAAATGCACTAAACGTTTCCTTTTTCTCTTATTGATAAAACACTTGATAAGTACAAGGAAAATAATAATAATACTTGATAAGTGCTTTTACATAAAGCGCTTTTAAGTGATTTTGCAGAATGCCACTAGCCCACTATTCGCAAAATCACTTTTATTGTCCAGATATGATCAAATTCAAAGTGCTTACAGTTTACAATGCATTACAAAATAAATAAATAACAATAATAATAATAATAATAATAATAATAATAATAAAAACAGCACTACAGATTAAAGTTATAAAAAAAAACATGTCAAACTTTGAACAACCAAATAAATTTTAAAAAATGCAAAACAGATTAATCCAACTTTGAAGACAATACCCAGAAGCTAAAATCAGATATAAATGTAGATAGAATCTTGAAAATGAGAAAAAATAAAATAAAAAATAGACCTCTTTATCAGGGGCGCATTCTTCATCGTTACAATCAGGGTCGTCAGTGGAGGCTCGAACATTGAAGAGATTTCGATATCTAATGGCTTTTTTGTATTGGTAATTGGTGGAGAAGAAGGATTTCGGTGGAGTGAAGGTGTAAGTGTAAGTGTTGGCTGAAATCATAGCTTGTGATGATGCGCAGGCCATTTTTTTTTTTTTTTTTTTTTTTTTTTTTTTTTTTTTGTGAGGCAGTGAAGGAGATGTTGAGACTTGAGAGACTTTGAAGGATGGATCGTTTGTGGTAGATTTTAAATGGGTACGTGTCGACGTTACATGCAGACAAATCATATACCATATAATATCTTAATCATATACAGACAAATCTGCCAATGTCTAGATTACAAAATCCTCTAAAATTTTATAAACAAAGTTACCTATTTGTTTTACAAAAAAAAAAAAAAAAATGTTTTTTTTTAATCTTTTTTTTTTTTTTTAAGTATTATGTAAATTCGGGGTTTTTTTTAAGGAGGACTCGAACCCACAAGTTAATGGGTTAACCAAATTTCTCTATATTTTATCAACGAAATTTTCATTTACTAGTTATGATCTTCTCTTTTGTGGAAATTGACAAAAATGACCACATACATTATTGGAAATTTGTTTTTAACCACAAACGAATTTTTATTTGTTAATAACCATGTTTTTATAAAATTACTTGAATACCCCCATATAAAATATCTCAAATCAGCTTTCTCTCTCTTTTTTCTCTCCTTTCTTTTCTCTCTCCTCTGCTCTCTCTCCCTGATTTCTCTCTCTCTCTCCCCGATCTCCCTCTCGTCGGCGTGCTTTGAGAGTCACCAAGCACCGACGAAGGTGTCACCGAGCGCCGGTGACCTTCTAGGCTTCGCGGCAGAGGTCAGCAGAGGATCTAGGCTTCGCCCAACCGAGCGATGAACGACGAGCAACGCGTCCTTCACGTGCGTCGTGCGACAGGGTGGGTTGGTGGCGTGCGCTGCTGCTTCGCCAGCGATGGGATGGCGATGGGTGACGGAATCGATCCCCCCTTCACCGGCGATGTGGTCTGCAACAAAAAAGAAAAACAAAAAACCTAAACCTAATTTGAGGAGAGGAAGAAGAAGAGGAAGAAGGAGAGGAAAATTTCAATATAGTCCACATTTCAAGTTTGGATATTTCAAATTAGGCATGATTTCAAGTTTTGACATTTCAATTTAGTCATAATTTCAAGTTTGGACATTTTCAATTTAGTCGTGATTTCAAGTTTGCTTCGAGATTAAAAAAAAAAAAAACTATTTTCAGGGGTACTCTAGTAATTTATGGACATACACTGAAGTTTTTTAAAAAAGTGGTTATTAACAATTAAAGTTTCAAAAGTGGTTATTAACAAAAGTTTCAAGTTCCAAGTGGTTAGTTTTGAATTTCTCTCCTTTTGTAAATTATTAAAATTTAAAATGTGAAAATTGCTAAAAATAACCACTTTAAACATGGGAAATTCGTTTTTAACCACATACAAAATTTTAATTGTTAATAACCATGTTTTGAAAAAAAAATCAGTGGGTGTCCATAAATTACCAAGATGCCCCCAAATTAATATTTCTATTTTCTTTTGTTTATTTTTCTCATTGTCTTCTTCTTGCTTCTCTGTTCTTCATCACTGTATTTGTTCTTCATCACCTTCCTGCAAATTGAACACCAATGGCCGCACCATTGTTGAAGATTTTGTTCTTCTCTGTTCTTCATCATCATTTTTCTTTGTTCTTCATAATCTTGTTGTAGATTTATGAGAAAAACTTTTCCGATTTGCTCTAAATCGATAAATATCATTCATTTGTTCATTAATTGAGTTGCAAACAGTTACTTTAACATGATTTTAGCTTTAATGCATCAATTATGTGTGTTTATGTGAAGAATCGTTTTCAAAATGTTTGTAGATTTTTCCAGAAGATTTCAAGTTTCACGGATTCGAAAACTTGAAATCTTCTGTTAAAACTTGTTGACAAAACTTGAAATCTTCTATAAAAACTTGAAATGTTGAAACTTTCCTAGTTCGTGATTGACATTTTAAGTTTCATAATTTCAACTTTTTTGTCAAGATTTCAAGTTTTTATAGAAGATTTCAAGTTTTATCAACAAGTTTTAACAGAAGATTTCAAGTTTTCGAATCCATGAAACTTGAAATCTTCTGGAAAAATCTGTAAATTTTTTTGAAATTGATTCTTCACAAAAACACATAAAAGTGATCAAATAACGCTAAAACCATGTTAAAGTAACTGTTTATAACTCAATTAATGAATAAATGAATGATATTTACACAACTTAAACCAATTTAGAGCAAATCAGAACAACGATTGGAATTCAATCATGAAGAACGAATAGAGAAGCAAGAAGAACCATCATAATTCAATCATTGGTGTTCGATTTGCAGGAACAATGATCAGAATTCGATCATGAACCAAGTGAAGATTTTGACGGGATAGAAAGGAGAAGAGAGAGAGAGGAGAGGGGAGAGAAAGAAAGAGAGAGAGAGAGAGAGTCTGTGTTTGGGGATGGTTTTTATATGAGGGCATTCAAGTAATTTCTCAAAAATGTGGTTATTAACAATTAAAATTTCATATGTGGTTAGAAACGAAATTCTAATATTTTGGATGGCTAATTTTGGTTTTCTCTCATTTAAAATTATATTTTACAAAGTTGTTGCAAACTAGTGACCTGTAACAATCTTGATTTAAAATGCTGTTAATTTTTATTTTTAAATTTTTTAAATTTTATTATTTTTTAAATTAAATTTTAAATACTATTAATTTTTATATTTATATTTTTTATTAAGTCTAATACGGTTGAAGAACTCATCTCCCAACCATATAACTTAATGAGGTCCTTACCGTGTAAACTTATCCCACCGTATAACTTAGTATGAGTATAAAATGTTACCAAAAACCATATAATACAAATTTGTATTTTACGGTGTATTAATTCTATCATGTATATATTTTTTTGACAATATCTATTAATCCAGACTAAGTATTTTTTTGAAAGTTTTTGTCATTGGTAGGATTCGAGTCGTTGACCTATGAGTCATTTGTCTAAACCGCAAGCTCGTCCATTTACTAACTAAATTATGCCCATATTGGCTTCTATCATGTATATTGTACCAAATAAGTATTAAGTTTTTATTTTGGATTGAGTAAATTGCAGCCAACCTCCCTGAGGTTTGGCCTTTGACAATAAGAAACAAATTTATGACAATAAGAAACAAATTTATGCTTAATTGACAATAACTTCCACCGCCATTAGTTAAAATAAAGTCAAATTTAACAAATACAATGGTATTTTCGTCCTTTCAAGCCTTTTTTATTTATTAAAAAAAAAAAAAACCAGATCTCTAGTTTTCTCAAGTTTTTTTTCTTTTATTTTCTATTTTCTTCTCGAGTTTTACTAACATGGAAGAATGGGAAAAAAGAAATCTGAAGAAAATGTTGTTGGATTGGATTTAGGTAAGCCGCATTTTTTATTTTTTATTTTTGAAAACTCTGAAAAACTTGAATTGGAAGAAAAATCTGGTGATACATCAATGGAAGAAGAAAATGTTGTTAGATTAGATTTTAGATGAGCAAAAAAATAAAAATAAAAATTTAATTTAATTTTTTTTTTTTAAAGTTTTGAAAAATCTGAAAAACTTGAATATGAAGAAAAACCTAAGGATCCATATGGAAGAAGTAAAAATTATCAGACGGAAATGTTGTTAGATTGGATTTTGATAATCCAGATTATTTGAAAAATCACTGTATCCACGTTATTTTTATTTTTTTTAACGGTGGAGATCCAAATTTATTTTCATATATTTATATATTTTTAAAATCATTTTTTTTTAATTCAGTGACATTTTGGTATTTGTAGCAGCCAAATCTGGTAAATGGTTAAATTTGATCAGTTTTGACTAACGGTAGGAGATGTCATTGTCAATTAATGATAAAGTTATTTTTGGTTGTTAAAGGTTAAACCTCGGGGGGGGGGGGGGGGGGGGGGGGGGGGGGGGCGGGTAGGCTGTAATTTACTCTTTTGGATTTGATTGAATTCATGGACTGGAATCTAGATTTGAATCCTTCAAAATAACATCAATTTCGTCGTCCAAGAGTTGCATATAATTCATTTAACACCTCAACAATAGCATGATATCAAAATTCATATATGTTAGTATGTCACTCCAATATTTAATTGTAATTGTGATTTCAAAAAAAATAAATATTTAACTGTAGTTGTTGAAATAAAATCAATATATTTATATGGGAAAATTTTATAAATAGCCCTCAAATTATTACTGGTTTTTTTTTAAAATAGTTTCTTTAGAAAAAAAATCCTTTTTTTTTTTTTTTTCCAAGAATAAGAATTTTTTCTTTTCGAACACTAGGATTTCGGTGTTCAAAAGGTTGGGCCCATCGGGAGTTCAACCGAGACCTGCTGTCTAAGAACTGTAATTTGGCATTCATGCCCTTTTTTTTGTTGTTGTTGATATTATTGGCAATTTGGCATTCATGTCCTTACATTATTAAGATCATATGCATTACATTATTAATAATAAACTTTAAATTATAATTTGATTTTTTTATTTTTTTTTATGGTATTCAAAATTTCAAATAAATGAAATATTTTTTATATTCCCTATATTCATCGATCTGTTCTTGCTGCCAAATTAATTTCATGCATCTCCTCAAGTAAAAGCAAAGTCTCATCAAACTTTCCATTTCTTGAACAACCGTGAATTACGAAATAATAAATCTTTAAAGAAGATCTAAGCCTGTGACCCTTCATTTTTTGAAGAGAATTTGCAGCTTCTTCAATCAAACCCTCTTCACCTAACAACACGATAATATTCTTATAGTTGAGTTCAATGATTTGATATTTTTCCCATGTTCTTCCATGTATCAAAAACATGTTCAAACATTCTCAAGAATCAATTTTTTGCAATAGTAAATTAATAAAAAGACAAAAACCCACAAATAATTTTTACAACATTCAGTGTTTAAATAAGGAGATAATTAAAGAATAAAATGTCTAGAGGATTTGAGTGGACCTTGAGGCATTTTTGAAAAATATGATGACAGCCCAAAATTGGTCTTTGATCAAATCTCCATCGCGTTGAAGAATTCACAAAGGGCAAGAGTGTTCCTGCTGAAACCTTTGAATCAAGGCTCTCAGTGTGTGGTGTTCATGGTAGGTCTCTACAAGAAGGGTTGTATGTTTTGATTGATGAAGAGGTGGTGGTGGTGGAACTGATGGGTGCTACAGAGAGGAGTGAGAAGAAATGAGATGGGTTTTGGAGGAGAAGACATGGCTGTTGATGGTGTCGTTGTTGTTGAATTGAAATTGTGTTGTGGTTAGTGAGTGGGTAACATGGTATAACGTAATTTGTGAGAGGGTATTGTGGGTATGGAATTTTAAAATAATTTCATACCCAAATGACTTCAGACTTCGGTTAGGATCCTTGAGTCTTTGATTTCAGATGCTTTTTTTACCGATTTCAGATGGGTAAATTGCACTGCACCCCTTGAGGTTTGGGCAACGTGCACTTAGTTATAAAAGTTTTGGTATTATACACTAACACTCCCAAGATTTAAATTTGACTTTGAAAATGCCTAAAATGCCCCAAGTTGCATTATTTTATACTTTATTTTTTTTACCTTTTAACCAAAAACTTTATAAACTTTAATAAAATAAAAAAAATTAAATAAAAGATATGATTCGTTAAATAGATAAATAGTTTATAAATAAATAAATAAATAAATAAATAAATAGTCTGGATATTTAGAGCTCTTCTTATCCCTATTAACGGATATCCTTAAAAAAATTATTGTTTTTAATTTTTCATTTATTTTTTAAACTATTTATTTATTTATTTATTTTAAAAATTATTTATTTATTTAATTTTTTTAAAAAACTATTTATTTATTTAATTTTTTAAAACTATTTATTTATTTAATGAATCATCTCTTTTATTTTATTTATTTTATTTTATTAAAGTTTATAAAGTTTTTGGTTAAAAGGTAAACAAATAAAGTATAAAATAATATAACTAGGGGCATTTTAGGTATTTTAAAAGTCAAATTTATTTATTGGAGGTGTTAGTGTATAATAACAAAACTTTTCCAACTAAGTTTACCTTGCCCAAACCTCAAGGGGTGCAGTGCAATTTGCCTATTTTAGATTTCAGATGCATTTCCAAAACAAACAATATATCTTAAAGAGTCATTTCAGACCCTTTATATTTCAGAACCAAAAAACAAACATCCCCTCCATCGAGTCCTTTCAAATCCAATTTTCAAGTCCAGACACAGAGTCAAAGCAAAGTTACCGTTCTCAGATAAAAGTAAACCAGTTACCAGCCAGTGTAATAGTTCCATGCAATACTCAACAACTCTTACATGAAACTTCCCAATCAAAAAAGCAACTTATTAATCTCTGAATCATTTCTTTTAAGACCCCAAAACCTGAACAGAGAAAATTTTTCATTTTGAAAAGGGTTTTTTTTTTTTTTTTTTTTTTGTTCTATGAATTCAAGGAGACAAATGGTGAAATCATCCAACAAGAGGTTTCCTGACTTCTTCAAAGTGTATTTACCTGAACGCAACTCTCATAGATTGGTAACTACACTCTCTCTTTCTCTCTATTTGTTTAATTTTTATTTTTTCATTAATTGATCTGGGTTTTGTTTGTTTTATGGAAGATTTTTTTATTTTTATTTTTTGCTTGTAAATTTAAAGTTCGGTGTTTTACTCTTTTATAATCAATGGGTTGCAAAAATGAGTGATTAAATTGTAAAGACAGAGTGAAACAATTTGATTGATGAAAACACTAAAGTGTTTGATGAAATACTGAGAAAAATTTTCGGAGTAAAATCAATTCCATTAATGGAGATTTTCTTAGCTTCTTATTCTGAATAATACATTCTAGGTTACAAGCGAGTATTAGTCTAACTAATCTTAAAAATATTTTACTAATTATTAGTCTGACTGATGAGAGCCTGATTGCCAGCTCTACTGTGAAGCATGTTGCTCTTGTATCTTCTTGATGTGTGATCAATATCAGAGGTACATGGCAACTTCTCAGTATAAGACAGAGTAGTAATACCCAACAACTTGCTTACCAAGTTACTATGCAATTCTGGTGTACTCTAAGGATCATACTTGGTCTTCATAGTAATACTCTTCACAAGCGAAACCCCAAGTAAGCAGAGCAGCCTTGAGCTTGTGAAACCAAGGTCTAGGTGCCCGCTTGAGGCCATACAAAGCCTTAGTGAGACAGCAAACACGGCCTGGCTGAGTGGAACTAACAAACTCTTGAGGCTGATCCATATACACTAGTTCATTGAGATCTCCATTTAGAAATGTGTAATTGATGTCAATTTGCTAAATATCTCACCCAAGAGACACAGCCAAAGTAAAAAAATTCTGATTGTAGAAGCTTTAAAAACCAGACTTAAGGTATCAAAGAAGTCAACCCCAGACATTTGATGAAAACCCTTGGCAACTAACTGAGCCTTGTACTTCAAAACAGCCCCATATGACCTATACTTGATTCTAAGTATTGTTAACAATTAAGGCATCAAACTCAGCCTCCATTGCAGCTTCCATCGAGGATTAGCTAAAGCAGCCTTTACTGAAGTTGGTTCAACTTCATTAATAGTGCTAGCAAGAGCTGTATGTGAATATGAGTAGACCTTTGGTTTGAAAATACCAGGTTTAGCTTTAGTTTTAGTTTGTGTAAGGATTCCCATTTATTGATTGACTTGTTTCGTGGACAAACCACATGTGGGGTTTATTGTATGGGTAGCTTAGGTATTGGTATTCAAGCTCAAGGCCCTTTCAAGACCTCATCTTGATAAGCACCAAAGGTAAATTTCTAGTGCTTACGTGCTTTGAAGAGATCTAGTTGCACACACACACAACTCATGCATACATGTTATTCTTATATGTTGTGTGTTTTCATATGTGTGCATTCATAATTGTTGAATATCTCTTCATGCATGTTTATTTAATTGCATCTAGTTTATTGAAATGCCATGACATGTTTAGGCATTAGGATGCAAAGTCATGAATTTTATTCATGCATGTTTGAATTGAGTGCATCTTGTTCAATGATAATGCCATGACATGTTAGGCATTAGGATGCATTCAATACCCACACTTGCACTTCATGATTAGTCTTAAGTGTGGTGTAATTCGTTTCCGTTTGTGTGATCGGAAACGTCCGCGCTTGTGCATGTCTTAGCACGATGGTGTGCATGTCTTAGCACGATGGTTGACCACTTGAGAAGGTCTCATTCTTCTCTTGGATAAGTGGTAGTTTTGGTTTGGTTGATTGGAGTAAGGTGTCTAGTTTCAAAATATTGGATTTCAATGTTTTAAGTGTTTTCAAAACTGACATTTACATGGTCTTGTGACCATAACTTTTTACACAAAGCTTCAAAATGAGTTTTGAAAATTTTTGTACAAACTAGACACCCATACCTTTCCAACGGTATATTATTCATAATATTTCATGACCGTTTGGATTGGTTTTAAAATCTCCAAAGTTACAACCAAAACAGGGCAACTCTGTTGTTGTCCGTTTCTGATCTTTGGTCACTCAATTGACCATAACTTTTTCTACAGACATTGAAATATCATTCTGTAAAAACGAGTAGAACGTAGACATCCATACCTTTCCAACGATATATCATATGAAAGGTTTTGATGTCGTTTGGTTATGTTTCGAAGAGCTCAAATCTTGAGTCACTGCACTGACGCGAGTACCGCGAAAATGCCCATAATTTTTCCACTTCTTCCAAAACGACATAGTTTCACTTGGGCATTATAAATATATATCTTTCTCATCATTTTGAGGGTAGAGCCACAAAATCAAACCCTAGAGAGAGAGGCTCCATATTCTTGAGAGAGAAAGAGACACTTAAGAGAAAAAGCTTAAAGATTACATCTTTATCTCTCTAAACCCATTCCCACATGCACAAATCATCATCTAGGCATCATCTAAGTTCATCTAGCATGTGCTAATACATGGGTCTTCTTCAACACACATGGTATGATTTGTTGAACACTTTTATCTTACATAATTAGTGTTTTTACTTATCAATTTATCTCTTTTATCACTTGTATGTTCTTTAAGTAATTTCTACATACTTGATTGAGATTATGTGTTGATTGGGTTATTTATGTTAGCTAGGTTTTCATGCATATTTTATATCTAGCTAATTAATCTCATTATATGATTGAGATTATTTTTTGATAGCTTAATTGATTAGGTCATTATTGCCTAAAAGCTATACCATAAACATTCTTGTGTGATTTATTGATAACTAGGTTGATAGATTGTTTTTTAATCAACGAGTTAATCTTTTGAATGTTTGTGGGTTATTTGTGATAGCTTTGTATCTAGGATTGGTTATCCTTTACTTAGCTAAAGTTGTATGCCATGTCATATAGCTATTTTGATATCTAGGATTGATTTTATTGTCATCATATAATCCTAGATAAGCATCTAAGGTTCCCTAGCTTTATTTGCTCTTTGAATATTCATTGCATATTCACATAGGGTTGTGCATCTCTTTTGAGAGATTTAAGTCTTGTGTGATTGACCGGGATTATGTCGGAAACCGGGAATAGGTGGTCACATAAGCAATTGGACTAGAGCCACTTTTAAAGGCCCGAGTGGTAGAAGTGGGGGGTTATTGACCGGAGTGTTAGACGAGGTCTACATAGGTTGTAAACTCCATTTCAATTAGTGGGTTTCGAGGTCCGAGTGTGGCTCACTAAACAGCCCGTGGTTGGGTTTCCACGTAAAAATCAAGTGTTATTTAATTTCCACATTTTATACTTGATTTATTGCTTTATCTAGTTAGGGGTAATTTTGTAATATTGACTTCACACGAAAATTTGGGTAATACGTTTAAAATCTATTCACCCCCCCTCTAGATAGTTTTATACACACCGTGCATTATTTGTTTCAATTGGTATCAGAGCGGGTTCCTAGATATACATAGGTGATCCTTGCTCATTTTTGGTGTGTTGTGCATTTTGTATGATTGTTGTTTTTTGACATACATCTTGCATTCTTCTCATATGCATTCATTTGACTCAAACACTATGAGTGAATTTGAGAGAGAAGAAAATGACTCCGATGAGGAGATGTCCCTCTAAGGTGAGAGAGGAGACGAAGATGAAAGGGCGTTGCTCACATCACCAAAGAGCTTCAAGCCCAAGCCTTCCTCAATCTTGGTCTAGCCAACCAAGAAGGCTAACTTCCCTCAACCTACGATCCTAAAAGGGAAGTGCTCAATCATGCAAGCTCAACCGAGCAAGCAACATTGTCTTGGTCATCAAAAAAGGAGGAGAGATCCTATCCAACTACCAAGACAACCACAACGACAAGGAAAACACATTTGCATGCTCAAGGGAATGGTATAATTCCTAACCTTATCTCCTCTTGTCATTTGTGTGGTATTGATGGTCATATTAGACCAAGTTGCTTGCATTACATTAAAATATGTAGATTTTAATGCATGATTGAAAAGAAAAAGGCTAGAGCTAAGATGCATGATCCTTTGACATCTATAACTCTAGAACCTATGACCACTAGAAATGTAATTGAGACATCTATGTGGATTAGAAATGATGAACCCGCTTGCTACGAGACTAACAAGTCTCCAATAGGTTCAACTAGGTCCAATGGACTTAGTAGGTCTTTAGGACCTCATGCCCTTCATTGAAGCGGTATGGATTTTGACCCCATATGGGGAACTCAAGCAAAGAGAGCATTTGCATACTTGTTGCATGCAAAAAATTTGACATATCTTATGCTTCTTTATTAATTGCTTGAGTAGCTGGTTGCACATATGCTTATATGTTTTTACTTTAATAAGTGTGAACCTTGCTTGTATTGCAATCCATGTCATATTTATGTTCAAACATGTATTTTTGGACTAGGAGATATATACATAGGAAGTACTCTTTGAATGACCTATAATAATCTCCATGACATGATGATTGTTAAATGACATGTTTAAAATGAAAATGTGAAAAGCATGATTTTTAAAATTACATGCTAAAAATGAGAAGCATGATTTGTTGATTGCATTTTCTTAAATGCAAAAATAATGTGTGAAAAGCAATTGAGACTCAAATGAAAATCATAATGTCTCACTTTCTTTATTTGTTGAACATGTCTACTATCATACAGATATCTTATCCGGAAAAATCAAATAGGGTGCAAAGTCGCTCATGACATGTTTGTCTTATAAAGTTGGATATAGTGCTCTAAAATTAAATTCAATGAATCTTCTATATCCTTGCTTTTATTCATGACAAATAATGAAATTGGTTTGAATTATTAAAGGAAACTTTTGTCATTTGCTTTGCCAAATACCATTGCTTTTGGATTTGAATGCAACATGTCTTGCATGCAAAGCATATTAATCACACATTTTTTATGAAAATAAATCTCCTCGTTCTCTCCAATTAATTGAGTTGCATAAAGTGTATTATATGATTATGCAAATGACATGTATGCTATTGTCTCTCTTTGCTACAAGTGACCCGGTTGGGGACTACTCCTTTGCCCATCTCATGACAAAAAGGGGGAGTAGTATGTAGTTAGGGGGAGAATGCTAAATTGCCATATTGTTGTAGCATTCACATGATTGGGGAGTTTATCTTGAGGGAGAGTAACTCGTTGAGGGGGAGCATTTGCACTTACACATACATTGCATGATGTTGTGTTTAAATTCTTACAGCAAATGCTTGTTTTATCTCACATGATTAATCTCACATATACTTGTATTGAAAATTATAGAAACTCTGTTTTGAAGGATTGATTGTTTTATAAGAGATTGAAGACTTGAAGATATAGCTTTTAATCATCTCTTTGTAATGTAGAAAATCCCTTTAGTTTCTATTTTATTGTGAGGATTAATGTGAGTGGTAGTTTTGTCACGACATAGCCAAAGGGGGAGATTGTAAGGATTCCCATTTATTGATTGGCTTGTTTCGTGGACAAACCACATGTGGGGTTTATTGTAAGGGTAGCTTAGGTATTGGTATTCAAGCTCAAGGCCCTTTCAAGACCTCATCTTGATAAGCACCAAAGGTAAATTTCTAGTGCTTACGTGCTTTGAAGAGATCTAGTTGCACACACACACAACTCATGCATAAATGTTATTCTTATATGTTGTGTGTTTTCATATGTGTGCATTCATAATTGTTGAATATCTCTTCATGCATGTTTATTTAATTGCATCTAGTTTATTGAAATGCCATGACATGTTTAGGCATTAGGATGCAAAGTCATGAATTTTATTCATGCATGTTTGAATTGAGTGCATCTTGTTCAATGATAATGCCATGACATGTTAGGCATTAGGATGCATTCAATACCCACACTTGCACTTCATGATTAGTCTTAAGTGTGGTGTAATTCGTTTCCGTTTATGTGATCGGAAACGTCCGCGCTTGCACGATAGTGTGCATGTCTTAGCGCGATGGTTAACCACTTGAGAAGGTCTCATTCTTCTCTTGGATAAGTGGTAGTTTTGGTTTGGTTGATTGGAGTAAGGTGTCTAGTTTCAAAAGATTGGATTTCAATGTTTTAAGTGTTTTCAAAACTGACATTTGCATGGTCTTGTGACCATAACTTTTTACACAAAGCTTCAAAATGAGTTTTGAAAATTTTTGTACAAACTAGACACCCATACCTTTCCAACGGTATATT